>JAGFNQ010000438.1:486675-758226 GCA_024364735.1 Boesenbergia rotunda | reverse complement strand
CCAGTATCAAGTACCGGTATTTGAGAAAATAGAGTGACATTCAATAACGAAGATACCTGAAGAGGATGGGGCATCGGATGCCTTCTTCTTCAAGGACTCAAGATAAACCTTGCAGTTTCTTCGCCAGTGACCCTCCTTGCCACAGTGATGGCAAGTGCCTTTTGGTGTCTTTTCATACTTTTTTGCCTTTTCTTCTTTCCCTTATTCTGTTCTTTGGCCTTCCTCTTAGAACCTTTCTTCGAGGAACCAACTAACAGTATCGTCTTCTGATCCTGCTTTACAGAAGGCTCTATAGTCTTCAACAGGTTGAGCAACTCAGGAATGGTAGTCTCCAGCTTGTTCATCCGATAGTTCATCACAAATTGTGAATAACTTTTGGGCAAACAATGCAGAATTAAGTCAATACTTAGTTCATGATCCATTGCAAAACCGAGTGTGCTCAGTCGCTCAATGTACCCCAACATCTTCAACACAAACTGTGAGACAGAAGTGCCTTCCTGCATCTTAGAGGTGAAGAGGAGTCTGGAGACCTTGAACCTTTCGGATCTCGCCTGCTCGTCAAATAACTCATGAAGATGGAAGATGATGGTATAAGCATCCATATGCTCATGCTGCTTTTGCAGCTCAGGTACCATAGCGGCTAACATGATGCAACTCGCAAGTTCAGATCGGTCACATGTTTCTGATAAGCCATTAACTGGTCTGGAGTTGCATTTTCTGGAGGACGGTTAGGAAGTTGATCTTCAAGGACATAAGCAAGCTTCTCTGCCTTGAGGACTATCCTCAGGTTTCGAAGCCAGTCCATGAAGTTTGGCCCAGTCAGTTTATTCGTGTCCAAAATGGAACGCAAATTCAGAGAAGACATGATCGAGTGATTATCCTAGAAATACAAATTGAGCTTATGTGAGAAGAATGATAAAGAATGCATCAACATACATTAATTAAATCCTATTTATTTTTCGAATTGAATAACCCTTTTTATCAATTCGGGAGATCGTAGGAACATCTCCAAATAAGTTGAAATCCAACCATAGATAAGAATAGCCATGGCTATGGCCATCAACTTATTCATAGCTATGAAGGTAGGTAATTATACCGATTACATATCACATATATGTAACTATCACTTTATGCTATCAACTAATTGAATGTTTGCATAAATCATTGGGTTGTTAACTCATTAACAAGTATACAACATTATACATAGCACCCAACTGCACCTCTCTTTACATCGATCTTAGCTGTGGCACAACAAATCGATGCTTCAAGCTTAAGGCTGACCTATTAATCAAGAAATAGTTTTAATATGGTTGGAGCTCATTCAACCGTTTAGTCAGGCTTGGATGTGTCCAACAACCAAAACTAAGGATTGACCTCTGACTCCAACTATATTAATCATAATCTAATTCCATGGTTTGAACATGTTGAGGTTCAAGCCGGGCATGGATGTGTCCATCAACCCAAACGAGAAACAAAACTCCGGTTCTAACCATATTAATGGAAGGTGTTAGCCTTAATATTTTGTAAGGGGTTTTGGGTCTCATCCTTTCCTTTTTAAGCACATTCATGACATATAATTATGTCATGTACTAACGATTTCCTTAATAAAGTATGTATGTGTCTTAATTTATCAAGTCTCATTAATTAAATTAGGAACCGGATTTCCTAATTCTAATTTCATACTTTATTCAAGGAATTGTTTTGGGAAACAATTTCCTAAATTGTCATAATCAATTTCAGAAACAATATGTTTAAGACTTTGATTTCTCTAAATCAAATCTTATTAAATTAAGAGACAGATTCCCTTAATTTAATCATATATTATTTTAATGAAAATCTTATTTAAGAAAACTCTATAGGAAACCATTTTCCTAATTAATTTTGGAGACAATAATATGTAAGAGCATCAAATAAGGAAATTATCGCTTGAGAATCACCTCAAAATTTCCAAGA
This sequence comes from Boesenbergia rotunda, assembly GCA_024364735.1. Lineage (NCBI taxonomy): Eukaryota > Viridiplantae > Streptophyta > Magnoliopsida > Zingiberales > Zingiberaceae > Boesenbergia > Boesenbergia rotunda. Next base: position 756,273 of record JAGFNQ010000438.1, on the reverse strand, counting down.
TTTGATTACATATTTTATTTATGGATTTATTAATTACAACAAATTATTTTCTTTGGGTGGCTCCTCGAGGCTCAAATACCCAAAAAAAGGAATTTGTTGTAAATCTAATTTGATCCGCTCCCCGAGGCGTAACCAAATTAAACATGACAATTTTATTCAAAATAGGAAATTAAATTACAACAACTAACTTTAAATTGGACGGCTCCCCGAGGCTCAATCCAAAATAAAGAATTTTGTTAATAATTTAAAACCAATTCGAATTTAATTGTCAATTAATGATCCATAAATTTGTCTAGACTTTCTTGAAAGAAAGTGCCCAAAAATGCGAGATTTCATAATAAGTTTTCAGAATAATTGTAAGTTTCTGGTACAAAGAAAACTTACATATTTCCAAAATTAGAAAATTTTCAAAATAAGAAATTTCCAAAATTAGAAAGTTTCCAAAAATGGGAAGTTTTCACAATTATCATAAAATTTCAGAAACTAGGATATTTCAAAAGTTTACGAAATTTCATGAGGATTTCCAAACTTTGAAATTCCTAAATCTAAAATTTATCATAATTGGAAAGTTTCCATAATTAGAAAATTTTCCAAAATTGAGATCATGACAATGTTTTCCGCAAAACAATTATAATTTAATTTCCAAGCCTTGCCTTTGCACCTTTATATAGTAGCCTCTTTATCGCCAAGTCTCCTTTTAACGGAATAAATTTTTTATAAGAAATTTATCTTATAAATTTTTCTATGAATTATTCCGTTATGCCAAGTTTTTATTATAATTTAATTTATAATAAAAACAACCATGTCTCCCCTTTTATTATGGAATAAAATTTTACAAGAAATTTGTTATATAAATTTTTCTTATCATGGAAAAATCAATTCATAATTGATTTTATAAAATAAAATAAACCAATCCATGGTTCATTTTAATTTCCATAAAAAAGAATAAATTTCTATAAATTTCTTTATATAAATTTCTTTATCCATAATTTTATAAAACAAATCACGCTCGATTTATTTTATAATTTAAACCAAACAATTTGGTTTCCTTTTTTTTTTTTATTGTGGCCGGCCAAACCAAAGAGGGTGGGGACCCTCTTTGGCCGGCCAAATCCAAGCCGTCTCCTTGTGAATTAAACTCATTTAATTCGCCCAATAAGCCTTCAAATGACTTAGCCATTTTAAGCTTCCGATGCGTCTCTGATAAATTCAGATTAGCCTTATCTCTCTTGATCGGAAAATCTAATTTTCAACTCGTTTTAAATCCCTCGGATTACTCGTAGTACGTGTGACTAAATAGGCTTTCGATTTATGTTGGCCGTCTATAATCAACCAATTATATAATGATCATGAGTGGCACCTAGTAGTACATCATGACCCCCAATTAATCGAAAGATCAACGGTTGACCTCAGAAATAACTCTGAAACCCTTCAGCAGCTCTAATGAATCGTGCCTCATTCCCTTCACCATCTTATACCCACTTGGTTCAGGACACGATCTATGTGTGTCAGTCCCCACTAGGCTGACTACGTCACACCTAGCCCAAGTAATGTCTTTCTCGTCCAATGGATTCTAATTTCTCTCATGTATTTCAGAGACTCATACTCTGAACATGTCATGCTCTGGCCAGAGGCTTTGAGTAACAATCCGACGATAGGCCTTGGGTATACATCCCCACGCAAGGAGTGGTGAATCCTTTGTAGGCTGTTCAAACATCTTCGGGCACTTCGACTTATACCCAACCATCCTGGGTCCACACCTCCTTGGAGATGCTTGCTTAAGATGTTAAAGTATAAGTCTCCGTGACCAAGATGACTTGAACACCGCAAGTCAAAGGAACATCGTACTTAAGCTGCAGTAAGAACTTCATTGACATGTCTATATGTAGACTACCATGTGAAGTTTTACAGCCAGTCACTCCAATGAACTAGTTCCCTTAACTAGCATTCATGTTTATCTCCGGACATCCCAATGTCACCAGCCAGTGAGAATCAGCTGATTAGAGAATAACCCATGCTAGTCTCAACAGAATTGATAGTGTCCGTATTTATCAATTCATTGACTAGGGACAATTTCAATACTTCACAATTACACATGTAGACATAATCACTAGTTGTGAATTCATCACAAATTCTCTCATGCTGTGAATTGTATTGTGGACATTCAGTAAATGAGTTTAAGATCTCAATCAAATACACAAACATGTAACTCAAATAGTGAATATTCATTTATTAAAGTAAATGATTACAATCATAAGACGATTGCCTTAGGACACTTCTCTCATATTACTAACAGTTTAATCCCATCCAAGATCAACCATCCAGATTACATCCATGGATCAACGGCCAAGAGAAAAGTCATCAACAATCAACAATCCAGATTTATTCTCTTAGGCTATAAATAGACTTAGAGGTTTTGTTTTTCTTAATATTCAATTCTATTGTAATTCTCTAAGTTTAGTGATCTTCAGTTGTAAGACTTCTCCGCCACAAGGAGAATTTTTTTAAGCTTTAACCGTCTTGGAAGCAACGACCAAGTTGCTACCAAATATTTTTAATAGACGAGTTTCCACCATTTTTCATTTATTAGCCGTCTATTCACCCCCCTCTAGCCGGACCAACCCGATCCAACAAAACCATTTGCCCAAACATCAAAACACTTGGTCATCCGGACCACAGATTGCCTCAATATGGAGCATCCACTATCCAACATCCACTGGTCCAAATTTTTATGTTCCTACACATAAAGTATTTGTTGATTTGGATCCATTAGAGTTAGCGATAGCTTAAATTAATTTTTATAGCCTAGTCTGTCTCACCCAATCTAGTGTTATCAATCACGTTAATCTTATGGGTATTATGAGACAGGTTTTCAAAAATTAAAGATTTTAATTTTGAAAAAAAGCATGGTTAATTTTGATGACATCTGATTAATTTGAAAATTTTATTAGGTTAAGTTTATTGATTTTGAAAAGTGTTTGACTCTAAGATCACTTGAAATTTGTGTTAGATTCAAATTTGACAAAGAGTAAATTGAATTTGAATTTCAAAAATTGGCTTCCAGGTCTTGGCGAGGCACAAGGCCTTCTTTGGCTGTAGCCTTATTGGATCATCAACCCTTTCCTTGACAAAGCCTTTTAACAAAATTTCATTTATAAAATTACTTTTTTATAAATTATGGCCTAACTAGTTTGGGTCTTGGATTGGTAGCTTCGGCTAGTTCCACCAGACTAAACTGACCAAGTAGAGTATACTTGACCTTATTAGAAGGGCTTCCCTAACGTACTATCATCTCACCTCCACCCAATACTAGGTTGTTCAAGTTTCAAATAAATTGTTTTGCCCTTAAACTAACAAGTCCTAAATCTAAGCATGATAATTGAAAAATGCAAAAATAAACAATCAAGCATGCAAAAAAAATTATCTAATTATAAATATGATTTTTATATTGGCTCCCTCTGGACTATAGCCTCGATAATGGTTAGACAAGATGTGAATCTTGTCCTTGGGGATCCAATACTGGTTTGGTCCAGGTTGTTTGTTCAAACAGAGCTTGGGGACCCATGCTTGGACTTGTGTTCTAGGTTGGTTCAATACAGCATAATAAGAGCGTTGTCTTGACTTGGTTCGATAACCGAGTCTGGATTGATTAAGAACGGACTTCTGCTTTCCAAGGATCATGTCAAGACCCTTGGAACCCGAAGTGAACCGTTCTAAGGCAACTCTACGTTCTTTGACTTGAGTCTTCAGGGAGGAATTCTCTTCCTCAAGTTTGTGAACTTGGGTTAAGCTTCCTTCCTGAACTGGCTTAGTCAAGGACCTCGAGTTGACTTCCTCATTCAGGAGTTTTTACCTCCTGTCGGAGGGACTCACCCCGGATTTTGGCTTTCGCCAAGTTACGAGATAAATAAGAAATTAATTTTGAAAGTTCATATTATGAGTAACCTCTTATCGTGATTTGCCCGTTTTTCGAGATTGTGAGTCTTCCGTCGTCTGGTTCCGATTCCGATCCGGAGTCGACGTCTTCCGAGGCGGTTAGGTCGAGAAGATTCGCGTGCGGGACTTCTTCGGAGGAGGAGGAGGAGGATTCATCCCAAGTGGCTTAGAGAGCCTTCTTTCTACGCGTCTTCTTTGTTTCCTTCAGATTGGGACACTCTGACTTGAAATGCCCCTTTTTGTTGCATCCGTAGCAGGTGACATTAGTCTTGATCTTTGAGCTTGTTGAAGGTTCTGCTGGATCTTCCTTTCTTCAGCTTGATTTCTTCTTGCTCGTTTGGTACTTGAGTTCCTTGTAGTAATCTCGAGCTAGCCGAACCAGCTAGGGTCGATCCCCTTCGCTATTTTCTGATTCTAAGTCTGAGTCAGACTCGGGTGCTGATTGAGGCTTCTTCTTGGGGGCATTTCCTTGAGATTTTCCTGCAACAAAGGCTATACCTTTCTCAATCAAGGTAGTGTTTGTCTGTTCGTGCAATTCTAATTCGAAAAAGAGTTCATCTAATTTGATTTCAAACAAATTCTTTGAAACTTTGTAGGCTTCTACCATAGATGCCCACAGTGAGTTTCTTGGAAAAGAATTTAACGTATACCTGATTAGGTCACGATTTTCAACCTTGTGACCTATCGTGTGCAACCCGTTCATCAGCTCTTGGATTCTGGCGTGAAGCTGAGCTTCAGTCTCACTGTCGTGCATCTTGATTATGTAGAATTTGTTCAGCAACAGATCTCTTTTGCTGATCCTCATGTCGGAAGTGCCTTCGTGCAGCTCGATCATATTTCCAAAGCTCCTTCATGCTATTGAAGGGTCCCACCCAGTTCAGCTCCTCCTTGGTTAAGCCGGGTTGCAAAGTTTGGGTTGCTTTTGCATCGGCCTCAATTTTCTTCTTTAGTGAGGCGTCCCACTCGGTATAATGTTGCAGTATGCCTTGTGCGTTCTTGGGAATTTCCAGCCCAGACTGGATGATTATCTACATGTCCACTTGAGTTTTCAGGTAGACTTTCATCCTGCTTTTCCAGTAAGAGAAGTCTTCTCCACAAAAAAGAGGAGGTCTGGCAGTTCTGTATCCTCTTGCATGGCCATTAGGATTTACTGAAAAAGAAAAACCAAAAAAACTTGTTCCAAGACTGAGTCTTGGATTAGTAGTGTGGGACGAAATTAATAATAACGGAAAAGATTGAGTGGTGTTGCACCAATCTCGATTAACGAGAAAATTCGAGCGAAAGAATTTTAAAAAAATCGTAAATCTAAAAAAAAAACTTCTCAAACTGGTGAATGCACCAAGTTTGAGCCTCCCGCTCTGATACCACTTGTTGGATCGGAGTAAATCGATAGAGGGGGGGTGAATATCAATCGAAAATTTTCGGACAGTAAAGAGAAATACGCAGCGAAAATAGTAAAGCAAAGTCGCTAACACGATTTGTTTTACTTGGTTTGGAGTCGCGGTCGGCTCCTACTCCAATCCCACGTTCCTTGACCGTTTACGTTGGTCAATCTATATTCGTAAAGTGATTACAGTTTCGAGTACAGATATAGAATCGAAAAAGCAGTTGCAACACTTAGGAAAATTAACGGTTTTGCCGACGACCGAAGTGGATGGAATCTCGGAGTAGCGGGTCGTCGTCGACGCTTGAATCTCGAATGCAGAGCGTGCCGGAGTGTAACGCATGAGCTAAAGTGTTGAAAGCGAATTGAGCGAGTTATTTTCAAGCCTTGGGGATGAACCCCCTTTTATAGTCGACTCCTGGGCACCTGTGTTGAAGGGGGCGCCTACACGTGGCCTCCCCTGCGCGAACTCCAATCCGCAGGCTCGGTCAGCGCTTATCCCCTTCATTGGGCGCCTGAGTTGTCTGGGGCGCCTGTATGGACACAGGCGCCTAGCTTGACTTGGTCCAAAGGCTTTCGTGGCAGTTTGCTTCGATGGTCTTGGTTTGGCCTTGCACTGGGGCGCCTGTATCCTTACAGGCGCCTAGCCCAGTGAGGCGCCTCCTTCCAATGAGGCGCCTGAGCTGCAGAAACATAGTTCCTTCGTTTCCTGCAACCAAGGTTAGTTCCAAAACACAAGAAAGCAAATATATAATATATGTTAGATATTATTTACAGCCTAAGCTGTCTTGGTTCTAACTTTGGGTCTCCCAAATAGAACCCTAGGTCGAACTGACGCCTAATGTTCCCTCTATGGGGAACGCGCCCTCACCTACTCCTCTCGGGAGAATTTACTTTTTTTTGCCAATTAGCTCCTCCGGTTGGACTTTTGCACAGCTTCACTCACCAGGTCTTCGGTGCCCAGTCCTCGACCAGGTCTTAGTGTCCAGCTTCACTCATCAGGTCTTCGGTGCCCAGTCCTCGACCAGGTCTTAGTGCCCAACTTTAGGTCAGGACTTAGTTGCCCAGCCCGCGGCCAGGACTTATTGCCTAGTGTACCTAGGACTTTCTTGCACACTTAATCAGCTTGTTAGATCACTAATAGATACCATTTTGTTGACTATTTTAATTGCTAAAATCCATGTTGACCTATGATTTTATTGTTTAATTGTGAAATTGCCCTAGGTTTTAGAACTTACCTTTATTTTGGACTTAATTGCAAATTTGCATAAAATTGGATTATTTGGCCACTAAATTCTTGATCTATTTTTGTAGGCATAAAAGGTTCATGGACCTAGGGCATATTGGGTCAAACTTGAGTCGGAAGTGAACCGGATCGAATTATCAAGCTTACGGTTAATCTGGACCGTCCGATTCAAGAGCGGCTAGATCTGAGCTATCCGGGACCATCTGAAGCAATCCGAGCTAGGGTTAGGGTTGATCAAGCACTCTGATCAAGATCTGAAGGTTTCATCTCAATCAGAGCTAAATCAACCGTTGGATCAAGCTTGGAGGGCTCTAGATCGTCCATTCACAGATTGAGTTGATCTGGACCATCCGTTGCACATTTGGAGGATCCGAGCTACCACGAGGCAGATCCTGACCCCAGATCATCATCATCAAAATTTGGATCAAATAGAGCAAGATCAGCCGTTGGATTTCATCCGATCAATCTGGGTCGTCCATTGTTAACTATTTAATCAAATTCCTGCGCAGTTTCCCTTTGTCGCGTCTCCGCCGCACTGTTCATCTTCTTCGCGTTTTCGTAGCTTTCTTCAGTAGTTCTTCATCTAAGGAGGCGCGCCCACTCAATCTCTACCTTGGATCGAGTTCTGAGTCATTGGGGATAGCTTCATTAGAGAATTTAGCTCAAATTTGCATCGGAAGAGGGTTGTTTGAGGGTTTCGGCAGCTCAGCAATCTAGTCACTTGTACCTCGTCCGTAAGCCATTTCCGACCATTCGAGCCGGCTGTAGGGGTTCTCAGGTGAGCTCAGATGGTCCTCGAATCACCACAGCAACCACCATCAACTGAGGTCGAGGAGATTGGATTGAAATTCCAGCTGCGTGCGTTTTGAGCAGAGTTATCGATTGAAGCCTATTTCCACTGATTTGCTGAGCCTAGGGGTTCGAAGCCAGCTCTTGCTTGACGACCAAGAAGTTCTTGAGCTTAGGGAAGATTGAGGAGTAGTTTAACTAGCTAGTTTCATTGTGTTTGTAGCTTAAATTTCCAATTCTGCTTTAGTTTTGTTTCTGTCTTCGTTCAGATTGGTTAATTTCGTTATTGCATTGTTTCAGCTGTAATCTAGCTTTAATTCTTCAAGTTGAGTAGTTTAGGAACCTATCTAGTGGATAGTTGTGTTTAATTTCAGTTAATTTTAGTTCAAATTCCTTGCGTGCCAATTTATTTGTGCGTATCAGCCATATTCTGAAATTCCAGCTTGGTTTCTGATTTTTACCGTTTCTTTCCAATTCGATTAGTATTTAGTTCATTTCCTGCAATTAAAGATCACATTTAGAGTGTGAATTTAGTTGATCCAAGTTCGGTTCATAGGTAATTTCATTTCTGAAATTTGTTCATGTCTGAAAACTGCCCAATTCAGCAGCTCCAGCTTGCGTATCAAGTGGGATCTGTGATTTTCAGTTTTGTGTTCTGAGTTTGAGTCAGTTGCATTAGTTCTTCTCGGTTTGAGCATTCATTTCAATTGTTTAGTTGACCTTGCATTTAATTTTTGCTTATCTGCGCATCCACTCTGCATCAGGTTTCTGAGTTACTGCAGTTTCTGCAGTTTTGGTTGGAGTCTGAATGTTTTCATTGATTCAATACTTGTGCCAAGTTCTTCAACATCTGTTTTGATTAGTCTGATTGAATCTGAATGTCTTCATTGACCCCTGCATATTAATGCATGCACATCTGTGTTTTTCCAGCTTAAACAATTGTTCAATTCTGCACCTTTGGCACAAAAGCATTGGTTTTGGCACAATAGGTTTCCAGCTGCCGAATTGTATCAAGTGAACTTGGATCTGTCAAACCTTATCTGATCTATAGTTTGGTACATTCAATTTCAGTTGTTCCGTTGGTTCCACATCAGATTGTTTTGAAACTCTGCATTTCGTGATTAACTTTGCCATTTCTGCACATGAGTGTTTGTATCAAGTAGAAAATGCCAGCAATGATTGCATTTAAGCTTGTTTGCTGCTGAAAATTCCCTGCATTGTTTTTGTTCATCTTTGTAGCAATTTGCCTTGCATCACTGATCAGGTTTGTCTTCCAAATTGATTAAGTGTTTTAATGGATTAAGTGGTCCTTTGGTTGAGCTAATAACTTGCTATCACTTGTTAAGTTTCATTGTTAATTCTCCTTCATTTTCATTGCAATTTCATTTCATGCTTGCAACCCCAAACCCAAATCTTTATTTGAAACCCGAAAATACAAACGACACATAAATACAAGTTAGAATCAAACACGACAACTAGCCCCGAGAAAAATACGACCTGTGGCCCCTTTACTACGCTTTTGTTCTTAATTGCAAAAAGGGTTTCCAGTTATTCATTCACATTTAAATTCTGATGGTCCCACACTTTTGTGACAATTTAATCTAGTATAACTGGGGCTATCAATCACACCCAAATCTTAACTTCTGAACCCTTTGCCATTACCAAAACAAAGGTTTGACATTAGTGCTTCCGGCACCAACAGTTCTAAATTTGATTGTGCCTAAAGTCACACTAGGGACTCGTCCTCATCGGATTTCGCTCATCCAATCACTTACCTCACTTACCTAGTGCAAATTTAGATAGCTTCTTGATCCTCCAGGTCTTTTAGCCAATTGTCAAGTCCTGCAAATCCAGCTGGACTTCATGTCAGGTATCTTGCGGCCTGAGTGCAGCTAGTTGTCAGGCCCCGCAAACCCAACTAAACTTCTTGTCAGGACTCAATCACCCTAGACTTTAGCTTGGTATCAGGTCTTAAATCTTTCAATACTACATACTCGGTAACAAGGTTAAACAATAAAATACCTAACTTTAACCCTTTTGTCATACATCAAAATTTGAGTTCGACCATTAGTGCAAACTACACGAACATATTTACTTTTTACAAGTTCGTCTTTGTACTTTAAACTCTAACAATAAACTTGTTACGTACCCTTCCTCATCTTTTGTAAACAAGATGAATCTCTTTCTCTTAGAAAGAGATTAATAGTGGATTGTTCAATCGAAGTGATCAATGATCGTAATCCTTGAACTAGCAACCTGAATTGGTAAACTAAGTAAAAATAAAATTATCTTACTATTATGTTTCTGCTTCCTATCTTTGAAAATAAGAAAATTGGTTTTTAAATGTGATGCGTGCTATTCACTCTCCCTTCCCCGACAATTCTCTCAATCTGACAACTATGTCTGTAGAAATTTATTAACCCGCTTATTAATTATTATCTATGGGTTGATAACATATTTGAGTTTTAAGATTATATAAAGAGTTATGGTGCCTGAAGTGTTTATTTTGCTACCATAATTTGTCTTTTTCCGTAAATTTTTGCTATATATCGATGACAAGATCCTGAATTAGAATAGCATGAGTTATTTAGACTCATGTACGAAGAACAATTCATGCTTATGAAAATTTCAGGTGTGACTCGATTATGTTATTAAATATGTTTGAACAACATACTATTTAATTCAGTATGACTCATTTACATCTATACTTATTGCCCAACATATATCCACCACACCCAACATCCCTAAACTTAGGTCTTAGTTCTCATAGAATGGACTGATAATTAGTACGTAAATGTTATTGTAACACCCCAATTTTTACAATTTGAATACCTGGGGAATTGTTTAAAGTTCGGGACGAACTTTCTATAAGAGAGGGAGGATTGTAACACCCTAAATTTGTCAATGTAAAATCATGACAATGTATGAAAATGGTTATAATGAAATGATATGAATTTCATGCAATCACATGCCATGAAATGTTATGAATGCATGAAATATTATATTCATGAAATATTATTATCATGAAATATTAGCATGAAATATTATATTCATGAATATGGAATATTAAAAATATTATGAAATAATATTTTTGGAATATTATGAAATATTCTGAATTCATAAAATATTATTCATATTATGAAATTTCATGATGGGCTTGGTTTATTGGGCTTGGAAATGAATGGTGCTAAAAAGAAAGTGCAAAGTGGAGGAAGCAAGGATTGAACCTTGGACCTCCTAGTTGCACTCACCATGTCATAACCAATGAACCAAGCAATATTTCATGTAGAAGGAGAAAGGAACATGCTTGTTAAGTGGGTAAGAGTGAAGAGACATGTCTTTTCATGAGAAAAGTATAAATAGGTGGAAGTTGGAGCAACTTCCTTCTTTCCTTTTCTTCTTCCTCTTCATCTTCCAAAACCGAAAACCCCTTTCTCCTTTCCCCTTCCATTTTCGAAAACAAGATCTAGGGTTCTAGCCCTAGAAAAGTTGGAAGGAAGAAAACCCTCCAAAGACCTTGTCACTACTAAGTTCAAGAAGGCTTAGAGGAAGATTCCAAGAGAAGGATTCTCACTCACCCTCCAAGTGTAGGGTACCCTACAATTTAAAGAGAAGAGTAAATTTCCAGCGCTAGGAAGTAAGTATCCTCTCGCCTGCAGTGTAATCGCTTTCGGTTGATTGTATGTTTCCTTGTGGTTGTTTGGAAATGGGAGTTTCTCCCTTGTGACCATTCGGCCACCACCATGGAAGAAGGGTTTGGTTGCTTCTTGATGCATGAGGATATCCCTAGGACCTTAGGGTATGGATGTATGTTGTTCTCCAAATTTTTGAGAGAACAAAAAGTAGGGTTTGGTACCCTACAAGTTTCGGCCACCCATGGTTGGAGGTCCAAGAGAAGTTTGTTTTGATTAAATCTTGATACATGTTAGTGCCCTAGGGATTCTATACACCTATGTGTTGTTCCTAAATTTTTGAGAGAACAAAAATTAGGGTTTTGGTTCCCTACAAGGTTTCGGCCAAGGCTTGGATTCCCTTGGGGTTGTGAAGTGAAATCACTTCTTGATGCATGACATGAATGCTAACAAATGTTGTATACATGTGTGTTGTTTTCCAAATTTTTTAGAAGACAAAATTAGGGTATGCTACCCTATATAACTTTCGGCCAACCCAAAGGGAATTAGGGTAAAGGTTGTATGATTTTTCTTTTGATATGTCCATGCTTAATAAGTATAGGTGAGGTGTTTGTAAGAAAGCTTGAATGAATTATTTGATTGGAAAACCAAACTCCTTTGCCTGTGACTTTCGGCCAACCCTAGCTCTAGGGTTAGGTAGTACCTAATGAAACCATGAAGCATGCTACACTTATATGATGTGTGTATAAATTATGTGACCTATCTTGTTAGGTATAAAAGCATGCCTCATAGCCCATGGGGCACCTTGATGATATGAACATGATGTATTTGATAATATGCCTAAAAAGGGTTACTCTATTAAAACTGGGATCAAGAGCACCCGAATGCGTGGTGTGTCCCTAGGGGATCAAGAGCACCCGAATGCGTGGTGTGTCCCTTTGAGAAGAGATTAAGAGTACCTTTAGACATATACATATATGAGTAATTGCATGATAAATTACTTTACTTTGGAAAGTTGTGTACCCGACTCGGAAGGGGGTCGTTAAACAAATCCAATGAGCATGTTAAGGTCATGGCATTGGTAGGACGGAAGGGTCCTGCTCTAATTAGATTGGTGGCTCGCTACCCCAATTTATTAGGGAACGCGCATGATGTGGTACGACAACTGGGCCCTGGATGATGATATGATATTTTGAAGTACTTACCATTATGGAACCTTTTTGAAAAGCATACTTTTCTCATCATGTGATAATATTGTTCCGTAAAGTACTTAGAGATAAATTGATGTGATGTTTATGATGCTTTGATGAGATGCTTATGATGCTGATAATTCTATCTGATTACTGTGTACATGATATGATGTATTGATATGGATTTTGCGAGTAGGCCCGGATTCTTACTAAGCATGTTTTGTTTACTAGTTCCTGTTATTTTTCTTATGCTGCAGATAGCGGTAAGAAATACTCGAACTAAAGGAAGAGGCAGAGGGGAGGTTGGAGGATGTGTGTGGTGATGGCTCGGGAAAAGATGAAAGATTCTATCTACCGTAGTTTTGTCTAGAATCTAACTGCTTCCTATAAAAGATTGAAATTGTATTACTATACTCTGAGTATATGATGAGTGTGACTACTCTACTGTTAGAGATATGAAACCTAAGCCATGTTAGCTAATACTACTATTAATGTCTAATTCCTATAGTATGCATGCTCAGTAAAATGCTAGATGTTACTACTTTCGGTTGCTTATGAATGCTTCCTTTGTATATGCTCTTTTGCATGTGTCTAAGAGTAGATAACTCTTGCTATATGATTACTTGAGACTTCATGCTATAGTGTGTTAAATGATTTTCATATTAGGTTGTAAATGCATGTAGATATAAAAGAACTGAAAGGAAAACCTTGCTTGGTAAATTAGTTTCAATAAGCATGCTTATTACTAGTTCTTGTATGTAACTGTTTTGTTTGGATATACATGCTTAACATGATTGTATGATATGAGTGTATGGACCCGTAACCCCGCCTTTAGGGTAGATATAAGGTCGGGCGTTACAGTTATCGTCATAAGGTTTAAGGATCAAAATCTGACAAAGTTAATGTGTCTGTCCTCCACACACACTAGGCACAATATCCGGACTAATAATCTTCATGATTTATCTCTTCCATATTGATTTTGAGATAGATTGATAAAAATACTAGAGATGAACAAATCACTTTTTATTACCTATGTCTAGGTCTTAGTGAGCTTGGGTTTCTGCCATCTCGTGGTAAATGTATGGCTCGTGTCAATCCATATTGGGCTATGCTCATCCCCATAGCTAGCAAAGCCCAAGTGACTCAATATCTGATAGCATTCAAAGTTAGATTGACTAATCACATGTCAGCACATCGACTCCAGGGCCGTCTCCAGGAAATTGGAGGCCCTAGGCTAATTTTTAAATAAAAATATTATATAATTTTTTTAATTAAATATAAAATAACTGACAATTAAATACACATGATTATCATGAATACTCAATATATTACGTAAATATAAAATTTTCAAAAATTAAATTAAGAATTCCTCCATTGTTATATCAATTTCAGTAACTCCTCCACATATATAAACTAAATCTAATCACAAAAATACAAAATGTTCATACTCTTCGTGCTTTTTGTTGCGCAAAATTGTCAACTAAATCATCGTAATCAAGCTTAGCTACCATCTTTTTTTCAATAGACAATATGGCCAAACCATTCAACCTATCTTGTGACATAGTTGATCGAAGATAATTCTTTATCAACTTCAACTTTGAGAAACTCCTTTCAGCAGAAGCTACCGTAACTAGTATGGTTAATAATATTCTATAAGCTATCCAAGCATTAGGAAACCCATGATACAAATTTTTGACATACTCCAAGACTTCAAGTGGTTTGGTAATCGAATTCGGCAATGCTTTTCTGAGTAATTGCAATTCAGAAAATAGTTCAAGCGCATTAATATCAGAATCATCCTCATGTTTCAAAAATTCTTCAAGTGCAACACATGAATTGTTCAAACTCTCATCATCTGTATTTTTCAACTTGCTCAAGTTAAATAAAAACCCAAAAGTCTCTTCATATTTCTGAAATTGCTCAAATCTTGTCTTGAGTGAAGAAAGAGCATTATCAACTATCTGCAAAAAATAATTTACTCGAAAATATTCTTCAGCTCCTTGTATTGGTTCATCTCGAGAATTTTCATCAAAGAATTTTTTTCTGCGACGGATACGAGTTTCACGAAATATAGGTTCAACCTCCATTCCTAAAGCAATCTTTTCAGCTTCACTCTTTGCAACTTCAAAACCAATATTTCTGTATTCTTCCAAAAAGATAATCAAACCTTTTAACAGACTAATACCCTCATCAATAGCTATATCATTTCTTTGGAGAATCTTACTGACTTTATTTACTTTCTGTAATATTTCAAACCATATTACCATACCCATAAAAAATTCAAAACTTTGAAGTTCATAATTTGCCAAAGACTCTGCATCACTCACTGTTGTTGCATCACCACTATGTTCTACTAGATGCAATAGTGCATCCCTTATTTGAGGAACTTGAAATCTTACAGCTTTTACGCTATCAAGACGACTTTCCCAACGTGTATCCGACCATGATTTCAATGTAAGTCCTTCTCTATTGCGACCTTTTACAAAAGATTTAAGAATCTCCCACCGTTTTGTTGAACCAGAAAATAATTTATAAATTCTTTGTATCACTCCAAAAAATGATTTAGCTTGAATACAACTCATAGCCATATCACAAAGGACAAGATTAAGAGAATGACAACCACATGGAGTGTAAAATGCTCTAGGATACTCTTTAAGTACTCTGCTGCTTACTCCTTTATATTGTCCTTTCATATTTGAGCCATTATCATATCCCTGCCCTCTCATGTTATTAAAATCAAGCTCCAATTTTCTCAAAACCGATTTAAGCTCATTGTAAAGTGCATCCCCTGATGTTTCAGTAACTTTCAAAAACTGAATAAAGAACTCCTCCACTGTTATGGGTGTCTTAGAAATATCAACACATCTCAATATAAGAGACATTTGTTCTTCATGACTAATGTCTGGAGTACAATCAAGAATTACAGAAAAATATTTTGCTCCTTTGATGATTTCAAGGATCTTATTCTTAATCTCGCCTGATAACAAAAGTATTAATTCATTTTGAATATTATGGCCAAGATAATGGACACGACGGGCCTCCTTTCTTCTGATACGCCGAAGGTGCTCTTCCATAATCGGATCAAAATCAGCAATCATCCGAATTATACTTAGAAAATTTCCACTATTATGATCATCAAGTTTTTCATTACTTCCGCGAAATGCCAAATTATTGCTTGCAAGAGTTTTTACAACACTAATAATTCTCTTCAAAACATCTCTCCAAAATCTTTTTTCTTTCTCAATGACTTTTTGATTAGAAGAATCAATTGTTAATTTTTTTCTCAATCTTGTTTCTGCCTCCATCCAGTTTGTTAAGTTATTTATATGATCAGTGCTTCTTTCATGCTCACTAAGTCTCGCGTGAATATTTTTCCAATCACCATAACCTATAGTTGTTGTCAAAGGACTTGATATAACTTTATCTCTTTTGAATAACACACAACAAAAGCAAAACACTTTATCCTTCTTCTGAGAGTACACTAGCCATGATCTATCAAGTTTTTCTCCATTCGACAAAGATCGACTGTAATGTCTATCATTGAAGCTTCTACCATGGTCATTAACTGGATACTCGATATCCATAACTCTTTTTGGACCTCTCTCTATTAACAAATCAATTTTTTTTTGAAGCATATTATTCTCCCAATTTCCTGGATCGAACAAATCATCTAATTCTTCAAAACTCATATCTATATTTTCATTCAAATTTTCAATATCATTTGCATCTACTTGAATCCCATCATTCAAAACTATATTCTCAGTCGAAATTTGATCAGTAGCTACATTCTCAGAATTCAAATTTTGATCTGAATTTGTAATAATAGTCAAATCTTCAACTATGGAAACTACAGGCTTTATGTACCTTTCCATAGACCCAGTGAGAGATTTTGTAAGAATCTCTTGTCTTTCTTTCTTTTTCCTCTTTGAACTTCCAGATTCGAATTTTCTTTTTCCCGTCATAATTGATAATTCACGATACCAATCTAACAAAACAAATATAAAATATAATTTAAATACTAACAAATATATATCTAGGATTTTCAAATTAATCGATGATAAAATTAATTGCATTAAGTAGTTTTGAAGCATGACATATTCTAAATTATAACTTCAATAATTGCATGAAACATTTTCTTGTGAGTAAACGAGAACAAAATAAGCACCACATTTACAAATGCCTATCATACATATAAAGAGTAAATAAAAAAATAAGCAATTTCTCTATAAAGATAATCAAACACTATAGAATTACATACCCCAGCATGTGAAAAATCAAACTCCATCAGAACAAATAAAATCAACTTTACCTTCTAAGCACTCTAACATACTTGACTGACCAAAAGTACAAAAGCTTATACAAACAACATAAAAATGCTTAATGAACTAATCCATGTTAGTGATTATGGAATCCACTTAGTTGCCATGGAAATTCGCTATCTGCTTCTTATATGGATTATTTTATTAGGTTATGGTATCGTACATTCATTTACAAATTAGTCTTGAAGGCATATGAAGAAAAGAGTTAAGCAAACGAGGGAGCAAGTAATATACTAATATACGTACAAACTGAACTTTCACATTCCAGACAAAATGAGATGAGGTTGATGAGCTTACATGATGGATAAACTAACTAACTAAGAAGTAAGAAATTTGAATAAAAATAATTAAGAGGTTCAAATTGCAAAATGCAAATGAAAACAAATTGATTATTGATTAGATTACAATTTGTTTTCTTAGTAAATTATGCGAGAATAATTTGTTTTCCACTGTGGAAATTTGAGAAGTTGCTGTGAAAATTTGGAAATTTGAGAAGTTGCTGTGAAAATTTGGAAATTTGAGAAGTTGCTGTGGAAATTTGACGTGATTATACAATTTCCACAGTGAAAACAAATTGTGACCCTCCCTCCATAGCAACTTCTCAAATTTTCATACAAAAGAAAATAGAAAACTTGGAAGATGATTATTGATTAGATGAAATATTGAAACTATCAAATACTGATAGAAAGTAGAAACTTGTTAACTTGATTACCTGGTTTGCACAGCACAGGAGAGATTGGCGTTGGCGATTGGCGAAGATGCCGAAGAGGCAAAGACTGAAGTCTGAAGAGAATCGCGGGATGGGCCTGGCACGACGACAGGAAAGGGATTAGGGCTTCGGATTGACGATAATTAAGACTCTTAATAGAATTGCAAATAAAAACAAATTGATTAGCAACTTCTCAAATCTCAAGTTTTCTTACAAAAGAAAACATAGAACTCTGAAGATGAAACATTGAAACTACCAAATATTGATGGAAAGTTTAGAAACTTGATTACCTGGTTTGCACAAGAGAGATTGGCGTTGGCGAAGATGCCGAAGAGCCGAAGAGGCGAAGAGAATCGTAAGATGGCACAGGCGCACAGCGTCGGCGTCTCGGCAGTCGGCGACAGGAAAGGGATTAGGATTTAGGGCTTCGCCGCTTCGCCGCTTCGCCGCTTCGGTGCTATTCGAACTTCGAAAAGTATTTGACGAGAAAAGAGATTAAGAGAGAAATAAAATTTTACAAAGAAATATATAAATATATATATATATATTTTTTGCTTCGTTCAAGCCATTAAAAATTAAAAAAAAAATGCAGCAGCCCCTTCGCCGACTTGGTTCGTTCATGCCCAATTGCCCATAGCCATTAAAAATTATCCATTAAAATATTAAATATAATACTTAAAAAAATTTTTTTTGAGGCCCTATAATGGGGGAGGCCCTAGGCAATTGCCTTGGTTGCCTCCCCCTAGGGCCGGCTTTGATCGACTCGGACCAAACTACATATTAATGTAAGAGAAATAGAGAGATACAGAGAAGAAACAAATAATAAAATAATTTTTTTAATTAATTAAAAAATTTGTTCATGAAATATATAATTTATAAAAATTTTATGATGCTAAATTAAATAAAAAATTAATTAAAAAATATTAATTAATAGATTTATAAAGAAAAAATCATCAGTTAATAGATTAATAAAAAAATTTCTAATAATATTTGATACGATCAAATATTTATTCTCTTTTATTATAAACACTTTCCAATTTGAGCAATTAACCAGGAAGGTCTCGCCGTGAATTAATAATTGTATATTTATTCCAACATCAAAAAGAATGAAAGTACATATTTATTCAGGCTCATGCCTTCATCGACCAAAACCGGCACAAGAATGAAGACAACCCCACTCAAACACCGCAGAACAATAACATAAAATAGATATCCATTAATGCAATATCGCAGCTCAAACGACTGCTGTCTCAAAAGGCAACCAGAGGATACGCCGCCGCCGCCAACAGAGACATCAGCAAAGGCAGACCGACTTCGACCGCGTTCGCATCCGACGTGGGCGATCCCGGAGGTGGCAGCGATGATATCGGCGGCGATGCCATCGGAGCATTAACTGCAGTGATTAATTAGTCCATGGCATGTTAATATATATAAGATCAGACAAGGAGGAGGAGCTTAATTATCTTACAGTTGCACTGGCTCAAAGGAAACTGGACGCTGCAGGCGCCGGGGAGCCCAAACGCCTGCGTCTGGTTCACGGTGATCCCGATGGAGGGGGCGGCAGGGATGCCGGAGGTGATGAGGGCACAGATGCACTGCGGGTCGGACTGCACGGCCGACGCGAACTGCGAGCAGCATTGGCTTGATGGGGTGGAGACGTTGCCAGTGATGTAGTCAAGGCAGGGCGACAACCTCAATATGACAGGCGTGCAGGAGTTGAACTGCGCCCTCGTGCCGGCCGGCGAGAGCACCACCACCGCCATCGCTGCTACAAGAAGGATTGCTCGAATGGTCGCTGCCATTTCCGATGTGCCTGAAGCAGAGAGAAGGCATGGTTTAACTTTATACGCGGGGAAGCCGCCTTTCCTTCTAGTTGACGAAATCTCATGGTCCTTTTCTCCTGTACTTTGTTGACAATTGGTAGATTACTCGTGGAGAAGTAGTCGGACGAATGTTCCTGACGAATTCTAGGAATACTCTACCGACCATTTTGTCAGCATATTGGAAAATTCTAACGTTTAATGGAAGAAATGGAACGCTGCTTTGCAGTATCCAGTCCACCTGGTGTTGTTCAAAGTTTGAACTTTGAATTCAAGGAAATCGTTTCCAGAAAGAAAAGCAATGTTCAATTTTGAGACGGCGTGTCCGATCGCACATTGAAAAGATTATCACTATTTACTCGGAAAGATCATTCAAGTTGTATATGAATTAGAACACCTTTGTTTGGCCAGGTTAGCCGACCTACGCCGCCGAATTGGTGCAATCATCAATGGACTTTTACTCTATATGCATCTTTGCATGCTCAATGACCTAGCGAAGGGGTCGACTGATCATAGAGTTGTAACTTACGACCATTGGCCAACCCCGTTTAAAGTATATTATTAACTAACCGCTAGTATGATGACAATCGATCATCTGACACAGTCGATTGGCCAAATGGCCAACACATTCTATCTTTTCAGGCTAGATCAAGTTCAAGCCAAACATAGCCTAGTGGACCTTATTTGCAGCCCATTACAATATAAAGCAAGCCTAACTACTTAACTAAGCTAGGCTCCTAGCACGTGTAGTGGGGTTGGCCTCCATTTTTTTAATGGATTGAGTTCCCATTTAACTATGATAAAGCTCGGCCTTCAATGAAAGCATACGGACGAGCCCATAAGCCCAACAACACACAAATATTGGCCAATCTTTCATAAAATTGGGACAACATTATCTTGCCACATTAATTGACTAACATGCTGAATATCCCATTGGCCTATCTAATTTTCCAAAATTTTGCCCAACAACACACAAATATTGGCCAATCTTTCATAAAATTGAGACAACAATATCTTGCCACATTAATTGACTAACATGCTGAATATCCCATTGGTCTATCTAATTTTCCAAAATTTTTACAGAAAATCTAATGACTTGACATCCATCTTATGGTTGCTGTGATACCCTAACGGTGGAAGGTTGCTAAAAGGTATTGCATATATAAAAGAGTCTCTACTCCACAGTGCAGGTATGAGTATTCATCCCTTCTAGTTCTCAATTCTAATTTTCCGCTTCTTGCTACTGACTTGAGCGTCGGAATGCATGTGCCAGGGACCCCCTATGGGCTTGTGAATAACGCTCTCTTTTTGAGTATTTTTATTCACAGATTTTGAACACGGTGGTCCTCCTCTAGTAAACATCTTCAATATATGTTGTCACTCCGCTCTTCATTGTTCTCAGATAGAATCAAATTTGACATCGTTTGTGAGAATTTTTTCTTGATATGTGAGGTGAAGAATAATTGATTCTAGCAACAATAACAATAAAACAACTACCATCACGTTGTCCTAGGAGGACCTAGAACTTTTGATACTAGCGAAGGCACAAACTCTGGCACAACAACAGTAGCAGTTGGCGGTTTTGCTTCTCAATTTCCGATGACTTCAATTGCGCCTCCACTAGGCGTAGACACAGCACCAAGGCAAGCACAGGAGTTTCCTTGTCCGTGAGCTTTCCTCCATTCGGAGGATAGAGATGAAGCCAAATTTGATCGGATGGAGATTTCCTCTTCCGGTCGTACTTTGTCGTGTGATTCTTAGAAAGGCAAGGCGCCAGTCGATTGGTAATCTGCTGGGAGTTCCTTTTTCAACTGAGATACTAGAAGACAGTTTACCTCGTCATTTCAAAGATATTTCTATCAATGCAAATATGGCTCTACTACATCAGTACTCAGACAAAGTAAAATGATAAGTCTTTTTAACCACCCTTTGTGGTGAAGCCCAAAGGTGGTTTGATCGGCTTTGCCATGGTTCTATCAATAGTTTCAAAGAATTCAAGACAATTTTCTTCTAGAATTTTGCCAGTGGCAAGAGGTATAATAAGACAAACATGAATCTATTTGCTCTGAAGTAAGGTCCCAAGGAATCATTAAGAGCATTCATAAAAGGGTTCAATTAAATAGCCATGGATGTACCCACAACTACGCAAGAGGTACTAATCAATCCCTCCTCCCAAGGGCTTGAGAATCTTTTGGGGTGAGCTACCAAGTATATTAATGTTAAAGAAGCACATGTGGGATCGATGTGATCGATAGAGGGAGGGGGGTGAATATCGATTACGAATTTTTCATGATATCAATCGAGAGTAAACGCAGTGGAAATAATGAAAGTAGCAAGTTAAAACAATACTAACATGCTTTGTTTTACTTGGTTCGAAGTCTGTGACGGCTTCTACTCCAAGGCCCACGGTCCTTGACTATTTTCGTTGGACAATTTTATAATTCCCAAAAATGAGTTACAAATATGAAGATGAAGTACAAAAATAAGACTGAAATTATATACCGATGACACTTGCTAAAGGAGAAAGAAGTTGATTAGTCATAGAAGTGGCGTGTCGTCGATCTCGGACTTCTTTGGCATGGAGATCTTGAGCAGGGAAACCTGATCGCAGTGATTCTGAGTGCTTGAGTTGATGTCTGGAACCAAGTGGGTGAAACCCCTTTTATATAGGTACTCGGGCACCCAAGTGCTCATGGGGGCGCCCTCCATGTCAACGATTCAGCCGCGTCATTATCCTCTGACTCGACCAAATCATATCCACTCTCAGGGCTTGAGAGCACTAGGGCACCTGAGTGTTGATGTGGCATGGCCAATCAGCAGTCGCTAACTCAGTTTCGCCAGCATTGAGCAAACCGAACTGGGGCACCCGAGACCTCTCGGGCGCCTGGCTTCTCGGGCACCTGAGTCCTCTCAGGTGCCCCAATGCGGCCAACTGATCTTCTTAGCCTACAATCAGGGTTAGTCTAGGAAAACAATAACAAATATTGAATACATGAATATTTGACAACCAGAGTTGTGTGGTCCTGACTTGGATTTCAAATGAAATCCTAGGTCGGACCGACACTTACAGTTCCCTCTTCTGGGGAATGCTTTCTCACCTACTCCACTTTGGAGAAGTTACCTTTTGCTAATCGGTACCTCCGGTTGGACTTTTGCACGACCTCCGAAGCACCCAGATCTCGAGACGCCCGTACTTCGACCTGTCCCTACTTCTATCCGTAGACCTTGCTCGACTAAGTCTTCTGCTCGATCTTCCGGATCAGGTCTTCGTGCCCAGTCTTCGACCAGGGCTTCATGCCCAACCCTCGATCAGGTCTTCGACGCCCAGCCCTCGGCTAGGAATTCATGCCCAGTCCTTGACCATGACTTCGTGTTCCACCCTGCAGGTCAAGAATTTGTGCCTAAACAAACTAGGACTTTCCTGTATACTTAGCAGATACATTATATCACAATATAAACTTAACTTTGAACCCTTTGCCATTTATCAAAACTAGGTTCAATCTGGTGCTTCCGACACCAACAATTTCTCCCTTTTTGATTTATGGTAACCCTGTTCAAAAGTTAAGTTAAAAATATATATCAGCAAGAAATGAAACACAATTAAGGAATAGATTCAATATTAAACAATTTTTCTTAAGGTTTGAAAATTTTGGGAAAAACTTTTAACACTCCCCCTTGATAAGTGATCTCCTTCTTGATTTTAAAATATTTGTAATTTGGGAAAAAAATCTTGCAAAATTGAAATAGTGCATAAAACTCCCCCTTGATTTGAAATTCTCCCCCTGAAGCTTTTGAAAAACATACAATTTTCAATTTGAAATATTTTCTAACTTCTTTGAAAAATTCTAAGTATTATTTTAAAAAAGTTCATTACTTTGAAAGATAGTTATAAGAATAATTTTGAAAAAATATTTTGAAAACTTTTGAGAATAATTTTGAAGGAAAAAACTCTAAGTGAAAACATCTTTGAAAAATAGAGTTTTCTTAAAAAAACATTCTTTCAAAACCTTGAAAAACAATGTTTTGAAAAAGGAAATAATTAAAAAAAGTTGAAAAATCTTTTTAAGTTCACTTTTTCTACTTTCCCCCTTTACCATATATCAAAAAAATATTTGCAATAGATATTCTTTGAAAGAATATTTATTTTTCTCTACTCTCTCCTTTTTGAAAAAAAATTGATTAAGGAAACGGAGAAAACTTAAAATAATTGGGTATCAGAGCCTGTGAGTTTTGAAAACATAAGTAAAAGAAATTTTGAACAAAAATAATTCTAATTAAAAAATGTCAAGAATAATCTTTTAAAAAGGCAAATGATAAGTTCTAAGTGAAAATTTTGAAATAATTAAGCAATAACAAAGAACTAATGCTAAAAAATAGAATTTGAACCAAGATAATATACCCATTTGAGTACAAGCATGATTTAAGTATTGGATATTATTATCCTTATTAGGTGGGCTTATTTATAAGTTGCATATGTAAATACAATGTGAGCCCTTAAAGTGATCTAACTTATGTTTATTGGGTTTTAGATTATTGGATGCGGGTTCAATATATAAAATCATTTAGGCCAATCTGTTATTATCTATGGGTTGATAACAGATTAGATTCCCATATAAAGGGGAGGTCTCCAAGGGTTTAGGGCATCATCTTGACCTAGTTTCTTGTTGCCCATTGACAAGAAACTTTATGGCGCCGTCAACCCTAAGCCCCTTGGAAAATCCTCCTTCTTCTTTCCGCTGTATCTTCTTCTATAGGGTTCAAGCTGACGACGATACAATAAGGACAATGACTCTTCAATCAGGTTTCTTGTCATTCGATTTATATTTTATTCTTGTTATGCCATTATTCAAAGAAACAATAGATCCATGCTTATATATCTTGTGTTTTCTCTTCGAGTCCTTATTTTATTTTTTAGAATTCATGTGGTTAGGAGAAAATCCAAGTTCTATCAATTGTTATCAGAGTCTTGGCTTTGGTTCATCATTTTTCAGGGCAATAAAGTTTAAGTTTTTCGTCGATTTATTGTTTGTATGCTAGATTATGTTTTCCTAGTATAATATAAGTTTTTATCGTCGAAAATCATGTAAAAGAAAATTCTACGATAGACTTGTTTTCCATGTTTTTCATATTTTTTGTGAAGAATACGAAAAACAATTTTTTTCACGTAAAAAAAATTGTTCGTAGAAATAGTAACCACGTATTCACGTGCATGAAAGGAAAAAAAATGTAATGCATTAATCAGAATCGATTAAATGATAATTTTTATAGAACTTCAAATTTGAAGCTTTAGGTTCTTAAAGGTGGGTTCTATAATTGCATATAGTAGATTTTTAAATCTATTGTGATAAGCAATTGAGTAAAATCAATCGATTATCATATGGTATTAATCGATTAATAAACAAATTTAGAGTTATTAAAGCTAATTAAATAATTTTCTATTCGTTTAAAATTTCTAGTATTTTCTTGAGTCTATTTACACAACGCGCTACTAAGTTGAACTATTATGTCAGTCCAAAGGAAGACACCTTAGGTAGATTTAGTGTATTTTATATTGGTAGACGTATACCTATGCTAAGAGTAATCAGCTCAAAGGAAGGTTACTTTTATGTCAGATATATGTTCAAGATAGCTTGCAACTGTTGAACAAAATTTATTATTATTATTATTATTATTATTATTATTATTTTGTTCTGATCATGCACAAAATATGTCGACCCAAAGGAAAGCATATTGCGTGCCAGATTAAAGTTGTTGCATGCTATGGACCAATATATAACTCATATAAAGTGTCATATTATGCGCACAATGGATCGGCCCAAAGGAAGTCACATTGTGTGACCAATTAAAGTTTGAGTTATATCAGAGAGTACCACTAACAATTTATATTTTAATCCACAGATTAAAATGCAATGTTGTATTTGGTATCTCATAAGGAGCTCATTCATATGCATTTAAATTTTATTTATTTGCATAATATTATTATATATTTACATGTTCTTGACTTTAGTTAAATCATGAGCTTAAATAAATTTTCTCTTTAATTTTAGTGCAATCTATTACTGCCAGCATTAATAATATCCTAACATTAACTGGTTCTAATTTTGCTGAATGGAAAGAATACGTGATAGTAGTTTTAGGCTGCATGGTCTTAGACTATGCATTGAGGAATGATCACCCCCACCATTGACCAGTGCTAGCACTATAGAGAAGAGGGCTATATTTCAGCTGTGGAAGAAATCAAATAGCATGAGTCTAAGCATCATGAAGCTTTCCATAATGATACAAATAAAGGACTCAATCACAAAGAGAGAAGATACTAGGAGTTTCCTTAACCAACTGGTCAACCGAATCACCTCAAATGAAAAGGTCGAGATTACCACACTTCTTACGAAGTTGGTAACCATGTGGTACAGTGGTAAAGGAAACATAAGGGAATACATTATAGAGATGTCCAATATAGCAACAAGTCTGAAAGAACTAAAACTCGATATGTCTGAGAGTATGTTAGTGCATTTCGTCTTGATGTCTCTACCTGCATGGTTCACTCCTTTTAAGATATCATATAATACTCAAAAGGAAAAGTAGACATTAAATGAGCTTATTGCTCAATGCGTGCAATAGGAAGGGAGACTGAAGATTGAGACATCTGAGAGTACTCACTTTGTAGGATGTGTATACTGAAAGACATGATTTCTTTATATGAACATCTTATTTTGAAAAGAGAATCACAACTACACTAGGTGTAACGCCCGCCTTTTTTCCCACACCTTATGGTGTGGTGAGAAAGGCGTCGTTACGCTAAACATACATGTACATATAAAACATCCTAATGCAGCGGAATAATTTTTTTCTTCTACACATGCTTTTAACCATGCAACTAATACATGAAACATCTATACATGCATAAACTTGTCATCCCTGAACCTAGTGTCATTGGACTTAGCATATTAACAACATGCATGGCATCATGATATAACCATTTCATAGCTTATTCATAATCATCATAAGTAGCATAACCAAAACATAGCATAGGTAGCATTGAACCATAAGTAGCATAATCATCCATTAGGCATAACCATTGAAACATAGCATAGAATCTAAAGAGGCATTTCAAAACCCAAGACATGCGATATGTGTAAAGTAAATACAAGAATCCTTTGCCAAGTCACTGCCACACACACACATGCTCTTGCCCCTCCTGCTGCTTCCCTTAATAACTTCTTGCTTGATCTGCGGTACGAGGAAAATAAGACTATAAGCACATAGGCTTAGTAAGACCCTTTCCTACTCACTAAAACCATACGTCGCTTAAACATAAACATATCAAGCATCTGACATAACATAATTCTGAACATGAAACATAAGCATAGTCTTGGCGTAAATCATAAGCATATGACATGATTCTTAACATAAACATAAACTTAACACATACCTAGCATGACACAATTCTTAACGTACATGAGTATGAACATACTTAGCATAACATAATTCTTACCATACATGAACATGAAACATACTTAGCATAGCATAATTCTTAACATACATGAGCATAAAACACAATCTTATCATAAGCATAAGCATAAAACATACTTACCCTGGCGTGATGCATAACATGAATGAATGCATGAGTCAAATGCATTTACATAAGGATGCTTAATTTTAAAATCATACTTTTAAATACTTAAACATAAACATAACATCATTGGGGTCCCCGGCTTGTACCACATACATACATCATAAGCGCGCATCCCTAAGTAGATACGAGGTAGCGAGCCCCGACCTACTAGGGTAAGGACAACTTCGGTAGTCCCAGAACCGTGGACAGCATAGTCGGTAGTCCAGAACCGGGGCATTCTTAAGGTGCCCATCCCTGTTGGACAGCTTCGGTAGTCCCAGAACCGTGGACAGCATAGTCGGTAGTCCAGAACCGGGCGTTCTTAAGGTGCCCATCCCTTGGACCCTTACTTCGGTCCGGTACAAGCCCATTCATAAAGTAAAATAACTTTGCATGTTTCATCATTCATAGACATTCATGACATAAACATAATCTTGTTTCATGAAACATAACTTAAGAGTAGGAACAGCTGCGGTAGTTCCAGAACCGTGGACAGCTACGGTAGTCCAAAACTGAGGCGTTCTTAAGGTGCCCATCCCTTAGCATGACATAAACATACTTAACATTTCATCATTCATATTAACATCATGATGCCTTAAAGACATGAACATTCATCATCATTCCTTATCTTCATTCATAAGGTATGTCATGCTTACATCATTTTGTCTTAGGGTCATGGTTATCATTTTCGTTCATCATCTTCGTTCTTAAACATAACATACGTACATATCATTCATAAAGCATGACATACATACATAGCATTCATAAACATGGCTTACATACATATTGTTCATAAAACATGGCATACATACATGTCATCCATAAAGCATGACATACATATATATCATTCATAAAACATGGCATACATACATATCCTTCATACACATACATCTATTATAAACATTTAACCTTCTACATACATCATTCTATTTATCATAACATACCCCTACATTAATTACATATCATGGTATATGATCTAAATATTCATGAGTAAAGCATAGCATAGAACCTAACATACAAGGTCATGTTACATAATACATAAACTAAGATTTTTGTAATATAAAGATCCTTACATCATACTTAAATATGTACTTACATCATGGTAACTTATAAACATGTATCCTTAAGACCTTAGCCCATTTCAAACCCTAGTTTTGGGTCTTGGCCGAAAACCCTAAGGGACCATAAAGCCATAGAAAATTTACCTAGGTCATGATTAACATCCCATACCTTTCATATCATGCCATGGAACACCATTTGAACCCTTGGTTGGATTTAACCCTAAGTCCTAGGCCCAAACCATGAGTTGGCCGAAACCCTAGAAGGGTAATAAGCCCATAGGAAAATTCATATAAATCACCATTATTACCCATAAGATATCATAAGAAACATACTAATCATGCTTGGAAAGGTTGGAGTTTACCCTAGCCCTTTAGCCTTGATGTGGCCGAAACCCTAGTGGGGTTCTAGGGTGCTACAAAAACTTCAAACATCATATTTTATTGCTTAACCTATCATGACTAAACATTTGAAAACATAAGAGAGGTTTTTAACATGATTTTTAGCCCAACACCTTGCTTGGCTGAAATCCTTACAAGCCCTAACCACGGATTTTTTCCAACATAGCATGCCAATAAAACTTAGATCATGATAAATAACTTGGAAGCTATAATACCACAGGTGAGGAGGTCTTACCTTCCCTTATCTTGGATTTAATCCTTGAATAAAGAAATAGAA
Organism: Boesenbergia rotunda; assembly: GCA_024364735.1. NCBI lineage: Eukaryota > Viridiplantae > Streptophyta > Magnoliopsida > Zingiberales > Zingiberaceae > Boesenbergia > Boesenbergia rotunda. Next base: position 727,896 of record JAGFNQ010000438.1, on the reverse strand, counting down.
AGAACCTTCTTGACTCCAAACTTCTCCTTAGACCTTGTAGCCTAGCAGAGAGCCTTGAGTCTTCAAGATGGAGTCCTTGGTGGAATTTTTCCCAAGGGGAGAGCCCTTGTGGTTTTCGGCTAGAGCAAGGAGGAAGAGGAAAGAATGACTTGGGAAGAAGAGAAGGGAAATTGTAACTCCCATGCCACCTTTATACCACATTAAGGAGGGCAAGTGAAGAGTCATGGTGTCTCTTCCCTTGATGACTCTTCATTTCCCCTAAGCCTTAACCAAAATCCACTTCATCCTCTACTAGCACTCCCTTGCTAGGTGAATTGGTTAGTACATGCATGGTGGTACCATAGGTCCAAGGTTCAATCCTTATGCACTTTGTTTTTATATTTTATTTTATTTTATTTTTATCTTATTTTTGAAAATTCCCCAAAAATTCCCCCATGATCATGCTAATACTCCTAATTAAAACCCATTTATATTTGTATTAAATTTCACCTAAAATTCACTAATAACCATGGTTTTAGAAAAGCCCATTAGTACTTAGCTTCTCGATTTAAATGAGAAATTATGGATAATTAGGCTAAGGTTCGTACTAGTATCTCTAAATTCCTTCCAAACTATCTAGACATGATCAATATTTTAAAGAAAATATTGAGGAGATTTTTCGGGTTGTTACACTAGGTGCTTTTTTATATTAGTACATGCACGAAGTCCAATTACTTTGCATTGTAGATAACATGGTGTGTAGTGTCACACGGAAGATCATGTTATCAATTCCTTGCTTAGTATCAAATAGAGGCCCACAACCGAGATGGAATTGGACAACACATCGAGATGGTTGTAGTGTAATTAGGTGTGGTTGGTCTTGACCATAGAATTACACTAGTGTGCTTTGAGTACATTGGGTAGGACCAAAACCCGAGGTTATCCGATTTGTACTGACTCGATAATTGGATAGGACCTCAAGATATTATTATGGAGTACGATCCCTTAATCCCGAAATAATATCGGGCATATATTATTAATTAATATTTCTTTGATTTACCAATGGGCGATATCTATTCTGTTAGATTGATAGGCCCGGTAAGTTAGGAGATAATATTAATAATATGATGTGTTGATGATTATCGACGGAATCCGTGTCCTAGTAAGTCAGGATGATGATGCCCCCTTGATGAGCTCAAAAGGTTCATCGTGCTAAACCATGCAGGTGGATTTGATCCGGCACGTTGATAAGGTTGAGTGGTACTAGTTAAGGATCTAGAAGTTAATTAATTTAAAATTGTCAATAATTTAATTAATTAACGGGCATGCGAGATCTTAAACACGGGGGGATAGATGACTCGTAATAAGTGGAGCCCATATGTAAATATGGGGGTTGGTGAGGTAATTCAATGAGGGCCCTTTAGTGGAATGGATCCTCATTAATGTATCGAGTTTGGATCCATTAGCAGGCCAAGATCGAACACCTCCTCATGGTCCCTATCGTAGCCCTATAAATACCCCATGGTGGCATAGAACCAAGCTGATGGTTAATTCTGATTAATCCAATAGATCACAAAACCCTAGCCTCTTTTCTCTCCTCCCCTCCTCCTCCCCTTTCTCTCTCCCATGGAGGCGCTGTCGTGAGGCAGTGCCTCGGGAGCACTGCCGTGAGCCAGTGCCTCGGGAGCGCTTCCGTGAGGCAGCGGGCAGGGGCCTCGGGAGCGTTGCCGTGAGGCAGCGCCAGTTCCCAAGGAGGCGCTGCTGTGAGGCAGCTCCTCGGGAGCGCTGCCGTGAAGCAGCGCCCAGGGACTCGGGAGTGTTGCCGTGAGGCAGTGCCAGCGCCTAGGGAGGCGCTGCCATGAGGCAGCACCCACGGAGTCGGGAGCGCTGCCGTGAGGCAGCCCCAAGGGAGGCGCTGCCGTGAGGTAGCAATTGCTGACAGTGAGTTGCCTAGAAGAACACGAGTTGGAGTTGTGGAGTTGCTCAGAATACAAGTTGCTTGTGTAACATGGAGTTGCTCAGATCACAAGAACGCCAAGATACTTGTTGTTCAGGTACTGACAGTGGAGGAAAGAATCAATTGGGTTTGTGTTTGGATCATCTCCTAGGAGCGGCCAATGGCATCCTTTTGGTTAAGGATTGGTTGGCGCAAGGAGAATGGATCAACTTGGTGACCACGGGCCTTGGTAGATCATCGCCCACACGACATCCAAGAGGGGAGGGTCATACGGTAGAAGATCGTAAGGTAATGGAAGGTACATTCTTCCTTGGCTCCTTTCGTTATGTTATTTTGTGCCTTATTTATTTGCCTTGTAATTTCATGATAATTATTTAATTGTTTTGATTTGATATCATAGTTAATAATTAAATAATTGGACCCCGACCATAAACACAAAAGTCGGCAATCAACTCGTCGCCTTTTCCGTGGTCGAACAGTCGAGCAAATCACAAGGCCGATTTTGGTAATTGGCCGAGTTGTGATTTGGATCGTTCGATACGACATGAGTTGGTCGATGGGAGACGGGTCTCCATTCTGATTAAATTTTAATCTGTAGTCATGGAGAGGTCTCTCGGATCGACCGAGTATTCGCTTAGGAAACCCGCCAAGCCATACCCAACACACTTAGCATATGGTTCTCAAAATATGAGTAAGAAGCGAAAGAGGATCAATAACAAAGGAAAAGAAAAGTAAACTGTAGATTCTAGAGATAAACTTCTCAACTTTGTTAGTTCGAAAGTCAATTTAGCTATTGTACCCTCTGACACTTGCTATATAGATACTAGAGTTACTACTCACATAAGTATCACTATGCAGGGTTGTCTTAGGAGTCGACTTCCACTTGATGGTGAAAGATACATCTATACGGGGAATGGGAAGAATGTTGTAGTTGAATTTATTGGTGTTTTTAGATTTTATTTAGGAACTGATGTCTATTTGGATTTGGAGAATACATTCATTGTACCGTCTTTCAGACAAAACTTAATTTCAATTTCTTGTTTGGACAAATCAGGTTATTCTTGTTCATTTGGAAATAGAAAGTTTAGTATTTTCTTTAATTTAGTTTTGATTGGTAATGGTTCCTTGGTTGATAAGATTTATAAATTAAACACCTTTACTCCTACGGTTGACAATATAATAATACATAGTATAGGTACAAAACGTAAATTGATCAACGAGAGTTTTTCTATGTTATGGCATAAGTGTTTATGACATATATCCAAACGACGCCTAGAAAGGTTAATGTCACATGGAATTCTTGATTGCCTTGACATGTCACACTTGTTGGATCGGAGTAAATCGATAGAGGGGGGGGGGGGTAAATATCGATCTTAAAATTTTTCGGATAAGTAGAGCGATTATGCAGCAGAAAATAAGAAAACAATCGCTAACACAAGTTCTTTTTACTTGGTTCGGAGTCGCGGTCGGCTCCTACTCCAAGGCCCACGGTCCTTGACCGTTTATGTTGGGAAATTCTATATTCGTAATGATCTTTTACAGGTTTGAGTACAGATATAGAATTGAAATTGAAAGTACAACACTTATCGTAATTTAAATGTTACCGACGCCCAAGGTGGATGGAAGTTCGGAGCAGTGGGTCCTCGTCGCCGCTTGAATCGCGAGGTCAGAGCTTGTCGGAGCATAGCGCTTGAACGAAAGTGTTGAGAGCGATGTGAGCGAGTTGTGTTGAAGCCTTGGGGGTGAACCCCCTTTTATAGTCGACTCCTGGGTGCCTGTATTGAAGGGGGCGCCTGACACGTGGCCTCTCCTGCGCGAACTCTAATCCGCAGGCTCGATCAACGCTTATCCCCTTCAATAAGGCGCCTGAGCTGTCTGGGGCGCCTGTATGGACACAGGCGCCTAGCTTGACTTGGTCCGGAGGCTTCGTGGCAGTTTGCTTCGATGGCTTTGAAATAGCCTTTCACTGGGGCGCCTGAATCAATACAGGCGCCTAGCCCAGTGAGACGCCTCACTCTATTGAGGCGCCTGAGCTGCAGAAACACCGTCCCTTCATTTCATGCAACCAAGGTTAGTTCCAAAACACAAGAAGCAAATAAAATAATAAGTTTAGACCATTGTTTACAGCCTTAGCTGTCTTGGTTCTGATTTTGGGTTTCCCAAATGGAACCCTAGGTCGAACCGACGCCTAATATTCCCTCCACGGGGAACGCATCGTCACTTACTCCTCTCGGGAGAATTTACCTTTTTGCCATCCGGCTCCTCCGGTTGGACTTTTGCCGAGCTTCACTCACCAGGTCTTCGGTGCCCAGTCATCAACCAGGTCTTAGTGCCCAGCTTCACTCACCAGGTCTTCAGTGCCCAGCTTCACTCACCAGGTTTTAGTGCCCAGCTTCACTCACCAGGTCTTCGGTGCCCAGCTTCACTCACCAGATTTTAGTGCCCAGCTTTACTCGCCAGGTCTTATTGCTCAACTTTAGGTCAGGACTTAGTTTCCCAGCCCGCGGCCAGGACTTAGTGCGTAGTGTACCTAGGACTTTTCCTGCACACTTAATCAGCTTGTTAGATCACAACCAAAGCTTAACTTCTGAACCCTTTGCCATTATCAAGAACAAAGGTTTGACTTTAGCGCTTTCGGCACCAACAATCTCCCCCTTTTTGATTTATGGCAACACGGTTCAAAAAGTTAAGTCAAAGACATATTAGTATACTAATAGAATTTTAACTCCCCCTGAATTTCGCATTCTCCCCTGAAATGTTCAATACCATGAAGGTTTTGTAAACTTTCTAAGTGCTAAGTGTTTTTCAAGATTTAGCAAAACAACTTAAATTTTTGACTAAGTGTTTTTCGAAAATAATGCAATTGTAATCAAGAACACTTAGGCAATTTTTTGAAAAAGGTTTTGTAATCCTAATTTTTGTTTCAATATTTTAAAAATTTACTTAGGCAAAACAAGTTTTAAAAACTGATTTTCCTTGTAAAGTTTTAATTTTGAAAAAAAAAATTCCAACTTTGAAAAATTTGCTTAACAATGTTTTCACAAAAAGGAATTTGTTTACTAATGAGAATTTATTAGCACATTTGCCAACAAATTTTTGAAAAAATAGTTTAGCTGAGGCAAATTTGTTTACTAAGAAAAACTTCCTTAGAAATATTTTTCAAAATACACTTAAAAATTTTGAAGCCTTTTCGAAGTAGAAAAAGTTTGAAGCACTTGAAACATACTTAGAAAAAATTTTAAAACCTTTTTAAGTATTTAAAAAATTTAAGAATAAATTTGAAATACACAAATTAGTTTAAAAATATTTTTGAGTACTTAAAGAACTTTAAAGTATTTAAAACTGAATAGTACTTGAACGCATAACACTTAGAACTTCCTACTTTACTTTTTGAAAAAGAGATAGAAAAATTTTGAAAAATTTGAGAACTTTGAAAAACAAAATTTCCCTCTTTCTTTTGTTCTCCCCCCCTTTGCCATATATCAAAAAAATTGATACTAATTACAGCAAATAAATTAGAGCTAGTAAGTAATTTGAAATTCTGTATTGAACCAACTCTATATAATTAAAACTGGACCAAACCAAATTAAACCAATCTTGTTCGGGTCATGTCTAACCATGTTAGCTACTTACTAACTGTCATAAACAGTAGCTTCGCCAGGGTTAGTCAAGTGAAGTGATCCGATCAAGTTAGATTTTCTAAGCTTGAGACTTAACCTGATTGCTGTTCAACTTGTATTTATTGCCCCAATTCTAGCAAATGCACTGACTTAAAGCATCTTGAATCAAGGCATAGACCTAAGCATCTCAACCCAGTCTAGGTTATCAATCAAAAGTACCCTAAGCTTCTTGTGAGATGCTGGCTTCTAGATCTATAGGTGCATGCAGTTCTAGGGTTAGGGCCTAAGCTAAGTCCATTTGCGAAAAAGCCCTAGTTTTGAAGGGGGTAGTTTTTGAAATAAAACTAAATCTAAAAATCATTTTAAATTTCAAAAACTTGATAAATGATAAATTTGCAAAATTTTCAAAGAAAATTAAAAAAATAGGAAATGTTTTTGAAAATAATATAAATCAGTCCTACTCTACTAAGCACAACCCTAACTGCCTTCTTAGTGAGCTAAACTCAGACTCAGGTAAGGGTTTGGTGAAGATATCAGCTAAGTTGGATTTTGAGTCCACATGTTTAAGTACTATTTCACCCCTGGCTACATGATCCCTTACAAAATGATGTTTTACTTCTATATGTTTTGTTCGGGAATGTTGAATTGGGTTTTTAGTCAAGTTGATTGAACTAATGTTATCAATATAGACTTGGATTTGGATATAGTCAAGCTAGAAGTCCTTAAGAGTGTGCATCATCCACAAAAGTTGTGCTACACATTCTCCTAGGGCAACATATTCTGCTTCTGTTGTGGACAGTGCTATGCAGTGTTGCTTTCTGCTACACCAACTGACTAGGCTATATCTTAATAGTTGGCAACTTCCACTTGTACTTTTTCTATCTAACTTGCATCTAGCATAGTCAGAGTCAGAATATCCTGATAATTCAAAAGTGGAAGTCCTAGGATACCAAATCCCTACATTTAGGGTACCCTTAATGTACCTAAGTACTCGTTTTAGGGCTGCTAAGTGAGATTCCTTAGCACAAGTTTGGTATCTAGCACACATTCCTACAGAAAATAGGATATCAGGTCTACTAGTTATTAAGTAAAGTAGACTGTCAATCATACTTCGGTATAGTTTAAGATCAACAGGCTTACCTTCAGGGTCACTATCAATTTTGACATTTATGGTCATAGGGGTACTTATGCTTTTGGAGTTATTCATTTTAAATTTCTTTATTAACTCTTTAGCATACTTGGATTGATGAACGTAATTACCGTCTCTAGTTTGTTTAATTTGTAATCCTAAGAAAAAGTTGAGCTCACCTACCAAGCTCATTTCAAATTCACTTTCCCTTATTTTTAAGAATTCTTTTAAAAAGTTAGAGTTGGTGGATCCAAAAATTATATCATCGACATAAATTTGGATAATAAAAATGTCATTTTCTAAGGTTTTAACAAAAAGGGTGTAGTCAATTTGACCTTGGTTAAATTCCTTAGAGATTAGATAAGTTGACAAACGTTCATACCATGCCCTAGGTGCTTGTTTCAACCCATACAATGCTTTTCTAAGTTTAAAGACATATTCAGGTTTTTCTAGGTCCTCAAATCCTGGGAGTTGTCCTACATAGACTTCTTCTTTGATGAACCCATTCAAAAAGGCAGACTTAACGTCCATTTGGTATAGCTTGAACCCTCTATGGGCTGCAAAGGCTAATAACATTCTAATTGACTCAAGTCTGGCTACTGGGGTATAGGTCTCATCATAGTCTAATCCTTCGACCTGACTAAACCCTTTCGCTACTAAGCGGGCTTTATTTCTAACTATTTCCCCTTGATCATTTAATTTGTTTCTGAACACCCACTTAGTATCTATAACAGATTTACCCTCAGGTTTAGGTACTACTTCCCAGACTTGATTTCTTTTAAATTGGGCTAACTCCTCCTGCATAGCTATGATCTAATCAGGGTCAGGTAGGGCTTCCTCTATAGTCTTAGGTTCAATTTTTGAAATCAACGCAATTTTACTAAGATTTCTATAGGAAGACCTAGTTCTGACTCCTAAGGTTGGACCACCCAAAATTTGATCAGAAGGGTGACTGAGTCTAGGATTCTTGGTTCTTCTATTACTAGGTTTAGCCTCAGGTCCAGCTGGACGGTTTGGTTCAGTGTCTGGTTCAACTACTTGGGTCGGTTCAGTTATAGGTTCAATTGAGACCTCAGTAGTTGCTTTAAGGGTTAGTTCATTGAGAGGTTCAATCAATGGTTCAATATCTTCCTGATCATTATTTGATTGGTTCAAATTTTGATTATCAGTTTTTGGTTCAATTTCCTCATCAAAAATTAAGTTAGTCATTTCTTCAATTTTGTGAGTTTGTTTATTGTAAACCCTATAGACCCTACTAATTGTTGAATATCCTAAGAAGACCCCTGGGGTTGACTTGGATTGAAACATACCTAGGTAGTCCTTGGTGTTCAAGATATGGACTTTGCACCCAAAGACTCTTAGGTAGTGTATGTTAGGCAGTCTATGATAATATAATTCATAAGGTGTTTTATTATGCCTTTTGTTAATTAGAACCCTGTTTTGGATGTAGCAAGCCGTACTTACCGCTTCTGCCCAAAATTGATTAGCCAAGTTGAATTCATTTAGCATAGTTCTAGCGGCTTCCTGAAGGGTTCTATTCTTTCTCTCCACTATCCCATTTTGTTTTTGGGGGGGGGGGGTTCTAGGACAGGAAAATTAATGTATGCACCCATTTATTTTGCAAAATTCTTCAAACCATTGATTTCTAAACTCTCCCTCGTGATCACTTCTAAGTCTTTTTATTTTAATATCATTTTGGTTTTCAATCATTTTACATAGGTTAATAAATAAATTTAAAGTTTCATCTTTGGTTTTTAGGAACCTAACCCAGGTAAACCTAAAGTAATCATCGATAATTACTAAGCAGTACCGATTCCTGCTTAGTGACTTGGCTCCATGTGAGTCAAAAAGGTCAAGGTGCAGGAGCTTATGTGTGGTTTGGGTTAAGTTTGATTGAATTGATTTGTGAGCAGACTTGGTTTGTTTGCCTTGGTTACATGAGTTACAGATTGTATTTTCAAAATTTTTAATTCTTGGTACACCTTTAATTAAACCAAGTTGGGTAATTTTATAAATTAATTTAACATGAGTGTGACCTAATCTCCTATGCCAGAGGTTGGATTCTTCTAATTGAGTCAAGAGGCATTTTGGTACTGAAGGTAAATTAATTGTATAAATGTTGTTTTTTCTAGTACCCTTAAGCATGACTTCTGAGTCTTGGAGGTTTCTAATTAGGCAGTTAGAGTTGGTAAATGTAACTACGTAACCAGTATCACATAGTTGACTTATACTAAGCAAATTAAACTTGAAATTTTCAACCAAGAGTACTTTCTTAATCACAAAATTAGACTTGAGTTGAATGTTACCTGACCCAATGACTTTGAGTGTAGCATTGTTGCCGAATGCTACTGAGCCTAGGTTCTTGAACTTGATTTTAGTGAATTTTAATTTGTCTCCAGTTATGTGTCTGGAGCATCCACTATCCAACATCCATTGGTCCAAATCTTTATATTCCTATACATAAAGTATTTATTGATTTGGATCCATTAGAGTTAGGGATAGCTTAAATTGATTTTCACAGCCTAGTCTGTCTCACCCAATCTAGAGTTATCAATCACGTTAACCTTATGGGTATTGTGAGACAGGTTTTCAAAAGATTTTAATTTTAAAAAAAACATGGTTAATTTTGAAAGAGTTAATTTTGAAAATTTTATATATTTTGAGTTTATTGATTTTGAAAAAATGGTTGACTCTAAGATTACCTAAAATTTGTGTTAGATTCAAATTTGACAAAGAGTAAATTGAATTTGAATTTTAAAAATTGGCTTCCAGGTCTTGGCGAGGCACAAGGCCTTCTTTGGCCGTAGCATTATTGGATTATCAACCCTTTCCTTGACAAAGCCTTTTAACGAAATTTCATTTTGAAAATTACTTTTTGAGAAATTATGGTCAAACTAGTTTGGGTCTTGGATTGGTAGCTTCAGCTAGTTCCACCAGACTAAACAGACCAAGTAGAGTATACTTGACCTTATTAGAAGGGCTTCCCTAATGTACTATCATCTCACCTCCACTCAATACTAGGTTGTTCAAGTTTCAAATAAATCATTTTGTCCTTAAATTAACCAGTCCTAAATCTAAGCATGATAATTAGAAATTGCAAAAATAAACAATCACGCATGCAATTAAAAAAAATCTAATTATAAATATGGTTTTTATATTGGCTCCCCCTGGACTATAGCCTCGATAATAGTTAGGCAAGATGTGAATCTTGTCCTTGGGGATCCAATACTGGTTTAGTCTAGCTTGTTTGTTCAAACAGAGCTTGGGGACCCATGCTTGGACTTGGATTCTAGGTTGGTTCAATACAACATAATAAGAGTGTTGTCTTGACTTGGTTCGATAACCGAGTCCGTATCGGTTTAGAATGGACTTCTACTTTCCAAGGATCATGTCAAGACCCTTGGACCCGAAGTGAACCGTTCTAAGCCAACTCTGAGCTCTTTGACTTGAGTCTTCAGGGAGGAATTCTCTTCCTCAAGTTTTTGAACTTGGGTTAAGCTTCCTTCCTGAACTGGCTTGGTCAAGGACCTCAAGTTGACTTCCTCTTTCAGGAGTTTTACCTCCCGTCGGAGGGACTCAACCCGGATTTTGGCTTTCGCCAAGTTGCGAGATAAATAAGAAATTAATTTTGAAAGTTCATACTCTGTGTAACCTCTTACCGTGATTTGCCCGTTTTCTGAGATTGTGAGTCTTCCATCGTCTAGTTCCGATTCCTATCCGGAGTCGTCGTCTTCCGAGGCGGTTAGAGCGAGAAGATTCGCGTGCTGGATTTCTTCTTCTTCTTCGGAGGAAGATTCATCCCAAGTGGCTTGGAGAACCTTCTTTCTTCCCGCCTTCTTTGTTTCCTTCATATTGGGGTACTCTGACTTGAAATGTGTTGGATCAGAGAAAACGATAGGGGGGGAGGGTGAATATCGTTATCAAAATTTTTCAGACAGTTTAAAGAATATGCGCAGCGGGAAAAAATAAAGTACACAATAACACAAGTCGATTTTTTACTTGGTTCGGAGTCGCGGTCGGCTCCTACTCCAAGGCCCACGGTCCTTGACCGTTTACTTTGGGTAATTCTATATTCGTAAAGATTTTTACAGATTGATAGTACAGATATAGAATTCGAAAAACAAAATCACACACTTTCGTAAATTAAAACTTTACCGACGCCCGAGATCGATTGAATTCTGGAGCAAAGGGTCGTCGACGGCGCTGAAATCTCAAAATCGAACTTTACCAGGGCGCAGCGCTTGAGCGAAAGTGTTTGGAGCATTGGAAAGAATGGATGTCGAAGCCTTGGGGGTGAACCCCCTTTTATAGTGCTCATACAGGCGCCTGTGACATTGGGGGCGCCTAACACATGGCCTTCCAAGCGAGAATCCTTATCCGCGAGCTCGGTCAGTGCTTATCCTCCCCCACTTGGGTGCCTGAGCTGATGGGGGCGCACGTGACCTCACGGGCGCCTGATCCGCCTTGGTCCAGTGGCTTCGTAGCTATGTTATGGGTTTTGCCTTCACTCTTGGGCGCCCGTATCCATACGGGCGCCTGAGCCCATTCGGGCGCCTAGGCCCAGTGAAGTACCTTCACTTGCAGACGACCAGTCCTTCGACCCTACAACTAAGGTTAGTCCCAAAACATAACAAACATTAGTTACAGCCGTAGCTATCTTGGTTCTGACTTCGGGTCTCCCAAATGGAACCCTAGGTTGAACCGACGCCTATTGTTCCCTCGACGGGGAACATGTCGTCACCTATTCCTCTCAGGAGAGTTTACCTTTTGCCAACCGGCTCCTCCGGTTGGACTTTTGCCCAATCCACCTGACCAGGTCTTCGTGCCCAACTTTCAGTTAGGTCTTCTTGCCCAGTCCTTGACCAGGACTTCTTTGCCCAGCCCTTTGCCAGGACTTCTTGCCTAGTGTACCTAGGACTTCTTCCTACACACTCAGTGAACAAGTTAGATCATAATAACATCTTAACTTCTGAACCCTTTGCCATTATCAAAACCCAGGTTTGATTTATGTGCTGCCTGCACCAACAATCTCCCCCTTTTTCATTTATGGCAACACGGTTCAAAAAGTTAAGTTAATGATGTAAGTTAATAAACAAGTACATAATTTCCTCCCCTGGAAGAAATTCTCCCCCTGAGTTTTTCATGAATACGTGGGGTTTTTGAAAACATTTCTAAGTCCTTGTCTATCATAAAATGAAAAGATTTTTTAGGTTTTCAACAATTAGAAAATTTTCAAAAGGGATTTTCAAGTTAGAAAAATTTTCCAAAATATTTTCGAGCACTTAGAAAATTTTCCAATACATTTAGTTTTAACAATTAAAAAATTTTCCAAAATAATTTTGAAGTTTTAACACTTAGAAAATTTTCAAACAGAATTTTACATTTTTAACACTTAGAAAATTTTCAAACAGAATTTTGAATTTTTAACACTTAGAAAATTTTCCAACAGAATTTTGAATTTTTAACACTTAGAAAATTTTTCAAAATAATTTTGAAGTTTTAACATTTAGAAAATTTTCAAACAGAATTTTGATTTTTTAACACTTAGAAAATTTTCCAAAATAATTTTGAATTTTTAACACTTAGAAAATTTTCCAACAGAATTTTGAATTTTTAACACTTAGAAAATTTTTCAAAATAATTTTGAAGTTTTAACACTTAGAAAATTTTCAGAAAGAGTTTTAGTTACTTTACTTTTTGAAAAAGGAGATAAAATATTTTTTGAAAAAAAATTTAATTTAAATTTTAAAACCTTCATTTCTCTCCTTTCCAATCTCTCCCCTTTTGCCATATATCAAAAAAAAATATTATAGCAAAAAAAATGAGTAAGGAAAGTGAAGTGCTGTATTGAAACAATTCTAAGCATAAACTGGACCAAATCAATTCAAATTCTTCTCTTTCGGGCCCTGTCTAACCCAGTTAACTACTTACTAGCTGTTATAAACAGTAGCATTCGCTAGGGTTAGTCAAGTTAAGTGATCTGATCAAGTTAGATTTTCTAAGCTTGACACTTAACCTGATTACTGTTTAATTAGTATTTATTGCCCCAATTACTGCAGATGCACTGACTTAAAGCATCTTGAATCAAGGCATAGACCTAAGCATCTCAACCCAGTCTAGGTTATCAATTAAAAGTACCCTAAGGTGCTTGTGAGATGTTGGCTTCTAGATCTATAGGTGCATGCAGTTCTAGGGTTAGGGCCTAAGCTAAGTCCATTTACGAAAAAACCCTAGTTTTGAAGGGCGTAAGGTTTAAAAAAAACTAAGTCGGAAAATCATTTTAAATTTCAAGATAAAATGATTTTTCAAATAAATATCAGATAAGAAATAAAACAGTTTTTTTTTAAAAAAAAGAAACATAGGTAGAGCAGTCCTATTCTACCAAGCATAACCCTAACTGCCTTCTTAGTGAGCTAAACTCAGACTCAGGTAAGGGTTTGGTGAAGATATCAGCTAAGTTTGATTTTGAGTCTACATGCTTAAGGACTATTTCACCCCTGGCTACATGATCTCTTACGAAGTGATGTTTAACCTCTATATGTTTTGTTCTAGAGTGTTGGATTGGGTTCTTAGTTAGATTGATTGAACTTATGTTATCAATGTAGACTTGGGTTTGGGTGTAATCAAGTTGGAAGTACTTAAGAGTGTGCATCATCCATAAGAGTTGTGCTACACACTCTCTTAAAGCAACATATTCAGCTTCGGTTGTAGATAGAGCTACGGAGTGTTGCTTTCTACTGCACCAACTGACTAGACTATTTCCTAAATGTTGGCAGCTTCCACTTGTACTTTTTCTATCTATTTTGCATCCAGCATAGTCAGAATCAGAGTATCCTGACAGGTCAAAAGTTGAGGTCCTAGGATACCAAATCCCTACATTTAGGGTGCCCTTAATGTATCTAAGTATCCTCTTTAGGGCTGCTAAGTGCGTTTCCTTAGCACAGGTTTGGTATCTAGCACGCATTCCTATAGAGAAAAGAATATCAGGTCTGCTAGCTGTAAGGTAAAGTAGACTTCCAATCATACTTCGATATAGCTTAATGTCTACAGTTTACCTTCAGGGTCACTATCAATTTTTACATTTGTGGCCATAGGGGTACTTATGCTTTTGGAGTTATCTATCTTAAATTTTTTTATTAACTCCTTAGCATATTTGGATTGGTGAACATAATTTCCATCCCTAGTTTGCTTAATTTGTAGTCCTAAAAAGAAGTTGAGCTCACCTACTAAGCTCATTTCGAATTCGTTTTCCATTATTTTTACAAATTATTTTAAGAAGTTTGAGTTGGTGGATCCAAAAATTATGTCGTCAACATAGATTTGGGCAATGAAGATGTCTTTTTCTAAGGTTTTGACAAAAAGAGTTGAGTCAATTTGTCCTTGGTTGAATTCCTTAGAAATGAGGTACGTTGATAGGCGTTCATACCATGCCCTAGGTGCTTGTTTTAGTCCATAAAGTGCCTTATTAAGTTTGTAAACGTAGTCAGGTTTTTCTAAGTCCTCAAAATCGGGGGGTTGTCCTACATAGACTTTTTCTTTAATAAACCCATTCAGAAAGGCTGACTAAACATCCATTTGGTAAAGTTTAAATTCTTTATGGGCTGCAAAGGCTAACAACATTCTAATAGACTCAAGTCTGGCTACTGGGGCATAGGTTTCGTCATAGTCTAACCCTTCAACTTGATTGAACCCTTTAGCTACTAAGCGGCTTTATTTCTAACTATTTCCCTTGGTCATTTAGCTTATTCCTAAACACCCACTTAGTATCAATAATGATTTGCCCTCAGGTTGAGGTACTAGTTCCCATACTTGGTTCCTCTCAAATTGGGCTAACTCCTCTTGCATTGCTATGATCCAATCAGGATCAGGTAAGGCTTCCTCTATACTCTTAGGTTCAATTTTTGAAATCAGTGCGATCTAACTAAGATTTCTATAGGAGGACCTAGTTCTGACTCCTAAGGTTGGATCATCCACAATTTGATCAGTTGGGTGACTGAGTCTGGGTTTCTTAGTTCTTCTAGAACATAGTTCAGCCTCAGGTCTGGCTGGACGGTTCAGTTCAGTATTTGGTTTAATTACTTGGGTTGGTTCAATTATTGGTTCAATTGACTCAGTAGTTGGTTCAATAGTCAGTTCATTATCTTCTTGATCAATATTTGATGGATTTAGATTTGAATCATCAGATTTAGAATTAGTTTCCTCATCAAATATTAGATTCGTTATTTCTTCAATTTTATTAGATTGTCTATTGTAGACCCTATAGGCCCTACTTGTTGTTGAATATCCTAAGAATATTCTAGGGGTTGACTTGGACTGAAATTTACCTAGGTAGTCCTTGGTGTTTAGGATATGGACTTTGCACCCAAAGACTCTTAGGTAATGTAAGTATGGAAGTCTATGGTAATATAGTTCATAGGGAGTTTTATTGTGTCGTTTGTTAATTAGGACCCTATTTTGGATATAGCAAGCCGTACTAATTGCTTCTCCCCAAAATTGGTTTGCTAGGTTGAATTCATTGAGCATAGTCCTAGCGGCTTCCTGTAGGGTTCTATTTTTTCTTTCTACTATCCCATTTTGCTGGGGGGGGGGGGGTTCTAGGACATGAGAATTCATGAATATACCCGTTTATTCTACAAAACTCCTCAAACCTTTGATTCTCAAACTCTCCCCCGTGATCACTCCTAAGTCTCTTGATTTTGGTATCATTTTGATTCTCAATTACCTTACATAGGTAAATGAATAGATTTAGGGTTTCATCCTTAGTTTTTAGGAACCTTACCCAAGTAAACCTAGAGTAATCATCGATAATGACTAAGCAGTACCGGTTTTCGCTTAGTGACTTGGCTCCATGTAATCAAATAGGTCAAGGTGTAGGAGCTCAAGTGTGGTTTGAGTTAGGTCTGATTGAATTTGTTTGTGATTAGACCTGGTTTGTTTACCTTGGCTACATGAGTCACATATCATGTTTTCATGGTTCTTAATTTTTGTATTCCTTTAATTAGACCAAGTTGTGTGATTTTTGAAATTAATCTAACATTTGTATGAACTAATTCCTATGCCAGAGGTTGGATTCTTCTAATTGAGTTAAGAGGCATTTAGGTACTAAGGATAGACTTATAGTATAAACATTATTTTTCCTAGTGCCCGTAAGCATGACTTCTGAGTCTTGCAGATTTCTAATCAGGCAGTCAGAGTTGGTAAAGGTAAACTACATAGCCAGTATCACATAATTGAATTATACTAAGCAAATTAAATTTAAAGTTCTCAACCAAGAGTACCTTTTTAATCACAAAATCTGATTTGAGTTCAATGTTACCTGACCCAATGACTTTGAGTGTAGCATTGATGCCAAATGCTACTGAGCCTAGGTTCTTGAACTTGAGTTTACTGAATTTCAATTTGTCTCCAGTCATGTGTCTGGAGCATCCGCTATCCAACATCCATTAGTCCAAATCTTTATGTTCCTACACATAAAGTATTTATTGATTTGGATCCAATTAGAATTAAGGATAACTTAAATTGATTTTCACAACCTAGTTTGTCTCACCCAATCTATAGTTATCAATCACGTTAACCTTATGGGTTTTGTGAGACAGGTTTTAATAGAAGTAAAGATTTTATTTTGAAAAACATGATTAATTTTGAAAAGTTGAATTAATTTTAAAAACAATTAGTTTTAAATTTATTTTGAAAAATGGTTGAATCTAAGATTAATTGAAATTTATGTTAGATTTAAATCTGACAATAGTAAAGTGAATTTGATTTTCAATAATCAGCTTCCAGGTCTTGGCGAGGCTCTAGGCCTTCTTTGGCCGTAGCCTTATTGGATCATCAACCCTTTCCTTGACAAACCCTTTTATTGAAAATTTATCTTCAAGTTACTTCTTGAATGATTTTGGTCTAACTAGTTTGGGTCTTAGATCGGTAGCTTCGGCTGTTCCACCAAAATGGCTTCCCTAACGTACTATCATCTCACCTCCACCCAATACTATGTTATTCAAATTTCAGTTAAGTTATTTGAGTCCTTAGTCTGACCAGTCCTAGGTCTAAACATTATAATTTGTAGAAATAAATAAACAATCAAGCATGCAATTCAAATTAAGGAAACAAAATTTATCTAATTATAAAAAATGTTTTTAAATTGGCTCCACCTGGACTGAAGCCATGGTAATGATTAGGCAAGATATGAATCTTGTCCTTGGGGATCCAATACTGATTTGGTCCAGCTTGGTTGTTCAAGCAATGTTTGGGTACCCATGCTTGAATTTTGGGTCTAGATTGGTTCAATACAGCATAGTATGACCGTTGTCTCGACTTGGTTCGATCCCCCAACCCAGATCGATTTAGAACGAACTTCTATTTTCCAAGGATCATGTCAAGACCCTGGGAACCTAAAGTAAATCGTTCTAAAGCCGCTCTAAGGTCCTTGACTTGAGTTTTCAAGGAGGAGTTCTCTTTCTCAAGTTTTTCAACTTGAGTAGAGGTTCCTTCTTGAACCTTCTCGGTCAAGGATCTAGAGTCAGCTCCCTCTTTCAGGAGTTTTACTTCCTGTCAGAGGGATTCGACTCGGATTTTGGCTTTCGCCAAGTTACGAGATAAGTAAGCAATTAACTTTGATAATTCAACATCAGAATAACCACTTACCGTTATTTTTCCATTCTCCGAAATTGTGAGCTTTCCTTCGTCCGACTCCGATTCCGATCTGCTGTCGATGTCTTCCGAAGCAGTTAAGGGGAGAAGGTTTGACTGTGGGGCCTCTTCTTCTTCTTCGAAGGAAGATTCGTCCCACGTGGCTTGAGGAGCCTTCTTCCTTTGAGTCTTCTTGGCCTCCTTTAGATTAGGGCACTCCGATTTGTAGTGTCATTTCTTATTGCATTTGTAGCAGGTCACATTTGGTTTGGTCTTTGAAGTTGAAGGTTCATCTGGATCTTCCTTTCTTCGGCTGGCTTTCCTTCTATTGGTCTGATGCTTCAGCTCCTTGTAGTAGTCCCGGGCTAGCCGAACCAGCTTTGGTCGATCCCCTTCACTATCTTCTGAGTCTGAGTCAGACTCGGGTGCAGGTTGAGGCTTCTTGTTGGCTACCTTTCCTTGGGTCTTTTAGCCAAGAAAAGCAATACCTTTCTCGGCTAAAGTGCAGTTAGTCTGTTCATGTAATTCTAATTCTGAAAACAATTCACCTAATTTAATTTTAGAAAGATCCCTAGAAACTTTGTAAGCATCTACCATGGATGCCCACAGAGTATTTCTTGGGAAAGCATTTAGGGTATACCTGATAAGGTCACGGTTTTCTACCTTTGTGACCGATTGTGTGCAAGCCATTCATCAGCTCCTGGATTCTGGCGTGGAGTTGTGCTGCTGACTCACCTTCATTCATCATTATAGTGTAGAGTTTATTCAACAGCAGATCCCTTTTGCTGATTCTGGTGTCGGAGGTGTCTTCGTGCAGTTCAATTAGTTTGCTCCAGAGTTCTTTAGCACTGTTGAAGGGACCCACCCGGTTCAGTTCTTCCTTGGTTAATCCACACTGCAACGTTTGAGTTTCCTTTGCATCAGCCTCGATCTTTTTCTTCAGCGAGGCGTCACATTCTTGGGGATTTCAAGGCCAGATTGGATAATAATCCACATATCCACCTGAGTTTTCAGGTGGACTTCCATCTGACTCTTCCAGTAGGAGAAATCTTCTCCACTGAAGAGTGGTGGTCTGACTGTGCTGAAACTCTCTTGCATGGCCATAATAATTTTCTGAAAAAAAACAGAAACAAAGAAACTCTGTCCCAAGACATGGTCTTGGATTAGTAGTGCGGAAGAAAGAAATTAATTAAAAAACACACGATCGAGTTGTGTTGCACCAACCTCGATTAATGAGGAAAAAATTCGAAAAAGAAAAGTAATTTCGTAAAATCTGAAAAATAATATCAAATTGGTGGTTGCACCAAATTTGAGCCATCCGCTCTGATACCACTTGTTGGATCAGAGAAAACGATAGAGGGGGGGGGGTGAATATCGTTATCAAAATTTTTCGGACAGTTTAAAGAATATGTGCAGCGGAAAATAATAAAGTACACAAGAACATAAGTCAATTTTTTACTTGGTTCAGAGTCGCGGTCGACTCCTACTCCAAGGCCCATGATCCTTGACCGTTTACTTTGGGCAATTCTATATTCGTAAAGATTTTTACAGATTGATAGTACAGAATAGAATTTGAAAATCTAAATCACACACTTTCATAAACTAAAACTTTACCGACACCCGAGATGGATCGAATTCTGGAGCAGAGGGTCGTCGACGGCGCTGAAATCTCGAAATCGAACATTGCCGAGGCGCAGCACTTGAGTGAAAGTGTCTGGAGCGTTGGAAAGAATGGATGTCGAAGCCTTGGGGGTGATCCCCCTTTTATAGTGCTCATACGGGCACCTGTGACGTTGGGGGCGCCTAACACGTGGCCTTCCCAGCGAGAATCCTTATCCGCGGGCTCGATCAGTGCTTATCCTCCCCCACTTGGGCGCTTGAGCTGATGAGGGCGCCCATGACCTCACGGGCGTCTGGTCCGCCTTGGTCCAGTGGCTTCACAGCTATGTTTTGGGTTTTGCCTTCACTCTTGGGCGCCCGTATCCATACGGGCGCATGAGCCCATTCGGGCGCCTGTCTCCATTCGGGTGCCTAGGCCCAGTGAAGTACCTTCACTTGCAGACGACCAGTCCTTCGACCCTGCAACTAAGGTTAGTCCCAAAACATAACAAACATTAGTTACAGCCGTAGCTATCTTGGTTCTGACTTCGGGTCTCCCAAATGGAACCCTAGGTCGAACCGACGCCTACTCTTCCCTCGACGGGGAAGGCGTCCTCACCTACTCCTCTCAGGAGAGTTTACCTTTTGCCAACTGGCTCCTCCGGTTGGACTTTTGCCCAATCCACCTGACCAGGTCTTCGTGCCCAACTTCCGGTCAGGTCTTCTTGCCCAACTTCCGGTCAGGTCTTCAGTGCCCAGCCCCTTGCCAGGACTTCGTGCCCAGTCCTCGACCAGGACTTCTTTGCCTGACTTCCGGTCTGGTTTTCTTGCCCATTCCTTGACCAGGACTTCTTTGCCCAGCCCTTTACCAGGACTTCTTGCCGAGTGTACCTAGGACTTCTTCTTGCACACTCAGTGAACATGTTAGATCACAATAACATCTTAACTTCTGAACCCTTTGTCATTATCAAAACCCAGGTTTGACTTAGGTGTTGCCTGCACCAACAAAATGCCCCTTTTGGTTGCATCCGTAGCAGGTGAGATTAGTCATGCTCTTTGAGCTTATTGAAGGCTCTGTTGGATCTTCCTTTCTTCGGCTTGCTTTCTTCCTAGTCGTTTGGTGCTTTATCTCTTTGTAGTAATCTCGAGCTGGCCGAACCATCTTGGGTCGATCTGTTAGTAAGATGAGAGAAGTGTCATAAGGCAATCGCCTTATGATTGTAATCATTTACTTTAATAAATGAATATTCACTATTTGAGTATACATGTTCGTGTATTTGATTGAGATCTTAAACTCATTTACTGAATGTCCGCAATACAATTCACAGCATGAGAGAATTTGTAATGAATTCACAACTAGTGATTATCTCTACATGTGCAATTGTGAAGTATTGAAATTGTCCCTAGTCGATGAATTGATAAATACGGACACTATCAATTCTGTTGAGACTAGCATGGGTTATTCTCTAATCAGCTGATTCTCATTGGCTGGTGACATTGGGATGTCCGGAGATAAACATGTATGCTAGTTAAGGGAACTAGTTCATTGGAGTGACTAGCTGTAAAACTTCATATGGTAATCTACATATAGATATTGTCAATGAAGTTCTTACTGCAGCTTAAGTGCGATGTTCCTTTGACTTACGGTGTTCAAGTCATCTTGGTCATGAAGACTTATACTTTGACATCTTAAGCAAGCATCTCCAAGGAGGTGTGGACCCAGGATGATTAGGTATAAGCCGAAGTGCCCGAAGATGTTTGAACAGCCTATAAAGGATTCACCACTCCTGCGAGGAGATGTATACCCAAGGCCTATCATCGGATTATTTACTCGAAGCCTCTGGCTAGAGCATCACATGTTTCGAGTATGAATCTCTCAGAAACATGAGAGTAATTAGAATCCGTTGGACGAGAAAGACATTACTTGGGCTAGGTGTGACGTAGTCAACCTAGTGGGGACTGACACACATAGACCGTGTCCTGAACCAAGTGGGTATAAGATGGTGAAGGGAATGAGGCACGATTCATTAAAGTTGCTGAAGGGTTTCAGAATAGTTTTTGAGGTCAACCGTTGATCTTTCGATTAATTGGGGATCATGATGTACTACTAGGTGCCACTCATGATCTTTCTATAATTGGTTAATTATAGACGGCCAACATAAATCGAAAGCCTATTTAGTCGCACGCACTACAAGTAATCCGAGGGATTTAAAACGAGTTGAAAATTGGATTTTCCGATCAAGAGAGATAAGTCGAATCTGAATTTTTCAGAGACGCATCGGAAGCATAAAATGGCTAAGTCTTTTGAAGACTTATTGAAAGAATTAAATGAGTTTAATTCGTGAGATCGTGGCTTGGGTTTGGCCGGGCAAAGAGGGTCCCCACCCTCTTTGTTTGGCCGGCCACAATAAGAGGGAAGAACCAAATTGTTTGGTTCAAATTTATAAAATAAACCGTGCGTGGTTTGTCTTATAAAATTATGGATAAAGAAATTTGTATAAAGAAATTTATATAAAGAAATTTATATAAAGAGATTTATTTTTCATGGAAATTAAAATAAACCTTGGATTGGTTTATTTTATTTTATAAAATCAATAATGGATTGATTTACTATGATAAAGAAATTTATATAAAGAAATTTCTTTCCATAATAAAAGGGGAGACATGGTTGTTTTTATTATAAATTAAGTTATAATAAAAACTTAGCATAATGGAATAATTCATAGAAAAATTTATAAGATAAATTTCTTATGAAAAATTTATTCCGTTAAGAGGAGACTTGGCGATTAAGAGGCTACTATATAAAGGTACCAAGGCAAGGCTTGGAGATTAATCCAAGAGATCAAGGATTCTTGCCTAGCCTCTCTCCCTCTCCTTCTCTCCCTCTCCCTCCTCTAGTGGCGCCGGCCCTAGAGGCCCTCCCTATGGGTGCCGTGAGCTTCCTCCACCGAGAAGAGGCCGAAGAAGAAGAAGAAGCGGGCGCGACTCCTTCCTTCCTCCTGGAATCTTGATTCTATTCTTCGTTTGGTGGTTAGTTTTTCATCTCTCTCTTGGTATTCTTGTCGTGCCTTTGGAGAATCTAGTAGTTCTTGTCGGCATGAAACTCGTGGCTTTGCGAAGTCATCCCGAAGAAAACTCGACGTGGACGCGAATAGAGGCGAAGCTTCCAAGGGACGCTACGGTTGGATCTCGTCCCTTTCTACGAGTTACGCGAGGTATTAAGTGAATTAGTTTACTTTCTGCAAAATTTTAAATGTATGATCATGTCTCCACAACATAAGGTTGCATGCTAGATACGTGATTAAAATAATTTAAGAAATTATTTATGCTAAACCTTCCGCTGCACGTAATTAAATTTTAAAATTACGAACCCGTATCCATGTCAACATGCACCCGGTCCCAACAGTGGTATCAGAGCCGGTTAGTGTTCGACATAATCATATAATTGTTTTGCGAAAAACTTTGTCATGATCTCAATTTTAGAAAATTTTCCAATTATGAAAACTTTCCAATTATGATAAATTTTAGATTTAGGAATTTCAAAGTTTGGAAATCCTCATGAAATTTCACAAACTTTTGAAATATCCTAGTTTCTGAAATTTTATGATAATTGTGAAAACTTTCCATTTTTGGAAACTTTCCAATTTTGGAAATTTCATATTTTGGATATTTTCCAATTTTGGAAATATGTAAGTTTTCTTTGTACCAGAAACTTACTGTAATTCTGAAAACCTATTATGAAATCTCGCAATTTTGGGCACTTTCTTTCAAAGAAAGTCTAGACAAATTTATGGATCATTAATTGACAATTAAATTTGAATTGGTTTTAAATTATCAACAAAATTCTTTATTTTGGATTGAGCCTCGAGGAGCCGTCCAATTTAATGTTAGTTGTTGTAATTTAATTTCCTATTTTTGAATAAAATTGTCATGTTTATTTTGGTTACGCCTTGGGGAGCAGACCAAATTAGATTTACAATAAATTCCTTTTTTTTGGGTATCTGAGCCTCGGGGAGCCACCCAAAGAAAATATTTTGTTGTAATTAATAAATCCATAAATAAAATATGTAATCAAATCTTGGAAATTTTGAGGTGATTCTCAAACGATAATTTCCTTATTTGATTTAAGAGGTGATGCTCTTACATATTGTTGTCTCCAAAATTAATTAGGAAAATGGTTTCCTATAGAGTTTTCTTAAATAAGATTTTTATGAAAATAATATGTGGTTGAATTAAGGGAATCTGTCTCTCAATTTAATAAGATTTGATTTAGAGAAATCAAAGTCTTAAACATATTATTTCCGAAATTGATTATGACAATTTAGGAAATTGTTTCCCAAAACAATTCCTTGAATAAAGTATGAAATTGGAATTAGAAAATCCGGTTCCTAATTCAATTAATGAGACTTGATAAATTAAGTCACATACATACTTTATTAAGGAAATCGTTAGTACATGACATAATTATATGTCATGAATGTGCTTAGAAAAGAAAGGATGAGACCCAAAACCCCTTACAAAATATTAAGGCCAACACCTTCCATTAATATGGTTAGAACCGGAGTTTTGTTTCTCGTTTGGATTGATGGACACATCCATGCCCGGCTTGAACCTCAACATGTTCAAACCATGGAATTAGTTTATGATTAATATAGTTGGAGTCAGAGGTCAATCCTTAGTTTTGGTTGTTGGACACATCCAAGCCTGACTAAACGGTTGAATGAGCTCCAACCATATTAAAACTATTTCTTGATTAATGGGTCAGCCTTAAGCTTGGAGCATTGATTTGTTGTGCCACAGCCAAGGTCGATGTAAAGAGAGGTGCAGTTTGGTGCTATGTATATTGTTGCATACTTGTTAATGAGTTAACAATCCAATGATTTATGCAAACATTCAATTAGTTGATAGCATAAAGTGGTAGTTACATATATGTGATATGTAATCAGTATAATTACCTACCTTCATAGCTAAGAATAACTTGATGGCCACAGCCATGGTTGTTCTTATCTATGGTTGGATATCAACCTATTTGGAGATGTTCCTACAATCTCCCGAATTGATAATAAGGGTTATTCAATTCGAAAAATAAATAGAATTTAATGAATGTATATTGATGCATTCTTTATCATTCTCATCACATAACCTAAATTTGTATTTCTAGGATAATCACTTGATCATGTCTTCTCTAAATTTGCGTTCCATTTTGGACACCAATAAGTTAACTAAGGACAAAAGGATTGAAAAAGCACCAAAAGGCACTTGCCATCATCGTGGCAAGGAGGGTCACTGGCGAAGAAACTGCAAGGTTTATCTTGAGTCCTTGAAGAAGAAGGCATCCGATGCCCCATCCTCCTCAGGCATCTTCGTTATTGAATGTCACTCTATTTCCTCGTACACCTGGGTACTTGATACTGGGTGTAGCTCACATATATGTAATGACATACGGGGGCTAAGGAATAGAAGAAGACTCGTCAAGGGAGAAGCGAATTTGCGAGTTGGAAATGGAGCAAAGATTGCTGCTATTTCTATCGGAACATGTTTGCTAAAGCTCCCTACTGGACTTGTCTTAGAATTGGATAATTGTTATTTTGTTCCTTCGTTAATAAAGAACATTGTATCTATTTCATTCTTGAATGAAAAGGGTTACCATTTAACTTTTAGTAACAATTGTTGTCACATAACTTTAAATGGTGTTCTTTATGGGATCGGAACTTTATGCAATGGTATCTACACGTTAGATTTATCCGGTGACGTTTTCAATATCGAAGTTAGCAACAAACGTGCTCGAATAGATAATCAAATAGACTCCTATACGTGACATTATCGTCTTGGCCATATAAGCAAGAAACGCATGACCAAATTACACCAATGTGAAATTCTGGAATCATTTGAACCCGGTTCATTTGATACATGCGAATCATGCTTAAAAGGTAAGATGACCAAATTACCCTTTTCGAAAAAGGTAATCCAGTGGGAGAATTGCTTGGTCTAATACATACTGATGTATGTGGACCAATGTCAACTCTTGCACAAGGAGGCTATAGCTACTTCATTACCTTTATCGATGATCACTCACGATTCGGGTATGTGTTCTTGATGAAACACAAATCTGAAGCTTTTGAGAAATTCAAAGAGTTCAGAAATGAAGTAGAGAAACAGCTTGGCAAAAGTATTAAGATACTTCGATCCGATCGGGGTGGTGAATACTTAAGTCAAGAGTTTCAAGATTATCTTAGGGACAATGGGATATTGTCTCAATGGACTCCGCCATATACACCACAGCATAATGGTGTATCTGAGAGGCGTAATCGATCCTTGATGGACATGGTTAGATCTATGATAAACCATGCAACTCTTCCAAAATCCTTTTGTGGCTATGCACTTAAGACAGTTGTTTACTTGCTAAACAGAGTCCCGACCAAGGTAGTCTCTACTACTCCATATGAGACGTAGAATAGTAAGAAACCTCATTTAACTCACCTTAAAATATGGGGTTGTCCAGCTTATGTGAAGCGGGCTGTATCAGACAAATTGGATGCTAAGTCTGATAAATGTCTATTTATTGGATACCCTAAGGAAACGAAGAGTTACCAATTCTATCATCCCTTGGAACAAAAGGTGTTTGTTTCAAGGCATGCTGTGTTTCTGGAAAAAGAATTTCTTTTACAAAAAAACATGAAGAAGTTCAAGAAACTCCAATAGACATTACAGAGACACCTAGTCTAGACCCACAACCGAGAACTCATGATGATGAGCTATCAGTTGAACCTAAAACAACACCACCTCTTCGTAGGTCTGGTAGGACACGCAATATTCCAGAGAGATACGGATTTCTCATAAGTGAATCGAACGACGTGTTACTCATTAGCGATGACGAACCTATCAGTTATGAAGATGTTCTGAAAAGTTCAGAAAGGGACAAATGGCTTAAAGCCATGAAGTCGGAAATGGATTCCATGTATGAAAATCAAGTATGGGACTTGGTTAACCCACCTGAAGGGATTAAGCCCATAGGGTGCAAGTGGGTTTTCAAGAAGAAAACCGACATGGAAGGTAATGTTGTTACCTTTAAGGCTAGATTAGTGGCAAAAGGATATCGTCAGAATCAAGGAATTAATTATGACGAAACCTATTCGCCAGTAGCTATGCTTAAATCCATTCGGATGCTCCTGGCCATAGCAGCTCATTATGATTATGAGATATGGCAAATGGATGTGAAAACAGCTTTCCTTAATGGAAACTTGCTTGAGGATGTATACATGATACAACCTGAAGGTTTCACATCGGTTGATAAAACCAAAATATGCAAGCTTCAACGATCCATATATGGACTGAAGCAAGCATCCAGGAGCTGGAACATACGTTTTGATGAGACAATCAAAGAGTTTGATTTCTCACAAAATCCTGACGAACCTTGTGTATACAAGAAGGTTAGTGGGAGTGCAGTCGTATTCCTAGTATTATATGTCGATGACATATTACTTATAGGAAACGATATATCAGTCTTACAGTCGGTTAAAATTTGGTTGTCCAAAACTTTCTCCATGAAAGACCTGGGAGAAGCAACCTATATCCTTGGGATTAGAATCTATAGAGATAGATCAAAACGGTTGCTTGGTCTTTCACAGTCTACATATATAGACCGAGTGCTAAAAAGGTTTAGCATGTCGGAATCCAAGAAAGGTTACCTTACCATCAGGCACGGGATCAACCTTTCAAAGTCTATGTGTCTGCGCACAGAAGACGAGAGGATTTGCATGAATAAGATTCCTTATGCATCCGCGATAGGATCTATCAANGTCTTGGTCATCTTGCCTAGAAGACAAGATTCACATGTCTCATATGATTCAAAATCAAATGAGTCCAGTAATCCATCCTTATGGAGCTGGGATATGCGACTCTCATTTATGTGTCCTAAGCGACAATGCCAGAGATATGTTTGGTTCAAATCATTCGATTTGAGCCGTTTGGTATTTATGTTATAGATTGGGGTCTCTAGATCTAGAGTATAGAGTTCATTCATCAATGGTGCATTACAATAGAACATATCATTCAGCATGATAGAACAACATTTGTCCTTTATGGTAAATGAAAACCCTTTCTTGTCCAAACAAGATACTGAAATAATGTTCTTAGTTAATGCGGGTACATAAAAGCACTCTTCTAGTTCTAGGATAAGCCCAGTGGGCAAGGATAAGGAATATGTCCCTACAGCAATAGCAGCAACTCTTGCTCCGTTGCCTACTCGTAGGTCCACCTCGCCCTTGGTCAATGATCTAGTTCTTTGAAGGCCCTGCACATTAGTACAAATGTGAGAAGCACATCCGGTATCTAATACTCAAGATGAAGAGATAGATAAATTGACTTCTATAACAAAAATACCTGAGGCAGAAGTCTCACTTCTTTTCTTCTTTGCTTCCTCTAGGTAATGTTTGCAGTTCCTCTTCCAATGTCCGGTCTCACCGCAATGGAAGCAGGTCCCTTCCTTAGGTACTTTGCCTTTGCCCTTGGATGTAGTAGAATTGGCCTTGCCTTTGGCTTGGGTCTTACCCTTGCCTTTGGACTTCCATTTACCTTTGCCCTTGTTAACCATCAGTACATTACTGGTCTTGGCTTTCTTAAGATTAGGCTCAGCAGTTCTCAACATGTTGAGCATCTCAGGCAATGGTTTATCAATTTCATTCATGTTGTAGTTCATGACAAATTGATTATAAGCTTCCGGCAACGATTGCAGGATAAGGTCAGTAGTCAATTCTTGGCCCAGTGGGAATCCTAGTCTTTCAAGGTTCTCCACATACCCAATCATCTTAAGTACGTGAGTTCCAACAGAAGTTCCCTCTTGCATCTTGCATGCAAATAGGACTTTGGACACCTCAAACCGCTCGTGCCTTGCTTGCCCTTGATACAATTGTTTTAGATGCTCAACCATATCATATGCATTCATGTTCTCGTGTTGCTTCTGAAGCTCAGAGTTCATGGTGGCAAGCATAAGGTATGACACATCCAATGCATCATCCTGATGCTTCTTGTAAGCATCCTTTTCAGCACGGGTGGCGGTAGCAACGGGTGCCTCTAGAAGGGGTTGTTCTAGGACGTACAGTTTTCTTTCTTGTTTAAGGACTATCCTCAAGTTCCTGTACCAGTCCAGGAAATTTGCTCCGTTGAGCTTGTCCTTCTCAAGGACAGATCGCAGAGAGAGAGTATTCGACGTATTAGACGACATGGTGATCTACAACAACACAACATGCAGAGATAAGTATCATATCTAGATCATTTAATTAGGCCTTTAATTAAATGATGCTCCCACTAAATCGTAGAGCTTTTGTAGGGGCTAGTCACGGATGTAGACAAACTCACTTTGTCCACACTACTAGCTCCAAGCCAAATAGCGACTACATTTTGTGGGACAAGATCCAAACGATACTTCATCTTGAGTTAGCTTTGGCTAATCGCCCAAGACTAGGTACAATTCGGTAGGTAACATTTTACCAATTACATCGTATGCAACTCTTGATAAGGGTTAAGATCCACGTCATTACACATCATCTTGAGTTAGCTTTGGCTAATCGCCCAAGACTTAGTATAATTTGTTCTCTTACCCTATTTTCCCAACTTTTGAGATATGCCTCTAAGTTTCTCAATCCAATTGAGGTGACTTAGTTTAAGTCTCACCCAAAGTCCGATAGCGGGACATCACAATTGTCCTCTTGCCCTCTACCAAGATAAAATGCGTTGCTTCGCTTTGGCAGAACCCAACAACAAATGATCGAGGTTGCTTAGGAGTACCGAACCTTGGTAGGCATATTGAGTTGACTTACTTAAGATAAACATTTTATCTAATCATGCATCACATACACACAAAGCATATATCAATATATATAAGCAGGAAATGTGACATGGTTATGGCCCGTATTCTATGATCTTCTCAAGCCAATGAGAAGATCGGTGGTCAACCTAGGGATAACTTCTTCTCCAAGAGCATCCTTCGGTCATCATGTGTGGTTGGCATCCTCCTTGTAACTTCGTTCTTCAATGGACACTCCATTCCTCTTTCGTACATTACAATATAGGAGAACTCGAGTTACATTCGAGTCTAAATCTAATTTTACAATTAGGAAGAATAGATACAAGGCACGACACGCATGCCTTATTATGAATTAAAACATACACATCACACATACATCCAATCACATTGGGATTAAGGCCATAACCATTCACCATGTCATCATACACAATAGATTTTAGGATATAGATTTTATTATGAGTGCAAAAACAAAATCTGCCGCTTCAGCAGAAACTCATGGATCCATCATCATGAATCCGAGTCGGTCTCCCGTTCCCCGAGTGAGACGCTGCTCTGGATCCATCAACATGAATCCGAGTCGGTCTCCCATTCCCGAGACAGTCTCGGGGTCTCCTTCCCCGGGATGACCCGAGCGCCTGTCTTCCCGAGTGGCCTCGGGAAGCCTCGACTCGGTATGACCACAGTGGTCTGTCTTCCCGAGTGGGAGGTCGGGAGGCCGACTGCTACAACAAACAGTTATATGCAACTCATAAAATCTAGTCCTACTTCTATATCATATATAAAAGCACAAAAACTTTGTACGATCTTTCGCAAGTGGCTCTGATACCACTGTTGGGTTCTCCCGGCACAAAACAATAAAAAACGCAACGGAAACAAAAACCCACGAGCGATCCATGCGAAAGAAAACTCGTACAAAGCTATCTATCTAATAGATCTATCTACTGTGTATACCTTTGGAGCGTGCCCTTTGCGTATCCCGCTCGTCCAAGAAGTGTCGGATCTCTTGCACGTTCAAATGTCCGTGCCTCTATTCGTATCCACACGGACACAATCTCACAACTTCGGGAGAACTACCTTAGTTGTGCTAGCAACTTGAGGTAGCTCGAAAATACCGAGAACTCTACAGTAGAGTTTCGGCCAAGAGTGGAGGAGGGGAAGAAGAGAGGAAGGGAAGAAGAAAGCACACTTAGTTAATTTCGAAAATGACTTGACCCCTTTTATATTCATCCTATGAATACAAAGAGTCATTTGTCTCTTTGCCTTCCCTTCATTAAAGCCAATAAAGAACACATCTTTCCATGTGACTCTTCGCATTCTCTTCATCCAATGAAGAGAGGCATTTCTCTTTCCTGCATGTAAATCCGACCAGGCCTTTCGGGCTTCCGACTCGGTCTCCCGACCAAGTCTCCCGAGTGGCGAGCTCCCGACCCAGTCTGCCGAGCTCTGACCCAGTCTGCCGAGTGCCGTCCTGATCCGCCGAGTTCCGACTCGGTCCGCCGAGCTCCAACTCGGTCCGCCGAGCTCCGACTCGGCCTCTCGAGTTCCCAACTCGAGCCCTCCCGAACTGACCTCCCGAGTTCCCAACTCGGGCTCAGATCTCCCGAGTCCCCGACTCGGGCTCAGGCCTCCCGAGTTCCCAACTCGGGCTCGGACTCCCGAGATCCTAACTCGGGCTCTGATCCCCGAGTTCCCAACTCGGGCTCGGACTCCCGAGTTCTCCAACTCGGGCTCCTTACAGCCGAACAGAATTCCCGAAGTATTGTGTCCTTTGTGTGTGACCCAATAGGTTCTCGTGACGTTGGCAACGCGCCTAACACCTTGGACACATAAGCAATGAGCGGCATCTAGCAATGCATCACTGCTACCCAAGTAACAAGAAAAGTCGAGATCCGACTAAACCTCCGTGACTATGATAGTGTATGACCTTGTCCTTCTATTCTTGATATCTAGATTGACCAATGAGGCATAGACCGTGTCATCCTCAATCAATCTTGTGTTTCTTGATCCCCGAGTAGACTCACTCAAACAAATGAGCTCAATATCTCATATTGACTCATTTGAGCATGGTCATGCGTTTTAGTAGTCCTACTCGATCAAGGGGCCCACAGATATCACTCCCGTCATATGGGAGGGATAGATCTCATCTACATCACTCACATCCCTCCGCATAATTCATTACATACCCAGTGATCGCCTTTATAGTCCACCCTGTTACGGGTGACGTTTGACGATACCAAAGTACATAACTCATTATGTAGGGAACCGTAGTGACTTCAGGTCTAAGGACTATTCATACCAATAGTTACATGAGAAAGTCTATGACACTCATATGACAATCTATGAAACTTTCTCATGGTGGGTCATTCAGTACACATTCTCCAATGTATACTCATGTGTCAACTTGATATCACATATCCATGACTTGTGAGCTCAAGTCATCAATTAACCTATATGCTAGTCTCCATGCATTAATATTGTCCCTGAATATTAATGCTTGACTAGGAATAATTTGGTGAAGTGTTCTCTACATTATCTCTCTATCGATTCAACCAATCGATATAATTTAAATAAGAACCTACTACACAAGGACATTATTATACTTAGTTATTCGGCACAGAATACAAAGTAAGTATAATAACCAAACATGCATTTATTAATAATAGAATATGATACAAAATGTCCCTAGTCAATCATCACATAATTGACTCTAGAGCTCCTACTAACACGGAAGACCTACCACAAGAACATCAGACTTTACACATATTATAAGAAGAGCAAATAGTTTTATTCGAGCTGGGCAAACCACTCGATCATCAGGCTTTACACAAGCCATTACCACAGGAACATACACTACTCGTACCCTCAGATCACTAGACTACGACAATAGCACAGATAAAAACCAGTTCGGCAGATGGGAATAAGCTCATTCACCTTTCCATGAAGATAGAGGAGGTGTATCAGAGTTTTTCCACGTAGCCACTTGCTCAGGGTATCTATCACCCTTAACAACATCCACTGAAGCATATGATTCTAGCTCAACCATTTCCTCCGGTGTGAGTTTTACAGACAACGCTCCAATGTTCTGCTTCAAGTTTTCAATCTTTGTCGTGCCAGGTATCGGGCACACATCACTTCCTTGATGATGAACCCATGCCAGTGCGAGTTGCGAGGGAGTGCACCCCTTCCTCTTTGCCATGTCGTTCACACGATCAAAAATGACTGCATTCTGAGCCAGATTCTCCGGCTGGAACCGCGGCAAATACTACATGTAACAAGAGAAAATTCTATTAGTTATCTTTCACAACTTCAACATGCTTTTGTATATTTCCTCAAGCTAACAAACAGCGGAAAGTATCACCTCACCTTGCGTAAATCCTGCTCGGGTGCATTTTCGATTAACTTAGTTCCAGAAGAGAAGAAGCCGCGTCCGAGAGGGCTGTATGCTACAATTCCGATACCAAGTTCCCTGGAGAAGAAATGAAATAATGTTACCGGCGATGTCACAGAAAATAAGTAGCATATGAATCCGAGATTGGGCGAGCTTTACCTGCAAGTAGGAATTATTTCTTCTTCGACATCTCTTGACCACAGAGACCACTCTAATTGGACAGCAGTTATCGGGTGAACAGCATGTGCCCTCCTGATTGTTGAAGCAGAGGCCTCAGACAATCCGATGTATTTGATTTTTCCTTCTTCGACTAGTTCCTTAAGTGCTCCGATCTATAATAGACGAGTGAAATAAGATTTAATAGAAAGGGGATTTTAAGAGAACAAGTCGAGATGGATGAAGCGGAGAAATTAGGGCAGGAGCGGAATCGAAATAATCGAAAGGTTTGATTCGTGATGATCGGAAAAGGAAATCAGAAACTGACCGTGACTTCGATGGGAACTCTGGAATCGATGCGGTGCTGGTAATAGAGATCGATGCAATCGACGCCAAGCCTCTGCAAGCTGGCCTGGCAGGCGGATCTCACGTAGGCCGGGTCCCCTCGGATCTCCCTCTTCCCGTCTTCCAGGTAGTATGCGAACTTGGAGGCCAGTTCCACCTTGTCCCTCACGCCCCCTTGCAGCGCCTAAAGATCGACAAGAAGAGGATCACGATGGAGGCGTAGAGGATCGGGGGTGGGAGTGAGGCGAAGAAGGTAGAGGTACCTTGCCGAGGAGGATCTCGTTGGTGTAGGGTCCGTACAAGTCGGAGGTGTCGAGAAAGGTGACGCCGGAGTTGACGGCGTGGTGGATGAGGGCGATCATGTCGGCGTCGGGTTTGGGGGGCCCGTAGAAGGCGGACATGCCCATGCAACCGAGGCCCTGACGGGAGACCTCCAGCCCCTGAGAACCAAGCTTCATGCGCCCAACGCCTGCCGATGCCGCCATCGTCCTCCTTCTCGGCTTCTCGTTAGCTAGCACTAAGCAGATAGCAGTGTAGCAATGTGTGGATCTGTGCGGCGATGGCGATTCCGGTGGGATGTGCGCTAGTTAAATAGCGTGGGCTGCGTTTTTCCAGTTCAAGGCTGCGTCGCGGGTGCGGCGTTTGCCCAATTGTTTCATACGAAGGTCAAAGTTCTAGAAACACAATAGGGAGCGTCAAAGTTCTAGAACACAACAGCTCAAAATGAAGAAGAGGGAAAAAAAATGGCGCAATCGGCGAGAAAACAGATCTTCCGCTCAAGATGGGAACGGCTAATAGGTAGAAGTGATCCTGTCACTGCAAGTGAGAATGCCACCCCATAGACGACGCGGCCGGTTAGTTAACTCAAAAAATTTGATTTATCAGTGAATAAGAATGTCGCCGAATAGATGCCACAGCGGGTTAGTTGACTCAAGAAATTTGATCCTATCAGTAAGTAAGAATGTCACCCAATAGATGATATGACCGGTTAGTTGACCCAAGATTGGTACTGCTAATGAACAAGAAATGGATCTGGTCATTCTGGAAGCTCTCTGCTTAGTGAACAAAAGACCAGCAAGGATGTGCCGTGAAAATCCCCGATAATGACCCCCAACGATCAAGCTAAGTCCTCCTTCCAAAAAGAAGAAGAAAAGAAAAAGACTATTGTAGTGAGATTTTTTTCTATCCCCCTCGTGCATCCGGAAAGGGGAGCCTTATATAGTCGAAATTAGCTGACCAACCCTGCCATCCTGGCCTGCCATGTTGCCCGCCATGAGTCAGAGATTAGAGGCTATCTACCGACCGGGCACCGAGCTTTTCGAGATTCTTACCATATTGGGGGCACCTTTGTTGTCATATTTACTATCATTGTCAGGGAGCCTACCAAGCTACCTGGCATCACTGTGATTCCTCGAGATTTCTGACATAGGACCACTCAGAACTACAAATCTTTGACACAGGGAGCCTTTGCCCGTACACTTGTCCTATCCTCAGCTAGCTAGGCGTAGGTTTGCGCTCGCAGGCCCTAGGAGGCTCCCTCCTCTCTTTCTCTCTCTTTGTTTTGTCGAATAGTATTTAAAGGAGGCTCCCATACACATTTATACCTTGCCCTTCCGTTACCGCCCCTATGGGATGGTCGACTGCCCAACCAGTTTAACTTTCTAGAATGGTGGTCATAGGTCGGGCACAGGTTATTTACCTACCACGTTGACTCTTCTCCTAATTAGAGGAATTATGCGTGATTGACCAAGCGGTCCTCCCCTCCTATCCGTTGGGGAATTCCCCCGAGCTTGCCGGCCGTCTTGCCGCCCGGTTGATTTTTCCCCAAAGAAAATCTAGCTTTTCTGACTCGAGCCGACCGACGCGTACTAGGTCCGATCTAATATGACCCCTCCTATCGGCCTAATCCTATTCTAAAATTTGGGTCGTGTCACGACCTATCGGCCTACCGTGTCTTGACTAAGGAGTGCCTAGTCTATCGGCCCGACTAGACTAGTCCTCAACCACCTTGCCAAGCTGGGCCAACCAAGGACCTATTGAGAAGTGAAATCAACTTAAGGAGCCGCTAGGCCTTCCAGGGCTGCCGCTTTTGTCCGAGTTGTGACCGATCCCCCTTTACTTGAGCCACATTACTTTCAGATTTGACCATGAGCCCCGAGTGTCCTTCAAACGTGATTAAAATCCTGATCTACGTAAACTCTTTACTCCTCCACCTTTGACCGGATCAAGAAGGGTATTTTTTTTACATTTATTATTAAAATATTAATTCATTCCATCTCAAATTATTTTTAACAATTATAATCTTAGGGCATCTCTGACGACAATTTTTCATGAAGTTGAATTTGATATATTTAACATAGCTCTTTCTTTATTTTTTCTATGGGGCTATAAAATTACTAAAAAATTTCTCTCCATTTAGATCCTCTCCTACCATTAAAACAATTATGCTCGTATAGTAGCTATACTTTTAACAGTTTAGTTATAATTATAAAACATAATTTTTATTATAATATAATGTTATCAGATTAGAGATAAAGTAGTTATAAATTAAAATTAT
This sequence comes from Boesenbergia rotunda, assembly GCA_024364735.1. Classification (NCBI taxonomy): domain Eukaryota; kingdom Viridiplantae; phylum Streptophyta; class Magnoliopsida; order Zingiberales; family Zingiberaceae; genus Boesenbergia; species Boesenbergia rotunda. The sequence goes on along the minus strand of JAGFNQ010000438.1, from coordinate 692,732 downwards.
TATAATATGTGTTATTAGTGTTGAATTAAAATAATTATTTTATAATAATTATAATTTTATAATTGTGATAATAGTTTTAAATTAAATATAAAGATATTTTTCAAAATAAATAATATATTGAAATGAAATGATCTATTATTTTAATAATAAATTAGAAAAAAATTAATTTTTATTCTTTACCATTTCAATTTACTTAATACACTTTGTGTTATTCAAAAAATCAGCTATACAATTACAGGGATTGGATTGTTTAAAGTAAGGAAAATATCAAAATATTTAATATATTGATTTATATTAATTTAATGATATGATTTCGAAATTAGACTCTAAATGAGATAATTTTATTATATATTAAATATTTAGATATGATATATAAATATATAATATAAATTTTGATATACCATTCTTAGGGAGTGTTTAGGAGAGCTTCTGCTATCTGCTTTTTAGATTCTGGGTATACAGAATCACTTTTGAGTGTTTGAGAAGGCTAGATTCTGCTTTAGCTTCTGTTACTTTTGCTCAGAAGTTAGAAGCAAGAATTTGATGCTTCTACCTGCTTCTGCTTTTTTATTTATGATATAACATTAAAAACTTAATTCGACGAGATACAACTTAATTATCTAACAAAGACGAAAAATATTTATAAATATTATTAGAAATTGTTTATAATGTTAAATGTTATTTATATATGAGTTTTTAATAATTCTAATAGAATTTATAAAATTTCAATCATATTCTACTAATATTTATTTTTAAATAAAATTTTATATTTTTAAATAAAATTTTATATTTTTATAAAATTTCAATCATATTGTACATTTTCAGAATTATATATGTATATATATATTATATTTATATAAATTATATTATTTTTTATTTTTTTATTAATTTTATATATTTTTTCAAATATTCAAATTATAAAAAAATTAATTTTAATACTATATTTAAAATATAATAATAATTATATCACTATTTAAAATATAATAATAATTACGTAAACAAATTATTGATAGTATCAAAATTATATTTAAATAATTAAAAATGATTAATTTATATAGTTTAAGGATATTATTGTCATTCAATTAAAAATTAAGCTTGGAAGCAATTATTCTCCAAACACTCAAACTTTATCTTGTATCAGCTTTTGGCTTCTATTTTCAAACACTGCTTACTTTATCTTCTTACTAATTTCAAGATAATCACTACAAGAATCACTTTTCAGAAGTAAAAGCTCTCCCAAACACTCCCTTAGTCTAAACACCGCTAACTTCATTCACGAACCAAGTATATATATGATATTGATTATGACTTTTCACTAAATACGAGACTAAAAGAAGCGAGGTGGAGATTCAAGAGTGAGATGGTCTCCTAAAGATCACGAACTACTGACGCTGGCTCCGCTGTTAGCTCCGAAACTGTAAGACAAAGACTGCCAGGAAAAGTCCCCAGCAAGGCACTCCGACGGTTAAGTCAGTCATCGGTGGTGGAAGAGCAGCAAAGACAATAGAACAGTAGCAAAAATACTATTGCGCATACCTGGGATATGTGGAGTGGAGAAGCTTATAGCCAGGGAAGCTGACAGCTTTTGCCCAGTCTGCCACCTTGTGTCACGTAGTGAGGACAGGGTAAGACATACCCAGAGGTGGCAAGGTAATGTGTCACTTACCGGAATAAGGAAAGACACGCTGTCAACTTAAAGGCTAGCGCTATCAGGCGCCGCTCGGCCTGACACGGACGTATGTGGTCGTAGTACGGGGGTCAGGGTATAGCAGGGAGATCATGGCGTCAGCGGGATACTCACGATTCGTGCCGGAATGATACTAGACCTACGCCGACCCCGTACCTTTCTGCTAGTCCTGTGTCAGAGAGTAGTTGTTTGGATGAGTTACGACAAAACCTCGAATGCTAATGCCGACTGGCGGTTAATAGTGTTGATGTCGACTGAGGGCATAGAGTGATAAGGTCGGCTGAGGGCCTAGGGCGATGAGGCCGACTGAGGGCCTAGAGCAATGAGGCCGACTGAGGGCCTAGAATGATGGGGCCGACTGGGGGCCTAACTCAGGGGTTTCATGCTTTGGGGGATACGTTGAGTAAGGACTCCTCTTGCTCAGGAGGACCTCAGGAGCGTGGGCCGCCACGCTTCAGCTCGGAGCCGAGCAGAGAAGTGCGCGGAGGCTGGGCCCGCTTATAACTCATACAGAGACGAGATTCTGGACACTCGGTCAGGCTGATTCTAAGGAGCATGGGCCGCCACGCGTCCGATCGGGGACATTGAGCCGAGTAGTGTGCGGGACCTGGTCCCCTTGTAACTGCAGGATACCTTAAGTTAAGACTCCCCAGTCCCCTGACTCGGGAGTGCTAAGACTTAGTGATGTTGTGAGTCGGGACTTTTCTGACTCTGGATTCTCTTGATTCAGAACTTCCCGACTCAGGACTTCCTGGACTAGAGGGCCTTCGGGGTTTCCGACCCTCTATGCCTCAATCAGGGCCAGTATCTCCTCGTGTTCGAGGAAATGGGTCGACCCGCCCGTATAGGCCCTATACTCAACGGGCTCCTGAGGCCCACAAACCTATCTTCTTCTGATGGTACACCAGGCTGATGGGGCAAGCTACGCGTAAGCTGGCCCGGGATCATAAGCATCCCCTTGAGTCTAGTCGAAGGAGGCGTTGAGTCCGATTGACTGGACTGTCGCGCCCGAGTGGCATACTCTTGCGGCTGATCCCCACGGTCGACCCTGAGTCGGCAACTCATCCGACCAGTAGACCTTCCCATTGAACGTCTTTTCCACTTCCCATCACAGCCCGCGCCGAATCATCCCGTATCTCACCCTTAATTACCGCTTTAATTGCTTGGGTCACGTGTCCATAAGCCATTCGTCTCCCGAGCAACGATGAGGTTGTCGCCCATCCCTACGAATGTCCAATCCGCACATGCGATCTGTCGCTTCGGGAGCCGCCTCGAACCTGATCGAACGGTCCAGGTTTTATCCCGCCTTTTTCCCAGCTCGCCATCGGACGACCGGTGTATTCTCCGAACCCTATAAATAGGCCTTTTACCCTACAGTTTTTACCATCGCGTTTTAACTTCGACACCATCCTGTTGCTGCTTCGAGCTCTGCTAAGGTTTCGGCGAGTCCGTCCTTCCGACCTTCTTCTCCGGTATTTTCTCTCTCCTCGGTTAGTTCCTTCGCCCTTCTCTCTTCTCATGGAGTCGCCTTTGTTGATGCAGTCTGACCCGATTGTTATTTTGGTGTTGACACCGATTTAAGTTTGGTTGAGTAAATTCGGCTTAAGTCCTGGTTGGGGACTGGGCACGAAATCCTGGTGAGTGAAGCCGGGTGGATGAAATCCCGGTGAGTGAAGCGGGGTCCTGGTGAGTGAAGCCAGGTGATGGAAATCCCGGACAGTGAAGCCGGGTGATTGAAATCTCGATGAGTGAAGCCGGGTCCCGGTGAGTGAAGCCGGGTGACTGAAATCCCGGTGAGTGAAGCCGGGTCCCGGTGAGTGAAGCCGGGTGACTGAAACTCCGGTGAGTGAAGCCGAGTCCTGGTGAGTGAAGCCAGGTGACGGAAACCCCGGTGAGTGAAGCCGGGTCCTAGCGAGTGAAGCTAGGTGACGGAAATCCCGGTGAATGAAGCCGGGTCCCGGTGAGTGAAGTCGGGTCCTGGTGAGTGAAGTCAGGTGACGGAAACCCCGGTGAGTGAAGCCGGGTCCTAGCAAGTGAAGCTAGGTGACGGAAATCCCGGTAAGTGAAGCCGGGTGCTAGCGAGTGAAGATAGGTGACCGAAACCCTGGTGAGTGAAGGCAGGTCCTAGTGAGTGAAGCTAGGTTGAATGAAGTCCCGGTGATTGAAGCTGGACACGGAGTCTTGGTCCGGGGGACTGAGCATGAGTCAGAGAAGGCTAGGGAGCCTGTTCTCGGGACTTAGGGTTGAATTGGTCGAAACTGGATCGGTCTGGAGACCGATCAGGGAGTTGGCACTAACTCCTGGATGTGGATCGGTCTGGTGACCGATCCAGCGCGTCTGATCGTTCTGGTGAACGATCAGGGAGAGAACAGAATGTTTCTATTTGGTTACTGATCGTTCTGGTGAACAATCAAGGCAAAGAGATCGTAGGCTTCTGAGAAGGCCTTGATCGGTCAGTGTGACCGATCAAGGCCTCCTGGACCGATCAGGATGGGTCCTGATCGGTCCAGGAGTGACCTGATCGGTTACTGTGACCGATCAGGTCACAACCTGATCGGTCAGGTGACCGATCAGGGCCTTTGGTCGGTGGGTAGTGGCTTGAAAGCCCAGCAAGGTAATGGATCGGTCAGTGTGATCGATCCACGATCCCTGATCGGTCAATGTGACCGATCAGGGAGTCACTGGATAGATCAGGATGTGTTCTGATCGATTAGGGTCTTCACTGATCGGACTGGTGACTAATCAGTGACTGATAACTTTAATTTGAATCGCTGTCAGGCACTCTGAATCGTTCTGGTTTATTTCTAATACCTGCTGATTTCTTTGTGATATGCTTTGCTAATCATCTGATAAATGTGCAGGTGAGACAGGGATGAATCAAACCAAGAAGGAGGGTAAAGTGGCGACTTTCGCTTCGGTCAGGTTTGTCCGTTTTCCCTTCGCAGGTTTCAACGGCTTCTGGCGCGGGCTGGCAGCTGGCTGGCGAAGCTGACGACTGGCCAGAGGCTCGGCTGAAGAGGGTTCAGTGGACTGAGCGAGGTCAGTGGGTTGGTAGCAGAGGTTGCAGACGTGCCGGGTGAGCAGACGCTTAAGAAGAAGCTGGGAAGCAGAGGAGCGTATAGGGAGAACAGACAGGAAAACAAGCAAAGGTTGTTGCTATGGGTTTCGCTGTGGTGTTGTGCTCTCTGTGTAGTTTCTTGCTTGAGCGTTCCTGCTAGATCTGTGTGTGAGTTTTTCTTCTCGTGTCTCTGCACTTAACTGTTATCATCTTGAGACGATTGTGGAGAGGTTACTCCACCGAGAATGAGGCTTTTATATCCGGAGTTCTAGGGCTTGATCTGTTGACGATCAAGGGATCGCCCACCTCACGGGCACGCCAAGGAGTAGGAGCAAGTTATCCCCGAACCTTGTACATCGCTATGTTAGCGTCTGTTTGGTTTGTTCTTCCTTCTCTATTTTTCTTTCTGATGTTTTGTTTCCGCTGCTAATCATAAGTGCAGAAAACTCAAAGAAGCGAGAATTTTTAGTGTCTGGCTATTCACACCCCCCCTCTCTAGCCATCCAAGGTCCAACAGTCTTCTTCATCATCTTCACCCACCGAGCCATGGTATGCTACCATGGTGATCGACCTCCACGCCCATGACCTGGACCAACTCAAATTTGACTACCAGATTCCTGTCGACCATAGGCTTCGCTTGCCTAAATCAACCAACCGACCCGACTCCGCCCCTTCGGGCTTTATCACACTGTCCCGAGACCACCTACAGGCTGGTCTCCGCTTCCCGATCCATCCTTTCATTTCCTCCATTTGCACCTACTTCCGCCTCCCCTTGTCCCAACTAGCCCCGAACGCCATCTATTTGATGTGAGGCTCGGCTATCATATTCACTTTGTACAAAATACCCCTCCAACTTGAAAACTTTCACTTCTTTTATTACCCCAAGAAGCAAGAGCCGGGCGACTTTTTCTTTGAAGCCCAAGCCAAAACTTCCTTCCTGTGAAGCTTCCTTCCTCCAATAAAGGTTGGAAGAAACACTATTTATTTGTTAAGCCTACCTCGACCCCGAACAGGCCTACGGAAGACCTACCACAAGAACATCAGACATAGTTGCAAATCGCGATCCTATCTAGATCACGATCCACGATCTACCAGAAAACATCAGAATCGCAGAACGTTTGTAGCAACAGCAGGATCGTAGATCGACAGAATCGACAGGATCGATAGGATCGACAGGATCGAACAAATCGAACAGATCGATGAAAGCTTAAGAGTCATAACTTTGACTCGATTGAACCACGTGACTAAATAATAAATTGAAATCGTTCAAAGATCTACAAGTTATTTAAGATGAATCCAAAAATATTTAAAGCCTTTCAGAGCCCAGAAGATTATTAATTTTTTTATTTTTTTTATCTTTTACATCGTTAGTGTTAGTGTTTTAAGATATTTAAATATCTATTTAATTATTTTAGTTAATTTTGATTAATAATATTATGTTATATTTTTTTCTAAAATATAAGTCTTTAATCCTATTATCTATAGTTGACATTAATTGATCACTTGTATAATGATATTCTTGAGTTAACTGATTTTTTTTATAGTGTTAATAAAATTTATTTTTTTATTTTAAGGGTTTTTGATAGGATCGTACGATTTTACGATCCGATCCTGACCGATCCGATCCTGACCCCAAATCGATCCTGTGTAGGATCGCGATTCTACGAACCTTGCATCAGACTTTACACATTATAAGAAGAGCAAATAGTTTTATTCGAGCTGGGCAAACCACTCGATCATCAGGCTTTACACAAGTCATTACCACAGGAACATACACTACTCGTACCCTCAGATCACTAGAAGACTTACTTAACTACGATAATAGCACAGATAAAAACCAGTTCGGCAGATGGGAATAAGCTCATTCACCTTTCCATGAAGATAGAGGAGGTGTATCAGAGTTTTTCCACGTAGCCACTTGCTCAGGGTATCTATCACCCTTAACAACATCCACTGAAGCATATGATTCGAGCTCAACCATTTCCTCCGGTGTGAGTTTTACAGACAACGCTCCAATGTTCTGCTTCAAGTTTTCAATCTTTGTCGTGCCAGGTATCGGGCACACATCACTTCCTTGATGATGAACCCATGCCAGTGCGAGTTGCGAGGGAGTGCACCCCTTCCTCTTTGCCATGTCGTTCACACGTTCAAAAATGACTGCATTCTGAGCCAGATTCTCCGGCTGGAACCGCGGCATATACTACATGTAACAAGAGAAAATTCTATTAGTTATCTTTCACAACTTCAACATGCTTTTGTATATTTCCTCAAGCTAACAAACACCGGAAAGTATCACCTCACCTTGCGTAAATCCTGCTCTTGTGCATTTTCGATTAACTTAGTTCCAGAAGAGAAGAAGCCGCGTCCGAGAGGGCTGTATGCTACAATTCCGATACCAAGTTCCCTGGAGAAGAAATGAAATAATGTTAACGGCGATGTCACAGAAAAGAAGTAGCATATGAATCCGAGATTGGGCGAGCTTTACCTGCAAGTAGGAATTATTTCTTCTTCGACATCTCTTGACCACAGAGACCACTCTAATTGGACAGCAGTTATCGGGTGAACAGCATGTGCCCTCCTGATTGTTGAAGCAGAGGCCTCAGACAATCCGATGTATTTGATTTTTCCTTCTTCGACTAGTTCCTTAAGTACTCCGATCTATAATAGACGAGTGAAATAAGATTTAATAGAAAGGGGATTTTAAGAGAACAAGTCGAGATGGATGAAGCGGAGAAATTAGGGCAGGAGCGGAATCGAAATAATCGAAATGTTTGATTCGTGATGATCGGAAAAGGAAATCAGAAACTGACCGTGACTTCGATGGGAACTCTGGAATCGATGCGGTGCTGGTAATAGAGATCGATGCAATCGACGCCAAGCCTCTGCAAGCTGGCCTGGCAGGCGGATCTCACGTAGGCCGGGTCCCCTCGGATCTCCCTCTTCCCGTCTACCCGGTAGCATGCGAACTTGGAGGCCAGTTCCACCTTGTCCCTCACACCCCCTTGCAGCGCCTAAAGATCGACAAGAAGAGGATCACGATGGAGGCGTAGAGGATCGGGGGTGGGAGTGAGGCGAAGAAGGTAGAGGTACCTTGCCGAGGAGGATCTCGTTGGTGTAGGGTCCGTAGACGTCGGAGGTGTCGAGAAAGGTGACGCCGGAGTTGACGGCGTGATGGATGAGGGCGATCATGTCGGCGTCGGGTTTGGGGGGCCCGTAGAAGGCGGACATGCCCATGCAACCGAGGCCCTGACGGGAGACCTCCAGCCCCTGAGAACCAAGCTTCATGCGCCCAACGCCTGCCGTTGCCGCCATCGTCCTCCTTCTCGGCTTCTCGTTAGCTAGCACTAGCAGATAGCAGTGTAGAAATGTGGATCTGTGTGGCGATGGCGATACCGGTGGGATGTGCGCTAGTTAAATAGCGTGGGCTGCGTTTTTCCAGTAAGGCTGCGTTGCCGGTGCGGCGTTTGCCCTATAAGGAGGTCAAAGTTTTAGAAACACAAAAGCCTGCATAAGTTTTCTATTAGTCATCCGAATAAATTGAAAAAATGCATGCTCATGATGATAATTTAAAAGTTTCCGAAAATTTGTATCCTATTTTAAAAAAAAAATCTTATAAAATACTTTATAATTAAGGATCAAACTGCGAATGTCTGAAATAGCAATTAATCGCTCTACTATTATACATACCTCCGAAGATAATATTAGACCAGATAACAGACAACAGACAAACTTGACGGCTCACACCAGCAAAAGTTTCCCACCAATTATTATTTATATATAATATAATATGTTGGACCGATTTATAATATAATGTTATCAGATTACAGATAAAGTAGTTATAAATTAAAATTATTATAATATGTGTTAATAGTGTTGAATTAAAATATTTATTTTATAATAATTATGATTTTATTATTGTGATAGTAGCATTAAATTAAATATAAAGATATTTTTGAAAATAAATAATATATTGAAATGAAATGATCTATTATTTTAATAATAAATTAGAAAAAAATTAATTTTTATTCTTTACCATTTCAATTTACATAATACACTGTGTTATTCAAAAAATCGGTTATACAATTACAGGATTGGATTGTTTAAAGTAGGAGAAAATATCAAAGTATTTAATATATTGAATTATATTAATTTAATGATATGATTTCGAAATTAGACTCTAAATGAGATAATCTTATTATATATTAAATATTTAGATATGATATATAAATATATAATATAAATTTTGATATACCATTCTTAGTTTAAACACCGCTAACTTCATTCACGAACCAAGTATCTATACGATATTATTATGACTTTTAACTAAATACGAGACTAAAAGTCAAATTCTGATGTTCTAGAAAGTAGAAAGAAAGAATCAGATGGTCTGGCAAACACATCTAAGCGTAAACAGTCCTGGCAACCAGTGTAAACAGTTTGAAATCTACTCTGATAGATAAGAATTTTGCTCTCTCCCTGCTCAGCCCATGCGCCGGATAAGTATCCCTATTGGATGGATAGATAGTTAGTACATAAATATTATCATCAAGAGGTCTGGGATTAAATCCTGACAAAGTTATATGTCTATCCTCCTCACGCACTAGCCACAGTATTCGGGCTAGTACACCCGTGATTTATTTTCTCCGTATTAATTTTGAGATGAATTGACGGAGACGTTGAGAACGAAAACGTTAAGAACGAACGATTCATCTTTTATCACATAATATACAGATAATCTATTATATATATATATATATATATATATATATATATATATAAGGGGCGTAGCGACGTGGGGGCAGGGGGGTGCGACCGCCCCCTGACTTCTGGAGAAAAAAAAAATTAGTATTATGAAAAAATTAAAAAAGGATTTAGTTATAAAATTTAAAAATTTTATACTTTTTTAGAAAAAATCAATGAAAACCTTTCCCCTTTCTATTTTTTTTTCTCACGCTGTTTCTCACTCACGTCTTTATTTCCTTTTCCCCCTCCCTCGATTTTTCCTCCTTGCAAATCCCCCCCCCCCCCCTTCCCCATCCCCATCCCCATCCCCATCCCTTCTCTGTCGAACCTTTTTTTTGCCCTCTTCATTTTTCTTTTTCCTCCTCTAATTCCTTTTCTTTTTTTCTTTATCTCAAATTCTTCTTCCTCCCCTAATTTCTATTTTATTTTTTTTAATCCTAATTTTATCCATAAAATCTTCCATCGCACAGTGTTTTCATTGTCATCCACGTTGTTGTCGTGGCACACCGCACATCGTATGTCGTTGCTAGCGTCGTTGTCATTTGCTACTAAGGCTATCATCATCGCTTCATCGGCGCTCCACAACAAACGTTTTTTATTAAGGTAAAATTTTCTTACTTAATTTCTTTCCATTACTGATTTAAGTATTTACAAAATTTATAGTGTTAATTTTACATATATTTATGATTTTATTTGCTAGTCAAGTATGTCAAATGTTTACAGATATTTGATTTGTTATATTAATATGATTAATTTTATTAACAATCAAATTTGATGTTTAATTTGACTTAATATGTCTATTAATATATGTAAAAAATAAAGGATCATTCACTCTCAAGTTAGTTTTATCAATTTCGTTTGTTATTTATTTTTAATATGAATTATTGAAAAATTGTAATCATTAAATTAGGTGATTATGTTTCTAAAATATTATGTTATGTTGGAAAATGATAATCATTAAATTAGGTGATCATTGAGCGAGATGTATTTGATACCTTTGATAATGAAGCTATTATTCAGCATTTTCAAAGTATGAAATCTCGAAGAGTGATATTGTAAAAATATATGAAACTAATATATGACTTTTATTATACATTTTTTTATTGTATTATTTTTATTAATTTATTGAATTCGTCCCCTCTTACTAAAATTTCTGCTACGCCATATATATATATATATATATATATATATATATATATATATATATATATATATATATATATATAATCTGACTATAATAGGGCATTATCAAGGTTTGAAAGTGACAAACTCATATTACGAGCTGAGCTGTGTTTGAAATTAGACCGGTATGTGCTTTCAAACTTATCACCAATTTGCATTTCCAGCGGTTTTGGATTTTTTTTGTTAACGCGAGTTAATTAACTTTAAAGCGTTAACGATCTAACATTTACAGTGCTCTAAGATAATGAATGAGGTAAAGTATGGCATGGCCATGGGATGCACACACTAACGCATACGGTATGTGAAACGAGATTAATATGAAAAATAATAATAAAAACAATAGGGAACAAATCAGATTTATGTAAAAAATTTTTGATGGGAAAAATTACGGGCAAAGGAGGAAAAATCACTATGAACAGTGGCTCTGATAAAGTAATAAAGAGAAGTAGAGAGAAAAAAGAGGTAGAGAGAAAGAAAGAAAAGGTAACCAAAATAACTTTCTTGATTGATAAAACTTGTCCATGAAATACATAATTTATAGACCTTAGAATACTTAGTCAAATGAAAAATTAATAACGAAACTGTATTAACAGATTTATAAAGAATATGTTAATTAACATATTAATAATAAAAATATTTAATAATAAATTAACGGATTAAACTGAATTCGGGTCACCAAACTCTAACAATCTCCACCTTGACATGAATTCCACAAATTTTCAAAAGAACATTCTTCACCTCTTCCACAAAAACCTCACAGGTAAATCTCAGCATCTAACACCAACCAAGTTCAAGCAATGTTTAAACTTGGCTATAGGGAGTGACTTAGTCATCATATCAGCAGGATTATCATGATTACTGACCTTCCTAATAATAATATCACACGAGCAATAACATCACGTATAAAATGATACCTCACATCAATATGCTTTGTCCTCTCATGAAACATCTGATCCTTCGTAAGGAAAATGATACTCTGACTATCACAAAAGACTGTAGTAATTTGCAAGTCTTCGCTAAGCTCACTGTAGAGTCCTTTCAACCAAATAGCTTCTTTACAAGCTTTTGTAATAGTTATATATTCCTATGTCGTGGACAATGTAACTGTATTCTGCAAAATAGCTTTCCAACTGATAGCACAACCACCAACAGTGAATACGTACCCGGTAAGTGATCTTCTTTTATCAATGTCACCTTGTGACGACAACATCACTTATTACTATGGATCCCTACAGAACATATAAATTGGCGGTTCTCCTTAGTCCTTTCATCACAACAAGAGACCCTTTACTGACCTTCACAGCTCCACCTTCACCAGTGTACTTGTACCCTTTAGAATCAAGAATACTCAAAGAGATCATATTTTTCTTCAAATCAAGGGCGTGCCTCACATTACCAAGTGTCCGAATGGCACCATCAAACATCTTAATTCTGACCGTACTAATACTAGCGATTTTGCAGGATGCATTATTGCCCATCAAAACGGCACCACTCGAAACCATTTCATATGTTGAAAACCAGTCCCGATTGGGACACATATGAAACGTACAACCAGAATCAAGAATCCATTTCTCACTCTGCTTTAAATCAGCATCAGATGCAACGAGAAGTTCACCATCACTGTGATTTTCGGCAACATCAGCCTCACCAGATTCTCTGATTATTTTTCCCTCAAATTTTCACCTGCCCTTTTATTCTTATTCTGCAACTTGTAACATTCTGATTTGATATGACCCTTCTTCTTGGAATAATTACAGATTTTATCGCTATTTATGGATTTCGACATGCCCCTGATATTACCATCAAAGTTGATCCGGTCGGGTGAGTTTTTGGAGCTGATGAGGGGCCCAGTCAGATTGGGTTTGGGTCAGACGAAGTGGGTCGGGTTCAGTACCAGATCCATGCGCCAGATGCTGATCTGGCTAAGAGGAGCGGGGTTCGAAGCAACTTGAGACGGGGCCCAATCAGCAGCACCTGAGCAGACGTTCCCGGCCGAGAACCTTAGTGGTAGGGGATCACCGGTCGGGATCACCAGGACGGCCACCTTGGGTTGGGCATCATGGACCTAACACCCTAGTGCGACCACCGTGGGTCGGGCACCTTGGGTCAGGCACCCTGGACCTAACACCCTGGTGCGGCCACCGTGGGTCGAGCACCCTGGGTCGGGCACCCTGGGGCGGGCACCTGGGGTTGGACACCCTGGACCTAACACCCTGGGTCGCCTACCCTGGGTCGAGACCCTGGGTCAGACACTTTCAAACCGCCCCAAAAACAGGAGTGGCCGAGTGGCTAAACTTGTTTGACCGACCCGAGTCAAGGGTTGGTAGATCCAGGCCGACTGCCCTTAACGAGTGACAAGTTACTTCCATAGTAAATGTAACGACCCGGAAAATTTTCTTAATATTTCTTTAAAATATTAAGCATGTCTAGATAATTTTCCGAGGGACCTAGAAATATTAACACGAATTTTAGCCTAGAAATCCATACCTTTTCCATTTAAATTGAGGAAATGGGCACTAATGGGCCTTATATGGGCTTTCTAGTACCATGATTATTGGTGAATTTTAGGTAAAAATTTATAGAAATATAAAGGGATTTTAATGGGAAATATTAACATAATTATGGGGGGATTTTAGGGGATTTTCGAATATTAAGAATAAAATAAAATAAAATAAAATGGAAAATAATGTGCATGGACCAAGGATTGAACCTTGGACCTCTTGTACAACCATGTATGCTTTAACCAATTCACCTAGCAAGGAGTGCTATGAGGAAATGAAGTGGATATTAGTTAAGGCTTAGAAGAAGATGAAGGGTCATGAAGAGACTCTTCATTTACCTCCTTAATGGGTTATAAAGAGGGGGGTTTGGGAGTTACCTTCTTCCTTCCATCAATTGCATTTTCTCTCCTCCTCCTTCCTCATTCTAGCAGAACACCACAAGAGAGGTCCTCCCTTGGAAAAGCTCCACAAGAAGGTCTCATCACCAAGATCTAAAGGTTTTCCAAGGCTACAAGGGCAAGGGGGTTCAAGTGTCCAAGGGATTTACAATTTCCTTCTCTTTTAAGGTCTAAAAATCAAGATCAACCAAGGTAAGACTCCCTCACCTGTGGTATAATAGTTCCTTTATAATTTTTATCATGATATAATGTAAAATACGACAATTCGAAAATCCGGATCAGAAAATTTTTCGGGATTTTTCCGGATAGAGTCTAGGGTTTCCGGCTTACGGGAGAAGCCCAAAGGGCTTTATTGTAAAAACTTAAAACTTATCAAGGGTATACCGGTAAACTCTTAAATTTTGAAAGGGTAAATAATCTAACCCTAGAGGTTTATGGAGATGCATTATAATAAAGTGGAGGGTTAAAAAAGCCCTAAGGGCGAGATTTGGATATTAGAAAAGTGAGGGGTCTTCTTACAAAAAGCCCCACCCCTTTATAACCCTTACTTTTCACTCCCTCTCCCTTCGCGAGCCCTAACGCAGCCGACCCCTTCTCCTCTACCTTCGCCGCAGCCAAAGCCACAACCACCCGATTCACTCGAGTGTCTCTCTTCTCCCTCTCCGCGTTGCCCTAGCCATCGTCCCCCGCCGACGCCGACAACATGGACCACGCGCGATGGAGGTCCGATGCATCTATCTCCCTCTCCTTCTCTTCGTCCGACCGAGGGCACATCTCACCTGCGGATTCCAGCCTCGCGTGAGCAAGCCGGGGGCGTTGCCTTCTTCCACGCGAGCAACAGAGACAACGTCGACTTCGCTCAGCCCTCGCACGAGCAAGCAAATGCCGCTGTAGCGCCCTCTTCAGTCGTCTACGCTAGAGCGGGAGGGACTTCTCGCTGTGGCTGCTCCTTGTCGTGACTAATCACAGCGAGTCGACGCCATTTGCTTCACTAGGTGAGATTTAGTTTGCTTGGGCAGGATTTTTGGATGACCTGTTATCCAAATGGATTGTGATGTTGAACCTAAAAGGAGCTTGTCATGTGTATCTTGGATTGTGGAGCTAGTAGGTTTGAGGATTGGGGTTTATTCGAGGTAATCTCTTGGATTAGTTTTGGAGATTTGAACTTAAACTTAATTGATTCGGATTTCGAAAACCTAACATGAATCTAAGTTAGGTAACTTGGATAATTATGGCTATTCATTTAATTATGATTAGTTAAATGACAAGGGATAATTAAGACGATCCTAATTGAGATAATTTGTTTAGCTATAAATTATGTATTATTGTAGCTAAACAATATGCCTTTGATACAGGGCATTGATTGGACTATCGTTGCTGATTATCGGACGGGAGGTTCGTTTGATACGGACATCTACTCTTGGAGGCGGGTACCCTTTGACTTATCTCTTTTGATATTGTCATGTGATTATGCATAGACTGTTATAGATAGCAGTAAGATTATACGCTATCCCTGTTTATTATGCCTGTTCTGGATACTTGTTGTTCATCTCTGAGTTATTGTGCCTGTTCTGGATACATGTAGTTTATCCCTGAGTTATGATGCTGTTTGTTCCATACAGTCTCGGATATTGTCATATCTATATATATGCTTAGAGATAGTGGTGTATCTCCTGCCTTTGACCTTGAGGGATTGGTAGTTTTCCGGTCAGTATACCTTGTAAGTTACCTGTATTTTCTGTTATAGGATTTCAGACTGAGACTTAGTATACTGAGGACTTGGGAGGGAGGTATGTGTATCTATCATACACCATCTCTGCATTATTGCATGCTGACCCACGCGGACGTTGTGGACGATGTCCTGACTGGGTACAGGTTGTCACAGCTCTACCCACGCGGACGTTATGGACAATCCTGACTGGGACTAGGGGTGACACATGTCATTGCATCAGGGTGCTTTATATGTTTGGGGCATGCACCATCCTTGCATTGTTGCATGCTGACCCACGCGGACGTTGTGGACCATGTCCTGACTGGGTACAGTTTGTCACAGCTCTACCCACGCGGACGTCGTGGACGATATCCTAACTGGGACTAGGGGGTGACACATGTCATTGCACCATGTGCATACTTTGCATCGTGCATTGTTTGCTGCACTTGATTCTTGCGCTTGTTTGACATTGCATATACTGGAGACTTGTTATCCTGCTTATATGTCTATTGTTGTTCCATTTGGTATTTATTACCCTCTTTCCAGGTTAGATGGATTCAGGTATGTATCTTGATTCAGTATCTTCAGTATACCCTTTCCTGTTGTTCATATGAGACGGTATCAGCGTAGACTCCTATTGTTATTATAACATACTATGCATATCTGCTGGGTATTCGCTGAGCTATGGACTCACCCCGTTGCCATATATGTTTATATTTCAGGTTGATGTCTGCGAGGAGATCCCGAGCCGCCAGTCCCCAGCTCCAGCGGAGCTCTTTTTGGCTTTCCGTTGTTTCATTTATGGACCCTGTAGTATTTACTATGCTTCCGCTATTTTGTTTTGAACATGTATGCACATTTTATTTGATGGTATTGTACTTTTGAGTCCTATGTTGGACTTCGATTGGTTTTGGTTTTGTTCCTGCCCCCTGGCAACTCAGGTGAGTTCGGATTTGGTTTTTCGATAGTTATAATCATATAACTGTTGTTTCTGCTTATATCTGAGGCCTGAGGCCCTTTAAACTGCGTGGTTGTGTTATATCATCTGTGTGTATGTGTAAATTGTCCGTCGGACAGGGGAGGTGCTGTCCGATTTGCTATTGGATCAGCGGCTCTTGGGTCTCGGGGCGTGACAATTTATTTTGGTATCAGAGCTCAAGTTTCGGATACCCTCGGGACTTGTGGATTTACGGTGTCTACTTGTTTTACGAGTCTTGTCGGATTTGTTCGGAGTAGTTTTCTCGATGTGGTTGTTTGGGACTTGGCGCGATGGGACTTCTTCAGGCGACAGGTATTTCTTCTGATCTCTTGTATCCTTTATCCTGGTTAGGTAGGATTAGGAATTCTTGCATGTTATTGGATCAGGTTGGTAGAAATTCTTTCATGTTATTGGATCAGGTTGTTATTCCTGTATATTTATGTATAGTTAGAAATTTTCTCATGTTATTGGAACAATTCACAGTAGCTCATGGAGCTACAAGTTTTTCTTCTGTTGGGTATATCTGGACAGATAAGCTAGATGTCATGTTTTGAGTACATGATCTGCATTAATGCAATAGGGTAGCAGTAGCTACATATTATTATGACTAGTAGAGGATTGATACAATCTGTTCCTTGGGGACGTCGACCATGGATCACTTGTACTTGGTAGTTGACCTAGAAGGTACATGTTGATAGATGATTTGGGCTAATATAGAAAAGTGTGAAGCTAGTTGCTTAACACTTACGGGTTACCACTTGTACTTGGTTTGAATAACTAAAAAGGTACCTACGGACTTATGATTTACGTGGAGGCAAATCACTTATAAAACTAGACCAACTTTGGTTAGATGATATCGAGGATAACCTGTTGGAAAATAAAGGAATTATTTCATGAGTATGTGGAGATACTCTTGAGAGATAGCATGTCTCTATCTCCTTGTTATGGAGTAGGACCTTATAGGGTTTTGACCATGGAGTGGAGGAATTGGACTGTGTTGTTGGATTACGAGTCGACGGTCGGTGTGACTTGTTAGTTGTGCGCTATGCTATGAGGGATTTTGACTCATGGATTGGGTATATATGGTTGGATAATCTTGATGGTGCATCGGGATGTACGATCCGTTAGAGTGCGGAGAATGTGGAGTTAGCTATATCCTTACCTTCCGGTGAGATATTGGATATTAATCAGGAGGTCGAAGATGACCATTGGTTTTTGGTTATTATACTCCCATCGTGGACCTATTAGTTGACCGGATGATAAAGTTATTATCACCGGGGACTTTCTCGTTGGTGTTGAGAGGTTGATTGAGATTGACGAAACTTTAGAATATGTTGTATTTTGAGGATTCTGTTAGTGGACATGGACCTACTGGATTTATAGCTTTTTGATGGATCAGTGGGTGGATAAATGATCCTTTGGTGGTTGATTGCTTAGGAAATCTGTTATTGATAGCAACATATGGTACGACATATTGGAACAATCTTTAAATTATATGTGATCTTCTGATAGTCTATTGAAGGATATATATAAATATATATGACTTGTGATGTGTTGAAGGATGTTATTGACTTGGAGATACTTGGGTGATATTCATGAATTTGAACGTTTCATGTTCGAGGATCGGAGTAAGATTTGGCACCAATAATCATTGGATTGAGTGCCTCGGATAGTTGTGATGATTGAATGAGTGTTCGGGTGTATCTAGTTATCGGACGATAACCTCTGGATTGAAAACTCCAGTTGCTCTGTAGCAGTGCCATTGTAGGGTATCAGACGAAGTGATTACTCATGAGGAGTACATACATGTTTAGCTGCTATTGTGTGCCGTATGAGGAATGGTGAAATTTGGGGACCAAATTTTTATTAGTGGGGGAGAATGTAAAATACGACAATTCGAAAATCCGGATCAGAAAATTTTTTGGGATTTTTCCGGATAGAGTCTAGGGTTTCCGGCTTACGGGAGAATGTTATGTTTATGACAAGTATCATGCATGTTAAGAATGTTTAATTTATGTTATATTTATGCCATGTATCATGCATGTTAAGAATGTTCAATATATGTTATGTTTATGCCATGTATTATGCATGTTAAGAACGGTTGAATTATGTTCAGGTTATGTCATGTATCATGCCATGTAAGTTTATTCATAGTTATGTTCAAGCATTAAGTTATGTTTATGTTTCATGTGCTTATGATTAAGTGATGAATGGTTTTAGTGAGTAGCAAAGAGTCTTACTAAGCCTGTGTGCTTATAGTCTTATTTCCTTATACCGCAGATCATGCAAGGGGACTGTAAGGAAGCAGCAGGAGGGCAAGAATGCATGTGTGTGGTAGTGACTTGGCCAAGAAAACAATATGTTTACTCGTTTTATGCTAGAACTTTATCTTTACTACTTATGTGTTTGAATGGTGACTTATGGAACTCTATGACATGAAGCTAAGTATGATATGATGCTAAGTACAAAGTTAATATGTCAAGTTCCCATGTCATTATGTTAAGAATGGTAGTAGGGCATGTATGTGTAAGTCTTAAAGTTATTCCGCTGTCTTATGATGTCTACATGCCCAAGTATGTTAACGTAACGCCACTTTATGGAAAAAAAAAGCGGGTGTTACAGTAAAGATTGTCTAAATCTCTCCATTATGAGATAAAGACCTCTGACATAATCATGACCTGACAGAACCGCCAAACATTAAGGGGGATCAGAGGAGACAACTTGGACAGATTGTCAGGCAGCTGTGGCAGTCTCCTAAAGCAACTAAAGCTGCCATCAGTTCAGTCCGACAACTGACCAATCCTTAATGAGACAGGACAGCTCCGACAAGTCAGAGGGCTTCTCCTCCCCTATATAAACCCCCCTTGGGGCTCCAAAGAAGGGGTTCCAGCAATTGAAATCTTTTGCTCCACCTTGTGTTCTCGTTTTTGGTCCGATCCGAGTGACTTGTGTCCTGTTTGCGTCCAAGCCCGACCCCGACTCACCCCCCGCAGCAACCGAGGTCATCTTGGTTAGACCGAGTCATCTGTGGGAAAACCGTCTTCACTTGTCGACAGGATCAAATTTGGCGCCGTCTGTGGGAATCTGCCTGATCGAAAGATGAAGATGAGTGACTCCAACAGGGTGACCGTTACTCTCTTGATCTACTGGTGGCTGCTAAAGCTCAGAAATTGGCAGCAGAGCAAAAGACGGTCATTCGCCCGACTCAGGAGGTCCTTCTAAGCTGGCAGCTCGCGTTGGCACAGAAGCTGAAGTTCGCCTGGGTGAGAGCCCTCACTTCCCCCGAGCGTTCTTCGCCCCGGCAGAAGGTGCGGGACAGTCTGATCCTCAAGAAGTCTCTTCCAGCCAAGTCAGAATCAACAAAGGGAAGGCCCCTATCAGCCAAGCCCCGGCTGACCATTCCGGGTTCCCCTTCTCCAGCCAAGTCCTGCAAGAACCAGTCCTCAAGCACTTCCAACTCTTATCCATCCCCGAATATGGAGGAGTTACGGACCTAGAGGAACACCTGATGAAATTCGAGAACGCAGCGCTATTGCATCAATACTCAGATGGCATCAAGTGTCGGGCCTTGCTGACCATCTTGGCAAGGCCGACTCAACGTTAGTTTGATAGACTCCCGGAGGGGTCTGTGAAGGAGTTTGCTGATTTCAAAAGACATTTTCTCCAACACTTTGCAAGCAGCAAGAGGCAATACAAAACAAGTCTTAACCTCTTCGCCCTGAAGCAGAGCCCCAAGGAACACTTGCGGGCTTACATCAAGTGGTTTAATCAAGTTGCATTGGATGTGCCCATCGCTACTTCAGAGGTGCTGATCAGCGCCTTTGCTCAAGGCTTACAGGAAGGAGAGTTCTTCAGGTCGCTGATCCGAAAACCTCCGAAGGACTTTGAAAGCCTCCTGGGCAAGACTACTAATTAAGTATATTGATGTGGAAGAAGCACAAGCCGCTCGACGACGGGAGGTCGACCCCGCACCAGTAACCCCTCATCCTCAGAGGACCAACCCTCCTGGCGGACCCCTCAGAAGTCCTCGAGCCATGGGACACAGACTCGAAGCTGAGCGTGGTATAGTTCAACAGGTGGCCCAAGGATACCTCCCTACCAGATGGCAGCCCTATTGTTCCTTCCACAACAGCCACACCCCATGACCTTCAAGTCTGTTGGCAAGCTGGTCGAGGGCAAGCTCGTCCTGGCCGAGGAACCCCTAGAGGAGCTCACCCAGGAGGTGCCCGAGGTCGAGGAAGAACACCACCAAATCGACAAGACCCTAATGCTCAAGTGACCGCCCCTGCAGCACGATAACTGTTCCCGACCCCCAGCTCCCCTGGACGGGGAGATGCGAATGAAGAGTAGGCTAATCAGCAAAACGCTGTACATGGGTCCATCAATGTTATTTCTGGTGGCCCTACCTATGGGGATTCCAACCGAGCTCGGAAGTCTCAGGTAAGATGTTTGGAGATCCATCAAGTGGGTAGCAGCTCTGCCCAAGTCCGAGGGCCGCAGATTAGTTTTGGCCCTCAAGACTCGCAGGGTGTGGAAGTCCCCCATGACGACGCGCTGGTGATTACGGCGGTCATAGCAAATTACCAGGTCCACCGGACCATTGTGGATTCGGGAAGTTCAGTCAATATTCTCTACAAGAAGACGTTTGAACAATTGTAAATTGAAACCAGAGAGTTACAGCCCGTGACCACACCTCTTTTTGGGTTCACAGGAAATGAAGTGCAACCAATAGGCCAGATTAAGCTAGCCATCTCACTTGAGGAGGAGCTCTTGAGAAGAACCCGATGGTCAACTTTTTTGATAGTGGACGCACCCTCTGCATATAACGTTATCTTGGGCAGGCCCGCGCTTAATGAATTCAGAGCGGTAGCATCAACCTTCTACTTGAAGGTGAAGTTTCCAGTGGGCGACCAAGTAGGGGAAGTTCGGGGTGATCAGAAAGTGGCGCGCCGCTATTACGTGGATGATGTTCGAGCGGAGGTCAGGAAAAGCATTCCGAGCTCCCCCATCTAGCTGCGACATGGTGCAACCCTCTCCCTGGGTCGAGTTATGAGAAGAAAAAGAAGAGATCTAGCTCTTGCCCGAACGAGAAGAGACGAAAGTGAAGGTAGCTCTCGGGCTACAGCCCGACCTCAAACAGCAGCTAATGAAATGCTTAGCCAAAAATCAGGATGTATTCGCCTGGGCACAATGAGATCTGAAAGGAGTTAGGACAGAAGTCATGGAGCACAAGTTACACGTATATCCTGATGCTAGACCTATGAAGCAAAGGAAGAGGGACTTTAGTCCCGACCAGAACAAGATCTGTAAAATCCGACACGTTTATTCCACTCTGGAAAATTTTCAGAAAGTCCCTAGAATTATCTGGGCTCTTAGACAAAATTTTAAGGAGTTTAATGGATAAGAACTAAAGCTTAAAGGGGTTTTTGCCAAAATGTTCAAATTTAGGGGCAGAATGGTAAAAGGTCCAAAATGTTTGGACTAATATGGAAATTTCCATTACCTTATAAGCTGTCTTTTTCGCTAATCACCGCAAGCCCTAGGCTGTAGCCGACTCAAACTCCCATTTTCATCGCGTTCTTCCCTTCCGGCCGAAACCGACGCAGCTTCTTCAACCTTCTTCTCCTGCTCAGCGACGGGCGACGGTTGATCCTCCTCAAGCGAGAGTGGCGTCAGAGTGCAGTGGGTGCAGGGGTGTCTCTTCCATCTCCGGCCGCTCCGCTGTAAGTTTTCTCCTGTCGGAGCTACGCAAGGACGATCGAGCAAGTGGTCTGGTTAGGGCAGCAGCTGTGATCTTCTGCCGCCGGCCACCGGGAGCACAACCTCGCAAATAAATAACCGGTATTAGACAGCAGGAGAAGGTGCTCGGCGCTCGGGATCTGAGATCTGATTTCGGAAACTGGAATTTGGAACTTGGGCTCCAATCCCGCATCCTCTACATGCTGTGTGTTTCGACAGTGGAGCTGAGGCGAGGACACAGGATCGTCAGATTCGAAGCGAAGGGGTTGTGCCAAAGCCAATTCAGGTAGGTTTTGAGTTGTGTTGATTCGATTGGTGTGAGATATCAACTCTATTTGGAATGGATTTGATCTTGATCCTGTTCTTGCATCCTAGGATTTTCTGTTTGGAACCATAGTTGGAATTAGTTCTTCTTTAGGTTTGGTTTTAGTGCAAATTGGGAATATGATCAGATCTCATATTAATGTGTATGGGTTGGTTGCGGATGGTTTGTGCTGGGCACTAACAAGTCTGCCCTGCTCCTTGTATTTGCCGTGAGCTTGGATAGGAATGGTGAATCTAATGGGTGATGGTATTAGGTTACTGTCTTCTTTAGAGTTGGATGATAATTGACCATTTGATTTTATGTTTTGTTATAAGCATTAGTGTTTGTAATGGATTTGGGTTTTAGTAGTGTTGCTTTGTTGATCAGGGGTTGATGTCTACCGTGTGTATAAGTTGGGTAGAAATGGTATTGGGATTTTAATTGTATATGGTCTAATCCACTTGAATGTGTATGCTTTTACCGGGGGCAAATTCCAAGTTGGAATTCTAGATCAAGCGATAGCTTGATATGTGAACTGTGATTGGGTGAAAGGTTAGCTTGGTATTTGTTAGGCATCTTGCCATGTACACCTTGGACCTTGAAGCTAACTGGGTTATGGATTAGTTATATTTAAGGTGACCATTGGGTTAAACCTAAACTTGAAACCTGACCGCAATCTAGAAAGGGATAATCATTTAATTAGATTAATTAAATGAAGTACGAGGGTTAAGTTAATCCTAATACGGTGTAGGAATTTGTTTAGCTACTTAATAATTATTGTGATAGCTAAAACTATGTCCTTGATACAGGACGCTGATTGATTGCTGATTATTGGACGAGGGGTTCTTTTCTGAAACGAGTATCTTCATTTGAGGCGGGTACCCTTTGACTTATCTATCTTGATATTGTCATTCTGTTATGCATAGAATGTTATAGATAGCAGTAAGATCCTACGCTATCCCTGGTTATTATGTCTGTTCTGGATATGGTTTGTTTATCCCTGTTTATTATGCCCGTTCTGGATACTTGTTGTTTATCCCTGAGTTATTATGCTGTTAGTTCCATACAGTCACTGGTATTGTCATCTCTACATGTATGCTTAGATATCGTAGTGTATCTCTTGCATTTGACCTTGAGGGATCTGTATTTCAGTCCAGTATACCTTGTAGGTTACCTGTACTTCCTGTAGTAGGATTTCAGACTGAGACCCAGTATACTGGGGACTTGGGGAGGGAGGTATGTGTATCTATCATACACCATCCTTGCATTGCATGCCGGCGATCAGCGACTCCCTTGTGGTTGAGCCTAATCGTCTTCCGGCACATGACGGGCACACACGGCCACTCATGGGTTAGTGGATACCGTAGATGTGTGCATTTGCCCTGTATTGCTCCGTTCGGCCACTATTTGGAGGGTGAGCGCGGGCGTGGTAGCAAGCAGGGATCCCTTCTCGTACTGAGCCACGAGGAGATGAGAGCTTGACTCCCCCATTGCTTGGGGTCGGAGCGGAGTCTCCACCAGCATCCCGGCCACCCGGTCACTCAGGAGCAGTGATGGCAGGGTGTACAGTTGTCAGAGCCCTACCTTTTCAGACGTCCCTATGACAGGTGTACGTTGATCTGTCTGGTGTCAGGGGTGACACATGTCATTGCACCATGTGCATATTTTGCATCGTGCATTGTTTGCTGCACTTATTTGCTGCACTTGTTTGACATCGCATATTCTGGAGACTTGTTATCTGAGCTTATATGTCTATTGGTTTTCCTCTGGTATTTCTTACCCTCTATACAGGTTAGATGGATTCAGGTATATATCTACTTCGGTATGTTCAGTACTAGTTTTTCCCTCTTGTTGATATGAGACTGTATTAGCTGAACTCTTATTGCTGGTATAACCTTCTATGCATATCTGTTGGGTATCCGCTGAGCTATGGACTCACCCCGTTGCCATATATGTTTATTTTCAGGTTGATGTCTGCGAAGAGATCCCGAGCCGCCAGTCCCCAGCTCCAGCGGAGCTCTTTTTTGATTTTGGCATTACGTTGCTTCGGTTGTGGACCCTGTAGTATTTATTATGCTTCCGCTATTTTGATTTGAACATGTATGCACGTTTTATTTGATGGTATTGTACTTTTGAGTCCTATGTTGGACTTCGATTGATTTTGGTTTTGTTCCTGCCCCCTGGCAGCTCAGGTGAGTTCAGATTTGGTTTTTCGATAGTTATAATCATATAACTATTGTTTCTGCTTATATCTAAGGCCTGTGGCCCTTTAAACTGCGTGGTTGTGCAAATATATATTGCGTGGATTGTTATGTAGATTATATGTATGTGTAAATTGTCCGCCGGACAGGGGAGGTGCTGTCCGATTTTATATTGGATCAGCGGCTCCTGGGTCTCGGGGCGTGACAAGATCATACAAGTAGAGGTAGAAAGACTCTTGGAGGCCGGGCACATCAGGGAGGTGCAATTCCCGGCCTGGCTATCAAACGTAGTGTTGGTCTCCAAGCCAGAAAATAAATGGAGGGTTTGTATTGATTTCAGAAACCTCAACAAAGATTACCCTAAGGATTGCTACCCGCTCCCCCGAATTGATCAAATGGTAGACTCCACTACGGGGAGTGAGCTCATCTGCAGTTGGATGCCTACCAAGGATATCATCAAGTGCCACTAGTGTTGAGGCAATCTATGGTCCAGAGTGGCCATGAGTTTTGATGTTTGGGCAAAGGGTTTAAGTTAGGTTTTCCCTTGTGATCTAATATGTGTATGTGAGTGTGCAGGTTGTACAGGTTTACACATATTGACTTAGCTGAACGACTTTGGTACGGTGAAGGGTGGCGTGGAGACAAGTTGGAGGCTTGTGTGCACCTGAGGGACCTTGGTATAGCAGGGATGATGAGCCGAGTGGCGTGGACTTCGAGGCATACGTGAAGGATGGTATGGAGACAAGCTGAAGGCTTGTGTGCATCCGAGGGCCGAATACGAAGAGGGCGCAAAGGCAATAGTCAAGGCTGCTGGTGAAGAGTCAGCTAAGTCAAGGGACAAGAGCCGAGGGAGGAGAACTCCAAGGGCAAGCTGGGAAGTGGACCTCAAGGGCACACGTGAAGGCTGGCATGGAGGCAAGTCGAGGACTTGCGTGCGCATCCGAGGGACGATAGCCAGTGGAAGAGGACTACAAGGGGCAAGCCAAGGGAGTGTACCTGAAGGCACGCGTGGAGGAGGGTCAACGGTGTGAGTAGGAGTGCTGTTGTAAGTTAGGCAGTCGACTGGGGATTGTCCAGTCGACTGCTAAAACTCACAGTGTGTATTTAACCCTAGACCAGTCGACTGCTCTGGGAGCAGTCGACTGGTGTGTAGCCAGAATTTGAACGTTGGGGCTGTCAACGGTCGAATCTGGGTGGGGGAGCAGTCGACTGCCAACGGGTTTTCCAACTTGAGTTCTATTTAAAGAGAACTCAGTTTGGGCTGGGAGCTCTTGACGAAATGAGCTTGGTTAGAGCTCATTAGTAGTCTTGGTGCTCAGGACGTGTACTGGAGTTTGTGGTGAGATTTTTCCACCCACAAGGAGCTACATGAGCTAGCCGGAGGGCATCCGGGGAGTGATCTGCCGAATGATCGAGGGATCGTCCACCTCACGGACTGTCGTGGAGTAGGAATCTTCATCTCCGAATCACGTAAACAGGTGATGTTAGCATTGTTTAGTTGTTAGTTATGTTTTTATTGTATTTCCGCTTGCGTAACTAACAACGTAGGTAGAAAAAAGCCGAAAATTGTTATTCACCCCCCTCTAGCAACAGACATCAATCTAACAAGTGGTATCAGAGTGAAGGACCGCTCTCATTGGACTAACCGCCAAGGGAGCAAAGAAAGCTAGAGGGAAAACAATGGAAGATAATTTGAGGGATGACATCTACACTCCACCATCCTACGATCATGAAGACTTTGAGTATTGGAAGACAAGGATGGAGACATGGTTCGGAATGGAGTGGGACCTTAGGATTGCACTTAAAGAACCGTTTGAAATTCCAAAGGATAAGCATGGGAAGAAGCTTAGACTAAGATATTGGAATCAAGAGTAACAAAAACAATCAAAGGCAAATGAGAAGGTAATTAGTGTATTGATCAATATTTTGCCTAATAATGTAATTAGTGCTGTAGAAAAATATCAAAATGTGTATGAGCTATGGAAAAAGATAAAAGAATATCATGAGACTCCTACACAAGTTCAAGAGCCTAAGGAGAAAAGTCAAATGGATCAAGAAGAAGAAAAAGAAAAGGAATTGTCAATTTCTTCAAGTGAAATGGAAGAATTAAGTGAAAGATCATCCACCTCATCAAGAGAAGAATAAGAGGTGTCAAATTCAAGGATTGAGGGGGAGGAGAGACCCTCATCTATACAAGAGCAAGAAAAAGCTCTTACCTCCACCAAAGCAAGAGCAAAGGACCACATTGTATGCTTTGGATGCAATAAAAAGGGACACTACAAAGACAAGTGTCCAAATGGTAAGAAAAAGGAGGTAAAACCTACACTCATTTCAATTCCGTTTAAATCTAACATGAGTTATAGGAATGGAGAAGCTCAAGAGAAGAAAAAGAAAATTAGATGTTTCACGTCTGGTGAACTAGGACACTACCACACGAAGTGCCCAAAGAGTGGAGAGCTCAAGAAAATAGAGCATCTAAGAAGATGGGAGATGGAGGAAGGAAAGAAAGAAAAGAAGCTCACATCAAGGAGGGACTATAAGGGTAAGGGAGGTAATCTCTAACTTTAGATTAAAATGCAATTCAAATTTAAGTTCCTCCATGCATGCTAAAATCAATGAAAATTTTTTGTTTGTGTATAATTTTGATTTTAAATATCATGATAGGAATAGGAGTAACAAGGTAGATCAAAACCCTAGGAAAAACATGCACCATGAAAAATCCAAGACCTTAGGACCTAAGGATCAAGGCATTAATCCCAAGAAGAGGAGACACATGCCTAGGAAGATGGGTAGGTCTAGGAATGTCCAAAGTTGACATATGGACTCTAAGGTTAAAAACTTAGAAAGGAAAAAATCAAGTCTTGAGGGCAAGGCTTGATAAATTGGAAAAGACCCTAAAAAGATTCAAAGTTGGATCTATGGGTTTAGACATGGTGTTGAGTAGTTTAAAACCCAACTATGATAGATCGGGGTTGGGATACCGGTCTAAGGTCTCCAATGCCAAGGAAAAAAATATGCTAGGGAAGCATATAAGTATGGCAAGAAGGAGAAGTCCAAAAATGGCAAGGAGGTGTCATTCAAAGAAAAAGAAAATGACTTAACCAAAGACAAGGTGTCTAAGGTTAAGAGAGTTCATTTTGTAGGCCAAGAATCATCGGGGGCACACCGGTGTGGTCTAGTGTGGATTGAGTCACATAGGGAGGTGGCTAGGCCTAAGAGCTCAAGGGGGAGCTCTAGGAGTCTTTGGGGTCCATGGTAAATGGATCTCAAGAGATGGTCTCTAGGAAGTCTAGGTGGACTAGGGATTGTGTCAAAGGGTTTGGAAGACTAGGATGAGTCTTAACCCTAGGAAATTGGCACATGAAAAGAAGAATTGTGGAGAAAAGGTGAAAATACAGTTATATTGGATAAAATTAGGTTTTAATGTGTGAATACCATATAATTCAATGATAGAAATGAACTATGATCAAGTATAAGAAGAAGCATTGAGGAGAAGTCAAAATTAGGACTTTGGAGAAGCTTGAATGATACAATTTAGGAGAGGTTGAGTTTAGTGTCAATCTTGGGATTTGGAGTACATTTGTTTGGAAACATATTTTTCCCAAGTAGATGTAGGTTTTACAAATCTCTCCGCGAAATTTCAGATTTTTTGAAGATTTGTGGAATTAATAAGGCATTTCTGAAATTGGGCTGAAAACCTAAAATTCAGGTATTAGTCGACTGCCCTGAGGGGCAGTTGACTGATCATACCCAGAAAACATTCTATTTGTTTTGGCAGTCGACTGCCCTGATTCATAGGTATGAAGAGAAATGACATATAGGATGATAGGATATGACCTTAAAATTAAAATCCTTGTTTATTCTCCTTGAATAAAGGTTTGCCTTATGATTTAATGGTATGGATGTCATGGAATTCAAGGAAGATTGACAAGTACATATTTATCTAGGGTTAAGAGATAAGAAGAAGAGGATTTGATCATATTAAGAATACCTAAGGAAAAGGGGAGAATTGAAGATAATTCCATGTGTCAAATTAAATGGTTAGCCTTGGGAAACACATGGAATTATAGATAAAATTCAAAATTGATACAAAATGATCATTTTAAGGAAATTAGAAGTTATACCAAAAGTCAAGCACATTTGATACTTTTCATGAAATCATATGTTTCTAGGATAGGGTATATCCTGACAAACGTACTTGTAAACCTTTAGATTTTTCCGGGTTTTGTTGAGTCCTTTTTGGCACTAGGAGTAAGGTTGCTTGGGGCAATCCTTGATGGTGTCAAAGGAGGAAGAACTTGGTGTTAAGTTGGGTAGAACTTAATCAGTGTTATGGTGTTAAGTTGGGTAGAACTTAACCTAGCTTGGTAGATTGAAAATTGGGAGAAGACATAAGTTAAGGGGGAGGTTGCCTCCTAGTTGCCTTAATTTTCATAGGAATTTTTGGGTTTTGTGTCAAACTTTGGAATGGTGATAGATACATTATTGAATGTATTTTTCCCAAGTAGGTATGAGACCACAAAATTTGGGAATTTTTGAAAACTTGTAGAATTTCTAGCACATTTCTGAATTTGGCCAGAAAAGCTGATTTTCAAATATCAGTCGACTGGTCAGGGTCGGATTAGGTATCCAACAATTGATTGGTGTCCAAATGATGTAAAACAGGTGTATGGTGGGGGCTAGTACACTGTGTTTAGGATCATTAGGGATTAAAATAACCAATAATTGGGATTTTGTTGGGGTTTTTTTGATGTTAGGCAAAGGGGGAGAAGTGTTGGGTTTAATTTGGGAAACCAAACACGCCTTTGCGGAAAATCCTAGGTTTAGGGGGAGCTGAGATTAAGAGGGAGCATGGTTGCTCCATTCTTGACGTAAAGGGAACCTTGGAGGGGTTCTTAAAAAGCCTTTATAAGTCCAATGTAGGGGAAGTTTTGGAGAAGCTTTAAAAACCCCGTTTTTGGTGAAAAGTCCTAACTTGGGGAAGTTAGGTGTGGGATGCCTTGGGATAGGATCCATGTATATTTGCATTGCATATGCGTTGACGGTATAAGTCCAAGGTGGAGCCTTGGCAACGTAAGTCCAGTTGTTTGTTTAGCATTGTTATTGCTATTGCTATTTATTACTATTTGTTTTCCCTAACTTAAACGTATTGTCAAACATCAAAAAGGGGAGATTGTTGAGGCAATCTATGGTCCAGAGTGACCATGAGTTTTGATGTTTGGGCAAAGGGTTTAAGTTAGGTTTTCCCTTGTGATCTAATATGTTTATATGAGTGTGCAGGTTGTACAGGTTTACACATATTAACTTGGCTGGACGGCTTCGTATGGTGAAGGGTGGCATGGAGACAAACTGGAGGCTTGTGTGCACCCGAGGGACCTTGGTATAGCAGGGATGACTGAGGGGCGCGGACTTCGAGGCGTACGTGAAGGATGACATGGAGACAAGCTGGAGGCTTGTGTGCATCCGAGGGATGAGGGCCGAAGATGAAGAGGGCGCGAAGACAATAGTCAAGGCTGCTGGTGAAGAGTCAGCTGAGTCAAGGGACAAGAGCCAAGGGAGGAGGACTCCAAGGGCAAGCCAGGAAGTGGACCTCAAGGGCACACGTGAAGGGTGGCATGGAGGCAAGTCGAGGACTTGAGTGCGCATCCGAGGGACGATAGCCAGAGGAAGAGGACTTCAAGGGGCAAGCCAAGGGAGTGTACCTGAAGGCACGCGTGGAGAAGGGTCAACGGAGTGAGTAGGAGTGTTGTTGTAAGCTGGGCAGTCGACTGGGGATTGTCCAGTCGACTGCCAAAACTCACAGTGTGTATTTGACCCTGGACCAGTCGACTGCTCTGGGAGTTGTCGACTGGTGTGTAGCCAGAATTCGAACGTTGGGGTTGTCAACGGTCGAATCTGGGTGGGGGCAGTCGACTGCCAGCGCGTTTTCCAGCTTGAGTTCTATTTAAAGAGAACTCGGTTTGGGCTGGGAGCTCTTGACGAAATGAGCTTGGTTAGAGCTTATTAGTAGTCTTGGTGCTCAGGACGTGTACTGGAGTTTGTGGTGAGGTTTCTCCACCCACAAGTAGCTACACGAGCTAGCCGGAGGGCATCCGGGGAGTGATCCGTCGAAGGATCGAGGGATCGTCCACCTCACGTACTGTCGTGGAGTAGGAGTCTTCATCTCTGAACCACGTAAATAGGTGGTGTTAGCATTGTTTAGTTGTTAGTTTTATTTTTATTGTATTTTGCTTGCGCAACTAACAACGTAGGTAGAAGAAAGTCGAAAATTGCTATTCACCCCCCTCTAGCAACCGACATCGATCTAACAACTAGCTCCCAGTGATCAAGAGAAGGTCAGTTTCATCACAGCTGAAGGCACTTACTATTATACCGTCATGCCCTTTGGACTCAAGAACGCAGAGGCCACCTACCAAAGACTGATGAATAAGGTGTTCAAGGAGCAACTTGGGAGAAATGTGGAAGTGTACGTAGATGATATCCTCATCAAATCTCTCAAGGCGACATACCTGGTGGTTGATGTGGAAGAAACTTATTGCACTCTCAGAAGGTATGGTCTTAAACTCAACCCAGCCAAATGTTTGTTTGGGGCTAAGAGTGGGAAGTTTCTGGGCTACATTCTGACTGAGCTGGGAATAGAAGCTAACTTAGGCAAGGTAAAAGCTCTGCTGGACATGCCACCACCTAGGAACCTGAAGGAAGTGCAATGCTTGACGGGAAGAATCACCGCCCTCTCTCGCTTCATCTCTAGGTCGGCTGATCGGAGTCTTCCCTTCTTCAAGATTCTGCGCAAGGCTACCAAATTTCAGTGAGACGCTGAATGTGATCAAGCCTTTGAAGAATTGAAGTCTTACTTAGTTATCTTACCAGTCTTGGCCAAACCTGAAGAGGGAGAGGCATTATATGTATATCTGTCAACCACTGAGGGGGCTGTAAGTGCTGTACTTGTAAAACAGAAGGAGGCTGAGTAACAGCCTATATATTTCTTTGGGCATTTACTTAAGGAAGTCGAGTGTAGATATAATACACTCGAGAAGTTAGCCTATATACTTGTGATGATGGCTCGGCGCCTGTGCCCTTACTTCTTGGCTCATCCCATCCGATTGCTGACTAATAGCACACTCGGGAAGGTGTTAGTTAATCCGGAAGCCTCAGGACGGATGATTAAATGGACTACAGAGCTGAGTGAGTATGATATCCAATATTTGCCCAGGACGGCTATCAAGGCTCAGGTGTTAGCCGATTTTCTCAGTGAGCTTCACATAGAGGGAGAGGAGGAGACATGGAAGATATATGTGGATGGCTCGGCCACCCGGGCAGGAAGTGGCATTGGAATCCTGTTAGTTTCTCCGAAAGGGGATCAGCTTCACTTAGCAGTGCGACTGGAGTATAGGGCCACTAATAACCAAGCTGAGTATGAAGCCCTCCTGGCCGGGTTGCAAGCTGCTAAGCATGTAGGAGCCACTAGGGTCGTGATACACTCAGACTCCCAACTGGTGACTCATCAACTAACGGGACAATTCGAAGTGAATGATGAAAAATTGCAAACTTATGTGGATGCTTACAAGCGGTTGGAGACTGAGTTCCAAGAGGTTTAGATACTGTAGATCCCCCGAGGAGATAATCTTAAGGCTGATGAATTAGCTAAGCTGGCCAGTGCTATAACTCCATGGGTCTTCACTCGGCCTTCACCCCAGATAATGCTTGTGGCTCAAGTTGAAAGGGAAACAGAGATGGAGGTAGAAGGAGACTGGAGGGCTCCACTAATAGCCTATTTACAAGATGGGACTCTCCCCGCTCACCCCTAGCAGGCTCGGCTATTGAAGAAGAGGGCAGCTCGATTCACTCTGGTGGGAGACACTTTGTACAAGCGAACTTTCTCTCGGTCACTACTCAGATGTTTAAAAGCGGATGATGTAGACTATGTACTAAGAGAGATACACTTGAGATCTTGCGGAAGCCACTCAGGGGGTCGATCAATGGCGCGCAAGGTCCTGCTATCAGGGTATTTTTGGCCAACACTCCAGAAGGATGCCGATCAGATGATAGCTTCCTGTCTCTCCTGTCAAAAACCAGAGCCTGTCTCATCAGCCGGTCGAGGCTTTGAGGGCGTCCACCATGTCATGCCCCTTCGATCAATGGGGCATGGATATAGTGGGACCCTTCCCCCTTGTAGTAGCTCAGAAAAAGTTCTTGTTGGTCGTTGTAGACTATTTCTCCAAGTGGATCGAAGCGGAGACTCTGGCTCAGATCACCGAGTAGGCAGTAATTAAATTTCTGTGGCAAAACATCTTATACCGGTATGACATACCATATAAGCTGGTTTCAGACAACGGTCAGCAGTTCCAGGGTCGGAAGATATGAGAATTGTGTGAAGCCTATAGGATCAAGCAAGCATTTACCTCAGTGGCTTATCCCCAAAGCAACGGCCAAGCAGAGGTTGCCAACAGAGAGATCTTGAAGGGGCTTAGGGCTAAGTTAGACCATGTGGGCGGTACCTGGGTGGACGAGCTGCCTAGTATCCTTTGGGCTCTCCGAACCACCCCCAAAGAAGGCTCAGGCTGTACTCCGTTTCAATTAGTATATGGGAGCGAGGCCGTGGTGCCGATGGAAGTGGGATGTGATTCTAACAGAAGGTGCCTATATGGGGAAGACAATACAGAAAGGAGGCGTTTGGAATTAATCTGATTGAGGAGATTCGGGACAAGGCGACGGTTCGCATGACTACTTACAGACAAAAAATATAGCTCAGATACAACCAGAGGGTTATACCCAGGAGTTTCCAAGTAGGCGACCGGGTATGGAAGAGGGTAAAGCCAGTAGGGGAAGTAGGCAAGCTGGAACCACAATGGGGAGGACCCTTCCTGGTGATTGAGAAGTTGGGATCGGGAGCCTATTATTTGCAAGATGCTCAAGGAAAGAAGCTAGGGAGGCCCTGGAGGCAACACACTTAAAATTGTATCGTGAGGAAAGTTGAGTGACCTTTGTAATTGTATCACATGAATATGATAGTGAAACCCAAGGTAACTAAGAAGGACGCAGACCCAAACTCTTGCTCGGGTGAGTTATAAGTGGGCATGCTCCCACACACCCACCGAACTTGGTGCCGATCGGGTGTGGCGCTCCACATTCGGTCGGGCCAAGTCGGGCGTGGTGCTCCACGTTCGGTCAGGGTAAGCCAGACGGTGTCCAGACTCTTGCTTTCGCAAGTTATCAGTGGGCATGCTCCCACACACCCACCAGACTCGGTGCCGAGCGAGCGTGGCGCTCCACCTTCGGTCGGGCCCGGTCGGGCGTGGCGCTCCACGTTCAGTCGGGCCCGATCGGGCATGACGCTCCACGTTCGGTCAGGGTAAGCCAGACGGTGTCCAGACTCTTGCTTTCGTAAGTTATAAGTGGGCATGCTCCCACGCACCCACTGGACTCGGTGCCGATCGGGCATGGCGCTCCACATTCGGTCAGGCCCAGTGGGGCGTGACGCTCCACGTTCGGTCAGGGTAAGTCAGATGGTGTCCAGACTCTTGCTTTCGCAAGTTATAAGTGGGCATACTCCCACTCACCCATCGAACTCGGTGCCGATTGGGGCGTGGCGCTCCACGTTCGGTCAGGGTAAGCCAAACGGTGTCCAGACTCTTTTTCACAAGTTATAAGTGGGCATGCTCCCACGCACCCATCGGACTCGGTGCAGATCGGGCGTGGCACTCCACGTTCGGTCAGGGTAAGCCAGATAGTGTCCAGACTCTTGCTTTCGCAAGTTATAAGTGGGCATGCTCCCACGCACCCACTGGACTCGGTGACGATCGGGCGTGGTGCTCCACGTTCGGTCGGGCCCTGTCTGGCGTGGCGCTCCACGTTCGGTCAGGGTAAGCCAGGCGGTGTCCAGACCCTCGCTAAGGCGAGTTGTAAATGACCAGATTTTTGTTCAGACAATAGCTCAAATAGGAATAGTCAATCCCGGGTAATCAATCTGACTTCACTCAAGTATCAGAAAAGCCTCGAAGAAGCTAAGTAAGTGAAAGTTAGGTCTTAAAAGAATGTAATTCTTAAGAAAAGTAAGTCCTTCCATTGAACCCTGCAGCGAGGTCATAAAGATCAATTAGCTAAGAAGGTGGGTGACAAATCCCGAGTGAGGGTCTCGACCCGACTGAGTGAAAATCCTGAGTCAGGGTCTCGACCCGACCGAGTGAAAATCCCGAGTCAGGGTCTCGACCCGACCGAGTGGCAATCCCGAGTCAGGATCTCGACCCGACTGAGGGACAATCCCTAGTCAGGGTCTTGACCCGACTAAGGGAAGATTCCGTGTCGGGGTCTCTACCCGACCAAGCGAAAATCCTAAGGCATGACATCAATCTGATCAAGCAAACAGTCCCAAGTATGGATCTTAACCAGCCTGAATGATTGGCCCCGAGTGAATAGCCCAGTTATCCCAAGTGATTGATCCTTAGCAAATAGCTCGAATATCCAGAGTGATTAACAAAACGACAAGACCGGGTTGCAGTAAGATGAAAAAATTGACAAAACAAGAACTTCATAAATGAAATAAGGCCCAAGGCCATTGCAAAATATGAACGGGGGCGTTAAGGGCCGAGTCTGAGAGAAAAGAAAAAAGGACTAAGTGATAACTTAAGTGAAGGGGGGGATGCATCTTCTAGGATCATTGCTCTGATTTGAGTAGGCTTGACAACATTGGTGTTGAGGCAATCTGTGGTCCGGAGTGACCAAGTGTTTTGATGTTTGTGCAAAGGGTTTAAGTTAGGTTTACCCTTGTGATCTCATATGTGTATGTTGAGTGTGCAGGTTGTACAGGTTACACATATGGACTTGACTGGACAGCTTCGGTACGGTGAAGGGTGGTATGGAGACAAGCTGGAGACTTGTGTGCACACCTGAGGGACCTTGGTGAGCAGGGACGATGAGCTGATGGGCGCGGACTTCGAGGCAAGCTGGAGGCTTGCGTGCATCCGAGGGACGGGAGTCGAAGATAAAGAGGGCGCGAAGGCAACAGTCAAGGCTGCGAAGGAGGAGTCAGTCGAGTCGTGAGGGTACGAGTGCTGTGTGATTGTACTCGGGAAATCCTAGGGTTCGAGTGCGGAGTGGAATGTACTCGGGGAGTGTAACCCTAGGATCAGCAGGGTACCAGTCAACTACCCTGGGGGCAGTCGACTGGTAGGTGGCTGGTGAGCTGGCAAATTCGAACGTTGGGGGTGTCAACGGTCGAATTTGGCTGACACCAGTCGATTGCCCTGGGGGCAGTCGACTAGTAGCGAGAAATCAGCCCCAAGTCCTATTTAAAGAGGACTTCATGGTGGCTGAGTTTCTTGACGAAACTCGCTTGGGTAAAGTGAATTAGTAGTCTCTTGTGCCCAGAAAGTGTCCAAGGTGTTGTGGCGAGGTTTCTCCACCCACAAGGAGCGATGAGGGCTAGCCAGAGGTTATCCGGGGTGTGATCCACTAACGGATTCTTGGATTAGTCACCCGGCCGGGGTGGATACCAAGTAAAATCAATTTGTTAGCGTTGTTTGTTTTTATTATTATTGTTTCCACTATGCAACTAACAACGCAGGTACAAGAAGAATCGAGAAAACGCTATTCACCCCCCTCTAGCGTCCAGAACAATCCTTACAATTGGTATCAGAGTGAACGACCGCTCTTGATCGGACTAACCGCCGAGGGAGCACACGCTAGAGGAAGAAGAAAATGGAAGACAGATTTGGGGAAGACATTTACACTCCACTGCCCTATGATCATGAAGACTTCGACTTTTGGAGGGCAAGGATCGAAACTTAGTTCGGAATGGAGTGGGCATGTAGAATTACGCTTGAGGAGCCCTTCAAGATTCCAAAGGATAAGCACGGGAAGAAGCTTAGGCCTAGATATTGGAATCAAGAGCAACAAGATCAAGCAAGGGCGAATAAAAAGGTAATTGATATATTGCTTAACATTTTGCCTACTAATGTTTTGAATGGTGTAGGAGCATACGAAAATGCACATGATCTATGGAAAAAGATAGAAGAAATCCATAAAAACCCTACACGAGATCAATTAGTGGAAGAGGTCGAGGAGGTAAACTCAATAGCCCAAGAAGAGGAGAAAAAGGAAGAA
Organism: Boesenbergia rotunda; assembly: GCA_024364735.1. Lineage (NCBI taxonomy): Eukaryota > Viridiplantae > Streptophyta > Magnoliopsida > Zingiberales > Zingiberaceae > Boesenbergia > Boesenbergia rotunda. The sequence goes on along the minus strand of JAGFNQ010000438.1, from coordinate 656,127 downwards.
GAATCATCTACCTCCTCAAGTGAAATGGAAGAAGAAAGTGAGAGGTCCTCCACCTCATCTAGAGAAGAAGAAGAAGAAGTATCAATTTCAAGAATTAGGGGGAGGAGAGATCCATTTCCATACCGGAGTAAGAAAAAGCTCCAACTTCCACCAAAGCCAAGACCAAGGACCATATCACATGCTTTGGATGCAACGAAAAGGGGCACTATAAGGACAAGTGCACGAAAGGTAAGAAGGATGTACTCTCTAAACTCGGGCCCATTCAATTTAAATCTAACATGAATTGTAGGAATGGAGAAGCCCAAGAAAAGAAAAAGAAGATTCGATGCTTCACATGTGGAGAGCTACGGCACTACCACACCAAGTGCCCTAGAAAAGGTAAACTAAAGAAAATGGAGCACTTGAGGAGATGGGAGAAAGAAGAAATGAAGAAGGGAAGAAGCCCACATCAAGGAGGAACTCCAAAGGTAAGAAAGGTAACTCCTAACCTTAAGCCAAATGTAACTCTAATTCAAGTTCCTCCATGCTTGATAAAAATAGAATTAATTATATATCCATGCATGCTAGGATTAATGAAAATTGCTTAATTGTGCACAATTTCAGATTTAGATATCATGATAGGACTAGGAATAATAAGGTAAGTCAAAACATTAACAAAAGCATGCATCATGAGAGACCTAGGACCTTTGTACCTAAGGATCACGGCACTAATCCCAAAAAGGGGAGGAATGTGCCTAGAAAGGAGGGTAGGCCTAGGAATGTCCAAGGTGGACATATGGAAACCAAAGTTAGGGACTTGGCAAGGGAAAATCAAGTCTTGAGGTCAAGGCTTGATACTTTAGAAAATGCCCTAGAAAGATTCACGGTTGGATCTAAGGGTCTAGACATGGTGTTGGGTAGTTTGAAACCTAACTACGATCGATCTGGATTGGGATACCGGTCTAAGACCTCTAAGGCCAACAAAAAGAAGTATGCTGGGAAGACATACAATCATGGTAAGAAGGGAAAGTCCAAGGATGACAAGAGAATGTCATCCAAAGGTAAAAAGAAGGACGTAACCAAAGACAAAGTGTCTAAGGTTAAGAGAGTCCATTTTGTAGGCCAGAAGTCACCGGTGGGACACCGGTATGGACTAGTGTGGATTGAGTCACCTAGGGAGGTGGCTAAGGCTCAGAGCTCAAGGGGGAGCTCTAGGAGCCTTTGGGATCTATGGTAAGTGGATCTTAACAGTTTTTCTCCCAAGGAATTAGATGAAATGTGCCAAATAGGATTGGGAGACTTGGGTAAGTCTTAATCCTAGGTTTTGACACACTAAAAAGGGGGATTTAGGGAGAAAAAGAGTGAAAATGGTATTATAATTGAAAGAAATTGGGTTTAATGTGAAAATACCATGTAACTTGATGCTACTAATGGATTATGAATGAGTATGGGAAGAAGCATCAAGGTGAGGTCCAAATTAGAACTTTGAGCTAAGGTCACTTTAGGATAAGTGAAGTTTTGTGCCAATCTTGGGATCCGGAATACATTTGTTTGGAGATTTGTAGAATTTCTTAGGCATTTCTGAAATCGGGCTGGAAATCTGAAAATCAGATAGCAGGTGACTGCCATTTTAGTAGTCGACTGCCCCAAGAAGAATTTCAGCCCAGAAATATTCTGTGAGTTTTAGCAGGTGACTGCCCAGGGGCAGTCGACTGGTCCATAGGTTTCAGAATGAAAGCCATATTGCATAGTAAGAGATGGCGAAATTGGAATATTGGATATGGATTTGGATTGAAAGTTTTGATTATGATTTCATATTCCTTGAAGTAAAGTGTTGTCTCATGATTTAATAGTAATTATATAAAATAAGGCAATATGAATATCATGAAATTTAAGGAAAATTTGTGAGGGCTTTAAATTCAATAATAAATGATTGATGAATGGAAAGGAAAGCATTGATGACGACTCCATGTGTTAGATTATAAGTGTGAGTCTTAAGAAACACATGGAATTATAGATGGATTTCAATATTGATACCATGTTTAGGAAACTAGGATTTGTACCAAAAGTCAAGCACATTTGTGATTTTCATGAAATCATATTTTTCTAGGATAAGGTATATCTTAGCAAATGTGCTTGCAAATCTGTTAGATTTTTTTTGGTGATGAGTTCTTTTTGACACTAGGGCAAATGTTGCTTGGGAGCAATCCTTTAATGGTGTCCAAGGGGGAAAAACTTGGGTGTTGGGTTGGGTATAACTCAACATGGTGTTATGGTGTTAAGTTGGGTAGAACTTCACCATGGAAGAATGAAAATTGGAGAAGGCATAGGTTAAGGGGGAGGTTGCCCTTTTGGTTTGCTTTGATTTTCATAAGAAAACTTTTGGATTTTGTGCCAAACTTGGGAATGGTGAGGGATACATGGTGAAATGTATTTTTCCCAAGTAGGTATAGGATCCACAAAGTTGTCTACGAAATTTGAGAATTTTTAGAAATTTATGGAATTTCTGACGCATTTCTGAAAATGGCCAGAAAATATGATATTCAGAGTATCAGTCGACTGCTACTGTTGGCAGTCGACTGCCCAGGGATGATTTGGGTATCAGCAGCTGGGTTGGTGTCCAAATGATAAGAAACAAGTGTATGGGGTCAAGTACACTATGTTTGGAATCATTGGGGATTAAAAGAACCGATAATTGGGATATTATTGGGTTCTTTTTTATGTTAGGCAAAGGGGGAGAAGTGTTGGTTTAAGTTGGGAAACCAAACTTATCTTTGTAAGAAACCCTAGGTTTAGGGGGAGTTGAGATTAAGGGGGAGCATGATTGCTCTATTTTTGGCGTAAGGGGAACCTTGGAGAGGTTCTTAAAAAGTCTTTGTAAGTCCAGTGTAGGGGGAGTTTGGGAGAAGCTTTAAAAAGCCCGTTTTAGCGAAATTCCTAACTTGGAGGGTTAGGTGTGGAAAAGTCCCAGCTTGGAGGGCTAGGCGTGAAAAATCCTAACTTGGAGGGTTAGGTATGGGATGCCCTGGGATAGGATCCATTTTGCATTGCATATACATTTATTTAGCATGATTTTTGCTATTGACTACTATCTTGCTTTCCCTAACTTAAACGTATTGTCAAACATCAAAAAGGGGGAGATTGTTGAGGCAATCTGTGATCCGGAATGATCAAGTATTTTGATGTTTGTGCAAAGGGTTTAAGTTAGGTTTACCCTTGTGATCTCATATGTGTATGTTGAGTGTGCAGGTTGTACAGGTTACACATATGGACTTGACTGGACGGTCTCGGTATGGTGAAGGGTGGCATGGAGACAAGCTGGAGGCTTGTGTGCGCACCTGAGGGACCTTGGTGAGCAAGGACGATGAGCTGATGGGTGCGGACTTCGAGGCATGCGTGAAGGATGGCATGGAGGCAAGCTGGAGGCTTGCGTGCATCCGAGGGACGGGAGCCGAAGATGAAGAGGGCGCGAAGGCAATAGTCGAGGCAGCGGAGGAGGAGTCAGTCGAGTCGTGAGGGTACGAGTGCTGTGTGATTGTACTCGGGAAATCCTAGGGTTCGAGTGCGGAGTGGAATGTACTCGAGGAGTGTAACCCTAGGATCAGCAGGGTACCAGTCGACTGCCCTGGGGGCAATCGACTGGTAGGTGGCTGGTGAGTTGGCAAATTCGAACGTTGGAGGTGTCAACGGTCGAATTTGGCTGGCACCAGTCGGGCAGTCGACTGGTAGCGAGAAATCAGCCCCAAGTCCTATTTAAAGAGGACTTCGTGGTGGCTGAGTTTCTTGACGAAACTCGCTTGGGTAAAGTGAGTTAGTAGTCTCTTGTGCCCAGAAAGTGTCCAAGGTGTTGTGGCGAGGTTTCTCCACCCACAAGGAGCGACGAGGGGTAGCCGGAGGTTATCCGGGGAGTGAGACACCGACGGATTCTTGGATTAGTCACCTGGCCGGGGTGGATACCAAGTAAAATCGATTTGTTAGCATTGTTTATTTTTATTATTATTGTTTCCGCTGTGCAACTAACAACGCAGGTACAAGAAGAATCGAGAAAACGCTATTCACCCCCCTCTAGCGTCCAGAACGATCCTTACAATTGGGAGGTAAGTCAGCTGGGATATGGCTGGCGTCTGTGAGTTGTTGCAGGGTGCCCTTCATACCGTACATGATCATGCCGGCTGTGCGCCGAGCCACTTGCTGGAGAAAAGGTGGAGACTGAATATAGGCCAGTCGGGACTCTTCGATCCGAGATGGCTCGCCTGACTTGTAATCTTCCAGCTCTTTCTTCAGTCGGACGATTTCAGAGTCTCGTGTTGAAATCTCAGCATCCTTAGCCACCATCTGGGCCTCCAACGCCTTACGAGTTTCTTTCTTGGCCGCCAGCTCTGTTTCTTTGTTTGTCAAAGTTAGTTGAGTCTGATTGTGAGCGACGACCGACTCTTTTAATTGTTGCTGAAGGCCCTTGGCTTCAGCTGTCTTCTTGTCTAGGTTAGAGCGGGCTTGGGCCTGGCGAGCGAGGGCAGTTTTCTTCTGGGCCTCTGTCGTGTCCAGCCGATTGGATAATTAGTCTATCTCCCGGAGGGCGTTAGCCATTGCTTGGTGCTCCTCTTCTGACCGAGCGTTTGCCTCCGATAACTGCAACTTCAGAGCAGTTATTTCCGAGCATAGAAGCTCTAGGCCCTCATCGCCTGGGGGAAGAGTACAATGGGATAGCTTTGTCTCCAGTTCTCTTATTCTCATCTCCGCCGCCCAGCGTTCCCGAACATTAGTGACCAAAGACTGAGCGACTGCTTGGCTAGTGACCCAAAACTACATAGTGACAGAAAATTATAAGTATAAGTAGAGATAACGAAGGAAGAGAGAGATGTACCTGAGTTGAGTCCATAAAGAAATTGTCGGCCAGGCTCACGGGACTCCTCTCGTGGACCATGGCCCTGCCCTAATCCCAGCTGGAAACCAACCGACCATGCAAGTTGAGTGTTGTGCCCGAGGTTGAGGCACTCGAACGGGGCGTCGCTGAAGTAGATGCCGGAGCTCCTGAACGGGGTGTAGTCGAGCTAGAGGTCAGAGCCGTGACGCCGGAAGGAGCACGGTTTGAACGGGGGGCCGGCGGGGCATGAGTTCCCTGTGTCAGACCCTGGCCTGAGGGTGTGCCCAGGGAAACAGTTATCCGGCGATGTTTCCTTACCATGCTCTCAGAAGCTGGTTGCTTTGCCCCCTCATCTTCTGCTCGCTCCTCCATCTCCACATCTACCACTTGGGGGGCTGCCTCTGAGTCCCCGACAGGAAGGTCAGCTTCCGAATCACATCCTCCATCCCCGGGCTGATCAAGAGACCGATTGGCAAATAGTGCCACAGCTCGGTCATTCAAGGCTTCTTCCTCCAGGCCCAACTCGTCGGTAACAAGAGCTCCGTACATAGCTTTAGCTGCGGCATAGAGAGGGCTTTAGTTACCACTAAAAAGTTCATGAACAAAATGGGAACTTGCCAAAGGAGCCAGGCAACTTTGCAAGGATATGGCTCAGCTGGAAGATGTACAACATGGCTTCGCTCAGCAATTTGCCCGTGGAAGCGAATCCCCCCCCCCCCCCGATTTTAGAGAATGCCAGTTGATAGCCTGGCTCCGAGCGGTGGCTCTTGGGCATAGGAGGCTGAGTAGGCAAGTCCTCTACCCACTCGGTAGGCCAGGTCGGGGGTGGGGCTGAGCGAACATAAAAGAAATGTGATTTCCAGCCCTTATTGGAGGAAGGGACCTTATCTAAAAAGGCAGACTTAGCTCGGGTTTGAAAGTAAAAGTTGCCCGGTTCTTGTTTCTTGAGATAAAAGAATCAGTGAATGACTCGGGGGTCAAGGGGAACTTCATAGGTCGTGAAGATAATTACTGTGCCACACAAGATCCTTATAAAGATCGGTGCTAATTGAGATAGAGGCACTTGAAAGTATCTGCAGACCTCATGGAAGAATGGATGTAGGGGAAATCGTAGGCCGGCTAATAGGTGATCCTTAAAAATGGTAAAATAGCCCAGGGGAGGTTGATGAGGTCGTTCTCGACGAGACGGAAGAGACAAGAGATGGTCTTCTGGAATTTAGTAGTCAATACGCAAGGTCTCTAGGTGACCCAGGCTCAGGGTCGAAAGGGTGGTCGTATACCATACCTCGGCTGAGGAGGACACTCAGCCGTCAAGTCGGGGTCAGGAAGTAAAAGAAGAAACTCAGGAGAGGAAGAGAGTACCTAGGGGTCGGGTTCACTGGAAACCGCCGATCGCTAGAGCTAGCGGAAGTCGGGCGGCGGAGGTCGGACAAGAGATGAGGTAAAAGCAAAAAGTGAAACGGAGGAGGTTAAAATTGCAGGGAAGGCTATTTATACCGTGCCCCAGATGAAGAGAGTCGTTGGATGCTGAGGAGGAAAAACGCGGGATAGGATCCCAGCCGTTGATCTCCCGCTCTTTCCAGAAGTCTCGAGACCTTTCCTCTACTGCTGCACGAGCCTGACAGATGACGCATCGGTGCTAGGGGATTCCAGTCGGGGAATGACACGTGGCAGATGCATTAAAGGTTGAGTTGACAGGGGATTCTGCATTTAAGGATAGAGATCTCGAGGCCATAATGAAGAACAGGAGTACAGAGTAAGGTTTATCCAACCGGGCAAAGTAGCCTAGTCAGTCGGACTTGACGCCTCCTTCGACTAGACTTGAAGGGGAGGCTTGTGATCCGATCGAGTAAGTTTTTGGAGCTGATGAGGGGCCCAGTTGGATTGGGTCTGGGTCAGACGAAGTGGGTCGGGTTCAGTACCAGATCCATGTGCCAGATGCTGATCTGGCTAAGAGGAGCGGGGTTCAAAGCAACTTGAGACGGGACCCAATCAGCAGCACCCGAGCAGACATTCCTGGCCGGGAACCTTAGCAGTAGGGGATCACCGGTTGGGGCTATCCGGTCAGGATCACCAGGTCGGCCACCCAGGGTTGGGCATCCTGGACCTAACACCCTGGTGCGCCCATCGTGGGTCTGGAACCCGGGGTCGAGCACCCTGGGTCAAGCACCTTGGGTCGGGCACCCTGGACCTAACACCCTGGTGTGGCCACAATGGGTCGGGCACCCTGGACCTAACACCCCGGTGCAGCCACCGTGGGTCGGGCACCCAGGGTCGAGCACCCTGGGTTGGGCACCTGGGGTCGGACACCCTGGACCTAACATCCTGGGTAGGGCATCCTGGGTCGAGCACTTTCAAACCCCCCCCCAAACAGGAGTGGCCGAGAGGCTGAGCTTGTTTGACCGACCCGAGTCAAGGGTTGGTAGATCCAGGCTGACTGTCCTTAATGAGTGACAGGTTGCTTCCGCAGTAAAGATTGCCCAAATCTCCCCATTATGAGATAAAGATCTCTGACATAATCATGACCTGACAGAGCCGCCAAATATTAAGGGGATCAAAGGAGACAACTTGGACAGATTGTCAGGCGGCTGTGGCAGTCTCCTAGAGCAGCTAAAGCTGTCATTAGTTCAGTCTGACAACTGACCAATCCTTAATGAGACAGGATAGCTCCGACAAGTCAGAGGGCTTCTCCTTCCCTATATAAACCCCCCTTGGGGCTCCAAAGAAGGGGTTCCAGCAATTGAAATCTTTTGCTCCACCTTGTGTTCTCATTTTTGGTCTGATCCGAGTGACTTGTGTCCTGTTCGCGTCCAAGCCCGACCCCGACTCACCCCCGCAGCAACCGAGGTCATCTTGGTTAGACCGAGTCATCCGTGGGAAAACCGCCTTCACTTGTCGACAGGATCAAGAGTCTTCCTCCTGAGTCCTTCCTCAAATAATAAGACCCTCACCCTGAGCCTCAGATCCTTCGACAAGCTGTTTCATTTTCTGTTTTGATAATAAGAAATCATAAACTTCATTCAAAATAAGAGTATCATGACTATATAAAATAGTATCTCTAAAAGCCGTATATGACGAGGGTAAAGAACACAGTAAGATCAATGCTAAATCTTCATCGTCATATTTGACCTCCAAAGCCTCTAGGCCAGAGACGATTTCCTTAGACACGGTCAAGTGATCTCTTAACGACATACCTTCTGTCATGCGATGAGAATACAAACGTTGTTTCAGACCCAGTTTGCTCGTAAGACTTTTTCTCATGCACAACTGCTCCAGTTTTAGCTATAGTGCAGCAACGGATTTCTCCTTCAAAACATCCCGTAAAATCTCATTCGATAGGTGAAGGTAGATCTGAGATGGGTTTTTTCGATCCTTACTTTCCTTTTCCTCCTTTGTCTATGTCGAGGGCATGTTGTCTATCCCGAACAATGCGTCGTCCAAGTCCAGATGCGTTAGCACTACTCGCATCTTAACTTGCCACAGCGTAAACCTAGTGTTGCGATCCAAAAGCGGAATATCATACTTCATGCTTACCGTTGTTATTAATCCCGGTTAAAATCCTCAAAACCAACCTTGCTCTGATACCACTTGAAACGAGATTAATACGAAAAACAACAATAAGAACAATAGAGAACACACCAGATTTACGTGAGAAACCTTTGACGGGAAAAATCACAGGCAGAGGAGGAAAAATCACTATGAAACGATAGAATACAAAGTCGGCGGCTTCTGATAAAGTAAAGAGAAGTATAGAGAAAAGAGAGGTAGAGAGAAAAGAGAGGTAGAGAGAAAGAAAGAAGAGGTAACCAAAATAACTTTCTTGATTGATAAAACTTGTCCATGAGATACACAATTTATAGAGACCTTAGGATACTTAGTCAAATGAAAAATTAATAACGAAACTGTTAATTAACATATTTATAAAGAATATGTTAATTAACATATTAATAAGAAAAATATCTAATAATAAATTAATGGATTAAACTGAATTCGGATCACCAAATTCTAACGGTATGAATTGGAGCAATATTTTTTGCAGCTGAGTTTGTTTTTCCTTGATATGTAAATTTGATTTTGGATTCCTATTTCTGAACCAGTTCACGATTTGTCATGATTTTAAATTGTTATTATTTTAAAAAATAAAAAATATAAATTTTTAATGAAATTTAAAAAATAATTTGTACTTATTTGCCTACGTATTTCTTACTATTTTAAAGGAGTATTCTGAATTTTAAAAGTATTGCTATCAATTTTTTTTTTATCTCGACTACTGAAATTAAAATTGAATATCATAATCCTTATTTAAATTTTTTTATATTAAAATCGAAATGATAAATCTCCTCTCTCCACTATAATTAGAAAATTGAATTAAATCCTACAAACTTAGGCAGTAAGAAGGTTGATAGCACCACTACTAGTAGTTGTGGGCTCAATTCACATGGCTAGCAGGAATAAAGCCCTATAATGTGGTGGAAAAATTCAATTACGCCTCTCCTTACTCTCTTAATTATCATAATTTATTTCTTTCATATTGTATTGGCCATAAGATAGATAAGTGGAGTCTTAGGGATGAGAGTTATCAATTTTTTTTTTTAGAAAATTGAAATAAAAAATGATTGAGATTTCGAAATTGAATGATGAGAATAAAGTAGATAGTGTGGTAAGGATGAAATGAATTTTTTATTTATATAATTTAGAGAATAACTATGGAAAAAGATAATAAATTTTTATATTTTAAAGGTGATAGATGCACTTCGGTCGACCCGGTCCGCACACAGATTAGACCCGAGTCGATATCCACACTACACTGCGTCCGGATCTGCAAATACGAGTAAGCTTTAGCCGCCTCGATGGCGAGCTGCACCAAACTCCGATCCAGGAAAGCTCGGCCACCCATTTTCTATCGCTGCGGATATCCGCTGGTGCTGCCAACGCCGCGCGCACGGAGGCGGACGACCTCCTAAAGTCAAGATGCTGACCGCGATGGACTCCTCCCTGGCAATCCGCTTGCGCCACTGCGCTAGCGGTGGTGCCTGTCCTCAGCCGCCGCCTCAGGCGATTCTGTCGCTTGTCGTCGGGGCATTCCCAAGGTTCCCGTCCCGAGACAAGCGGGGAGTTTCCGGAGGAGGCTTCGGGTGAACTCTTGGCCCCTCCTTCCTTAGTGGCGTCTTTGATGCTTAATCCCTTTTCTCGGAAATGCTGACTAGGAACTTTATTGATAGCTTCTTTCAATCTCGCCGGGGTCTTCCTCTTTCTTCCAGAGTTCGTTCTTCGCAAGGCGATGCAGGTTCACTGCCGGATTCACTGAGAAGCAACTCGAAGCCACGCTACCATCCTTCTGAGGAAATCGAAGAGCTGGATCCTTCTGCTACTGGAGAAGAGAGGTGTCTCACAGTGGCAGAGACTGCTAGGACCATAATAGAGGTAACAACTACAGAAATTACTGAATGAGCAAGATAGTTGACAATAATGCCTGTAATGTCAGAACCCAATCGCAGCTATAATTATTACTTGACTAGAGAATCCAACCTGTAGAATAGTATAGGGCAAGCTTTGTGAACTCTGCCAGTATAAGGAAAATCGTTCTGGGATGGTAGAATAGCATTGATTATCGATCTATGTTGTTCACTAAACAATGTAGTACAATAAGCAACAGAAAGTAATAATGCATCCAAAATGCCAATTAGCCAAAGAGTACACACAGAGTCAGCAGATAAACTCACATAAAAAAAAAAATCAAATTTACTTAGAAAATCTCTTGCAAGAGAGTAAGGATGAAAACCACAACACAGAAATCCACTAAACAGTAGTATAAGGAGTTTACAACTATTCTATATTGAATCTTGCCAAATTAATCAATCCAACCATATCACGGCATAATGCAACAAAAAAGGCAATGGTATAACATAGATCATGCCTAAGTTATCTCTGATGTTAAATATGGCATGCCCTCTGCAGAGATGTTCTCCACATCTATACACCTCAAATCGTGATGAAGGCCTGATTTGTCACTTAGTTTAGCTGCTGAACACTCCCCAAGATGTATGTTCACATTCTTTGATGATTCTTCTCCTTCTCTATAGAATTTTAGAGAAATTTGCTCACAAAGCCAACAATATTGTTTATACCTGACCTGCTAGACACTATAAAGCATATCTAGTGACTCAACCTTTCGTGAACAATTGAATTTCCTTTTTCTGTCTCCAGAAATGGACTAAAATCATATCCAGTAACAAATAACTGACGATGCATGATATAATGTTACAGGCACCACTTGGCTGATCTCATTTTCTACCTTCTTTTACCGCTAAACTCCTGCTTTATGAGTTTGCAATTCCCCTTAAAGTTTCCAAGTTTTCAACAACAAGATGTTTCTTTTTTCTATACTCTTGGTGGCTTGCCACCCAACTTATAGTTACCCTAAGGTTTCTTGCTTTGTTCTTTTGCCCTTATCTTCTTTGACATATGTATCATGTTTTTATACATCCCTGAAAATAATACTATCTCGTTGGTTACATGTTATAGAGGCATAGATAGTCACTCATTCATTAAAATTTTTGCCTTGTCGGTTGAGATTGTTGCTTGTCTTGGTACCAGATCTAATTTTAATAATACATTCAGATTGGAGTACTAAAATTGCATTTTTTTAAGATTAGGCCTCATAGATATCTAGATATCTGAAAGGCCATAATCATATTTTTCGTTATTCTTGATTGCAAAAATCTAAATATCTAATCATTATTTCCTGTAATATAAGAAAATTCACATATGTTCATCTCATTGTAGACATTATGATCTCCATATAAATGGACATCCAAAAACTTATACTAAAATTAAGGCTGAAACCAATCTAAGTGTTGTACAATCTTATTGCATATTAAATGCACAGTCAAAACTTATACTAAAATTCAATTCCTATTCTCAAGTGAAATTTCTTCCCAACTATTGAAAGATGAAGGAAATGCTCAATCTTATTTTTCTTTGAGAATGTCATAAAAGCTAAATAAGTCATGTTTGCAATTTAGATTTTAAACATCTTTTTATGCTGCAATTTGACATGTATATGCCTTGTCTAGGTGAACAGCAAAGCAACTATTATCTTTTCAGGATTCACTGATGATGTAGTGGATCAAAATATTGTTTTGCCTTATTTACCATACTTAACTGATGAACATGGAGGTACACTGAAATTCTTGTTTAACTGTTGTGATATCTATTACACTGGGAACAAACACTTTTCCCCCTGTTTTATCTGCTCACTCATGTTTTTCATGATACACTTTGGGCAGATATTTATTTTGAGGTGGGCAATGAGAAAGAAATTCTGCAAACTCTGATCGCAGATGATACATTAGTGGTATTATACTTTTAATTCCTAATGAATTCGATGCCTTCTCTATTTGTTCTAGGCTTCACAAGCAAATTAATTGTAGTGCAGCAAGTTATAATTGGTTTGGACAATGTGGGAATGCTACCAGAGATGGACCTATTAGGGCCAGCTGATCTTGATTATGAAGACGAAGAAAGTTCTAGTGATGAAAGTACCAGTGATGAAGAATATGAAGAGGTTTAGGGGCAAGATGATTCTGTGATATGAGTTTTATTGTTTTTTGCGACTGCATATTGAAGATGTCATTATTAGTATTTCTTGGGCAGAATATTGTGGTCATTCAAGAAGATGAAATAGATGAGATTCTCTCTGATGATATAAGTGATTGGACAAATTTGGAAACAATGCGATCTTGTCACCCTATGTATTTTGCTAAGAAAATGGAGGAGGTACATAAAAGCTTATTTGTTTATTTTACATGAAGCTTTATATTTTCATGTGCAGTCTTTAGCCACACAAGTTTCATTCTTCTTCTTCTTCTCAGTCTATATTAAGTGATAATTTGGACTGGATGGATCAACCTCCTGCTAGCATTGCCATTCGAGGTCATTTGAGACCTGCTTTTGTTGAGGAGAACACAAATGTCAAGAAGATTCCATATGGTGGTATAGAATAGATATGCTTCTTCCAACTTTGGAAAAAATGATATAGACTCTTATATTATAAAATATCTGCTTTCTGGTAACTTTACTCCATTAACGACCAAGTAGCATGTTTGTCATGCAGGAGAATCAGATAATGACAGAAGTTTGAGTAATGGAGTTGCTTTTTATAAATTGGAGATGATTAATATTCAGATAGTTTCTGCATATGGAAGCCAGGCATGTCTTCCTTGACAAAAATCCAGACTGTAGTAGCACTGCAGCACTTTTCCTTAACATAAATCTGACTTAGTAGCATTGTAGCACTTTTCCTTGTCAAAATCTGGCCATAGTAGCATTTTAACACACCAAAATGCATCTCTGGAGTTTCCCAATCTCAGTTTGCATCCAAACTGGAAACAATCAGATAGTTGCACGCTTTGGCAAATGTTAGCCAACTTTCATCTCAAAAAGCATGTCTATCTCTAAAAGGCTTATATAAATTTATATGGCTATCTCAAGAGGGTTATTATTGCATGTGCCCATTTTGTAAATCACAATCAATTTGGAAATAAGATTGTCACTACTTATAATTTGTGAATAGTTTTTGTGTCCATTTTAGTTGTCTAAATCTGCTCGGAGATTTCTCTCCATTCCTTTTACTCTAGCATGTTCTATTAAAGATCACTAATCATTGGTGAACTGAAAATCTTATGTTCCATTTCTCTCATTTGGACTCCATTGTTTTGGTTCTTGGTTGGGGTTTACACATGGTTCACTTATTTTTATTTTTATTTTTAATTCCAAGTTGTTTCTTTTGTCTAATGTTCAGTAAACATATTCCTGGATCTTTACTTACAGTTTGCCGTGAAAATTCAAGACTTTCTGGAAGCTCAACCAGATGTTCTTGCACATTCAGCTGCAAATATTTTATCTCGTCTAAAAGATGGTGGCGAGAAGATCTTGCAAGCCCTTAAAAACCTATGCCTGAGGCAAAAGGGTATGCATGTGGAGGTAATGTGGTAGCCATCTACAATATCTTTCATGTTGTTAGATATGACAAGATACCTTAGTTTGTAAGGCATTGTCTAGATAGAATTGGTTATTTATATAAAGTTATTCATGTTTAAAAAGGTAGTCCAGTGCACGAAGCTCTTGCCAATATGGGTCCCGAGGAAGAGTCTATTGTATGCAGCGTTATCCTGCTTTGCAAGAGGTTGTTTCCAAGAGTCGAACCCGTGACCTCCAGGTCACACAACAATAACTTCACTGTTGCGCTAAAGCTCCCCTTCATTAAGTTATTCATGTTTAAGGATTATAAATACATGGACAATTCTATACACTAACATAAAGAATGCACTATTCTCTCTTTCTCCCAAAGTTTGCACGGTATCAGAGCTGCCCTTTTATGATTTACAAAGAAGTACCTCGAGTTGGTTTTGATGTGATCAACCAAGTCAAGTTAGGTCCTTTCTATTTTTGATCCTCGTGTCTAAGTGTGCAGGAGTTTAGAAGCAGAAGAAGTCGAGTGAAAGACGCAGCGGACGAGAAGCATGGGGAAGGGAGCCGACGGGCTTGGTGTATCCGAGGGACACAGAGGTCGAGGAAGAGTACACCGGTGGATGAGAAGGGTGTGCACGACGCCCGAGGGACGAGAAGCTGGGGAGAAATCCCGTTCGAGGTGAAGGTCGGAGTCGAGTTCGGGTGAACCTAACCCTGATTGGTCGGAAATCACTCAAGCGGATGAAGACAAAGAAAAGCCAACACGGATGTTGACTTTAACTAGATGGCCAACTGAGGCGTCTCAGTTGCCTTAGGAAGCGCCTCAGTTGAAAGAATCAGTTCTGCTCAAAAACAAAACTGAGGCGCCTCAAGTCATAACTGAGGCGCCTTAGGTTCCACTTAAGGCACCTCAAATCATAAGTAAGGCACCTCAGTTCCAACCTGAGGTGCCTCAGATCAAGAGTTATCGCTGAGTGACCGTTGGCGCCGTGGATAAAGTCTTATCCATCCAAGGCGCCTTAGATCACAACTGTGGCGCCTCAGGTCCACGTTAGCACGACATTCACTTTCTGTTTTGGGTTATAAATAGCCCCCTAGAGCTAGGAAGATGAAACAACAACTTGTATTGAATTTCCTACTCTTTCTCTGCGCCTACACCAAAGGAGACTTTTAGTGGAGTTTTCAACGTCTTTGTTTAGCAATCATCCTTGTTTCAATCAAGTAAACAGTGACCTCTTCTTTTATAGTTGTTATGTTTGAATTATTTGTTTTAACTGCTTAACTAACCTGTCCATCTTTGTTTAGAAAATAACAAAAGATTCAGTTTTAATTTTCAGGGTTATCATCCCCTCCCCCCCAAAGAAACCGCGAGCTGTCCTACACGAACCTACACTTATGTTTGTATCCTCTTGTCTTTCTTCTTGTGTATCAAGCACCCCGTTCTAGTTTAGTTGCATAGTAAAGATTTTAGGGAAAAAGGGGAATATGAGGATTTTGTTGTGAAAAAGGATGACCATCTCCTCTTTAAATAGTCGAGCCAATAAGAACAAGTCAAATAAAAGCTTTGACTTGGTAAAATTTGAATCGGGTTCGTCCAATAGGAAGAGCTTGCTCAATTTATATTTTATGTAAATTTATTTATTAAATAAATAATAAAAGAAATTGAAAGCTTAGACTTTTATATACTATGTGGTTAACGAGTTGCTTCTTAAAGCTTAACCTTAAACCTTAAACCTTCACTGCTTCTTAAAGCTTAAACCTTCACTTAATATGATAGTTTATGTTGAAATATGACATTATGGTGCGCGTTATTTTGAACTACACTTTTTAATCTACATTCACTGAAACATACAACATTGAAAATATGACGTTATGGTGGCCGATAATGTAATGGTCATTGTATGCACCTTGATTTTTTAATGTAATGGTTGTCATACCTCATTACTTGAGTAAATTGCATTTTTCTCCTAGAGATTCAGCATTATATTGTTTCCACGTATTGATTCCATGCCACTAGTCAAGTTCCTAAATATTATAATTTAATCCTATCTTGATTTTTGAGATCCTATATTTTTGTGCTTCAGGAGGCTGTTGCAATTGGAGTTGATAGTCTTGGTTTCGACTTGAGAATTTGCTCAGGAAGACAAGTTCAAACCTTGAGATTTTCATTTGACACACAAGTAAGCTTTTGCTTGACTCAGTAATAAGTTTCGATTTTTTTGGTTCTTTATTGTATATTTCTGTTACCAAAACTTTGTGAAGATGGATTTCATAACCAGATCTAGTAAGAAAAAGTAAATCTAGTAAGACATCTGAAAATCAACAAAACTATAAGAAGGAATTAATGACTTAGGTTTGATTTTATACTAATAAAAATGTCACGCCTTTAGGCAGGGCTTGACCTCTCTTTTTAGGAATGGTCCTTCCCTATCACTTGAGTAAATTAAGTATATTACAGGGGAGTCTAGGACAACTCATGTTTCAAAATCTTGTTCCAAGCCAAACTATCAGTAATTGGCTTAAACGAGTTGTATCCATGTTTGAGTGCCAACAGGTGTTAATGGCATTGGGAGTGGAGAAAGGATGAAGATGAAGAAAAAGAAAAGAAGGGGCATCTATGTTCCTAAAGGAGCTATTCCATGGTGTCTTCCTTTAGTTGACAGGCCAAAGCAAGACAATTTTGGTACCACGCCGAAGTACCAACATTGGTGTCGATGGTGAATCAGGGGTGGAGGGAGGAAGGAGGAGGTTGTTATGTTCCTGGAGCAAGTATTCTATGGATTCTTTCTTTAGTTGATGGAAATTGTTCTAGCTTTTAGCCCCTCTAGAACTATTAGTGGAAATTCTTTCTTATGTGGTCCTCACGGAGTTGTTCTTGAGCTAAGTAAAATCCTTTGTGGAGTTATCTTGCATGGTCCTTCACTAGTCGTTACACTCGCATAGTTGTACCAACTCATCACGGAGCTTGAAGAAGCCACTTCTCTTGATGAAGATGTTTTCAGATCGTGTGGAGTTGTTCTTAGCTGTCACAGAGGAGAAATTGTTCAAAGTCCTCTCTTGCAGAAATTGTTCACGGATGCTTGCATGTAGTGAAGAAAACTTAGGGGTGTCAATTCGGGTGGGTCGGGTCAGGTTCGGGTCGGGTTGGGAAATTTTTTTTTTTTTAACTCCCAACCCGAACCCGACCCGAACCCGATTTCAACCCGAAACCCCCAAACCCGAACCCGAACCCGACCAACCCGACCCGACCCGAATAACCCGAAAAAACCGATTCAAAACGTCTTTTTTCGTCATTTTCCATATAATTCTTCACTTTTATCTCAATACTTTATCATGATCATACTATATTGATATTAATATACATAAAAATATCTTAATTTTCAAAATAAAATTTGATTTAACCCCAAAAAATCCACAAAATATTAAATTCGGGTCAACCCGAACCCGACCCGAAAATTTTCAACCCGAAACCCCCAACCCGAACCCGACCCGAACCCGAAAATTTTCAACCCGAACCCGATTTTTTTCGGGTCGATTCGGGTTGGGTCGTCGGTAGGGATGGAAATAGGCCAGGCGGCCTGTCAGGGGCCTGTGGCCTGGCCTGTATTTGGCCTGGCCTGGCCTATTTAAAAATAAAAGAATTATCAGGCCTTTTTAAAAGCCTGTTTTTCTTATCAGGCCAGGCCCAGGCTCAATATAAGGCCTATGAGGCCTGATAGGCCGGCCTGGGCCTGTTAAAATTATATTATACAAACCTGTTAAAATTACATTATACAAATTGTCAAAATAGAATTTTGATCCTTAGACCTCTAAGGAGCAAACTCTTATCTACACACTACTAACCAACACACCACAAATCTATTTTCATTATGTCATACATATTTTATATATTTACTTTTGATGGTACATATATATTTATGGTATTTTTAACTAATTTGTTAAATTAGTATTTTGAATAATCGAATATTCGAATTGAATTATTATATTTTATATATTAGAAGTATTTTGGATAATCAAATTAAATTACAGGCTTTGTAAACAGGCCACAGGCCAGGCCAGACTATTGAACAGGCCAGGCTCAGGCCTAGAATAAAGCCTATAACAGGCCACAGGCCAGGCTCAGGCCAGTTTACTATTATACAGGCCTGGCCTGTTAAGGTGAAAGTCTGGCCTGGCCTGGCCTGTTTCCATCCCTAGTCGTCGGGTCGTGTTGATTTTTGACACCCCTAAGAAAACTCTTGTTTCACATCCCACTCTACTTGCAAATAGAAAAGTTGGATGAGGTTTCACATGTGTTGACATATTTCAACCATAGAACAACCACATCTCATTAGATGTGATAAATCCCTTTATATGCTCTTGAACCCTCATATGTGGCAAATGTACATCCAGCCAGAAATATTTTCAATGGCATGGTTTACCAGACAAGTTTCACAATTCTCTCTCTATGTACAATTTTATAGTATGAGCTATATTCATCCATGGATGTCATAAGCAACATATAAGAACAAACCAAGTAGAGAAAAGTGATATTGTTTGAAAAAAGAAATGAAAAATATTAGAAGACAATGAGCACATTATTATCTCTATGACTTGTTGGACTAACAAATTCAACACATAAATAGGATGCAAAAGTGCCTTGCTGAACCATGTCCACCATGAATAACTGGATGGTGAAAGAAATATGATGAAAAATAAGTAAAAAAAACATTAAAAAAAATACAACGTGCTTTGCTATATTCAAATAGTCAGTTTAAAAGACTACAACATAAAACAACATTTTGGCTGCGTGTGTAACTTTTTGAGGTTTTGCCCGGTTGAGCATGCGTTTGTGGAAATAAAAAAGGAAAGCTGCAATATATTACTTAGTGCTTCCAGCCTTCTCCAACGCAATGAAAAGTGATGTCTCAGGAGCAACAAATAATGGTTGTCCCTGAATGAATTCAATGTGGTAGGCAAAACATTGTTGGCTGGTGGATCCCTATACCATAATCTTTCAAAGAATATGAAATCAGATTGCAGTTGAACGAAACTGAAACACTTCTGGTCTTGAACTTATTGTATGCTACAAGTTTGAATCTGCTCTGTGTAAGAGCAGGCTTCCTTGAAGGACTTGACAATGATGTCGAAATGCACATGGACGATTCTTCAATCAATCTTATTAAAAGGAACATGAAGATAACAACAAGCAACTGTTATTATTTAGCATGGTGAATTTTACTCGTATTATCTGTCAAGCAGTCACTTTTTCACTTGTCATAGTGGCTTCAGTCTAACTCAAAACTACACAAGAACACAACCTTAACACTTTGCTATTTCACACACTCTGAAGTCTGCATATGAAATATATGGCCTGATCACTTTTGGAAGGCCATGAAAGATTATGCCATATTGCCATCACAATGATTATACACCTTTTCTCTTCGATGTTGGTTTTTCAAGAGATATTTTCTTTCTTTGTGTATCCTTGATTTGGGATGATTTTCTCTGTTTTTTTGCCAACCAAGAATGCCAAACCTGACTTGTTGGTGCAAGCATTTTTCAAATGGCTTACAATATGAAATCTTTTGTATGCCCACTTATTTAACCAGCTCTGAGATTTTTAATACACATTGGGAATTATTGATAAACAATAGAGGATCCATTATCTTGACTTTCTATATTACTATCAGACTCCATTTTCATTTTAACTACAGCAAATACAAAACAATATATTTTTTATGGTTCTCAGTTGACAAGATCACATTTTTTGTGTAACAACTTGGTGTTTACTGCATAACTTAAATCTCTTCTTGTTATATACTTTCAGGCTACATCAGAGTTTAGCGCAGAAAAGCAGCTAAATGATCTTCTTTTCCCTCGACAGCAGCAGAAACAGCAGAGCTGGCAGCAAGCTCATCAGGATTAGACAGCTGACAAGTTTGATTATGGCATATCTAGCCAATTCATCTTCATATCTTGAGGTGGGATCGTCTGATCTTTCATCCCCTCCATCAGGTCATCTACTGCATAAAACTTGTCTCTCAATTCCTAGCTCTCGATGAGGCGACGCACACTGTAGCTGGGAAGTATCTGGTAAGGCTTCACTTGTATTAACATCAACCATTTTTAAGCAATATTATGGTCAAATTGTGAGGCATAGAAGGTTGATTACTTTTATAGTGCTCCACGGGTTGTTTTGTAAGTGTTGAGCTAATTATAAGATGGTTGACTAGAGATTTTTTTTATCATATTTTATTAATAAAGATAAAGTTTTGGTTATTATATTTAATTCATGTTTGTGCCAAATGAATAAGTATAATAATGTCCTTGGGTAATAGGTTCTAATCTATATTATATCAATTAATTGAATTGATAGTGAGATGATGTAGAGAACATTACTCTTAACTATTCCTAGTAAAGCATTAATATTCAAGGATAATATTAATACATTGAGACTAGCATGTAGGTCTATTGATGACTTGATCTCATAAGTTATGGATATGAGATATTAAGTTGACACATCGGTACATATTAGAGAATATGTACTGAATTGATTCGTCATGAGAAAATTTCATTAATCGTTATATGAGTGTCATAAACTTTCTCGTAGTGACTGTTAGTATGAATAGTCCTTAGACCTGAAGTTACTACGGTTCCCTACATGAGTTGTATACTTTCGTATCGTCAAACATCACCCGTAACATGGTGGACTATAAAGTCAATCACTGAATATGCAACAAATTATGCTGAGGGATGTGAGTGGTGTAGAAGAGATCTATCCCTCCCATATGACGGGAGTGATATCTGTGGGTCCCTTGATCTAGTAGGATTACTAAAACGCATGACTATGCTCAAATGAGTCAATATGAGATATTAAACTCATTTGCTTGAGTGAGTCTACTTGGGGATCAAGAAACATAAAAATTGATAAGAGGATGATACGATCTATGTCTCATTTCATTGATTAATTTAGATATCAAGGATAGAAGGACAAAGTCATATATTATAATAGACACGGAAAGATTAGGTTGGATCACGATTTTCTTATCACTTGGGTAACAATGATGCATTGTTAGATGTTGCTCATTGTTTATGTGTCTAAAGCGGTTTAGATACATTGCCAACGTTATGAGAACATATTGGGTCACACACAAAAAACACGATATTTCGGAGATAAGTTGATTTTAGTTTAACTAAAATGTGATCCGAAATTGGATTAATTGAGTTAAGACTCAAATGAATCTAATTGGCTTATGAGATTGAGTCTAATCTGAGTTAGACATTTAGATTAAACTCAACCATTTAATAATGGATAATGTTCATTAAAAGGTTCGATGAAACATTATTAAAAAGGAAAGTCAAGAGACATTCTATTCATTGGATAAATAGAAGATGAAGAGTCAAAAGAAGACGAAGAGATTTTGATATTCATTGAGATTAATGTATATTAATCAAATAGAATACCAAGAGTCAAAAACCTTTTGTATTCATTGGATGAATACATAAGGCATGAATTCATGAGGATGAATGGGTTTTTGATCATCTTCTTCCTCCTCTCCTTCTTCTTGGCCGAAACACACAAGTTGTGTTTTTGGTCCTCTTGTCTTGTGAACTATTCCAAATTACTAGCACAACTAAGGTAGTTTATCTCTAAGATCGAGATCGTGTGGATATTATTAAAGGCACAACTATTTTGATCGTGTAAAGATCCGACGAACCAAGGACTAGCGGGATACGCTAAGGACACGCATCAAAGGTATAGCTCTTAGATAGAATTTTGTACGAATTTTTCGCATGGATCATTGGAAGGGATCATATTTTTCACTGTGTATATTATTGTTTTTCGCATAGAGATCCCTACAATTTTCACTTGATAATTTTTTGCTGCCTTAGCGACCTTTTTTGGGACAAAAAAATATGATTCCACAGTGATATGTTCACATTAATATGAAATGGGTCGGTATGTCCGATGTTTTAGTCAGAAGAACAGATGCCTAACTTAGGTGCAATAGTAGGATTAAGCAATCATTTATTCCAAGGTTCTAAAATTCACTAGACGCTTGTCGGATGCTAGACTAGCGCCTAGCGCTTAGGCGGGGATTAGGTGGCGCTAGGCGAATTAATCGGTATCAACATAAATACATAATTAACATAATAAATCACATATTATAACTCCAAGTCTCCAACACAATAACATCAAATTTAAAATGAGTTCAAACTTCAAAATTACATAACTAATAAAATATCATAGTCGTAGAATACAAACTCAAATTTAAAATGAGTTCAAACTTCAAAATTACACTAATAAAATATTATAGACAGAAACTCAATATTATCGGACACAAACTCAATATCAAATTTATTCTACTTCTTCTTCTCTATAATTTTCAACAACTTGGTATTCATCGGACACAAACTCAATATCATCATTGTGTTCCTTCTCTTCTTCTTCGGATTCAAAATCATCCTCATGAAGATCTCTTACTCTAGAGCTTCTTTGGGATAGTATATTTTCATCTGCTCCACTTGCTTCATCAACCATTTGTCATATGAGTCCAAAACTTAGTTCAACTTCATCATCTTCCCCACTATCCTCAATCCAACCTTGTGCATTTGAAGTATCTTTTGCAAGAAGGACATCGGCATTTCTTTCTTTTTCTCTTTTTTGTTTGTTCAACAATCTAGCATTAAATTGGACAAATAGTAGATTGTTCAATCTGTTGACATCCAATCTATTTCTTTTCTTTGCATGAATCTAAAAAAAAAGAATAAATATTAAAGTTAGTAACATCAATATATACTTTACTTTAATTAAAGAATAAAGACTTAAAGTTTAAAACTTACTTTTTCAAACGTACTCCAATTTCTTTCACACCCAAATGCACTTGTAGTTAGTGAAAGTATCCTCAATGTCACTCTTAGCAAGTTAGGTGTGTGATCACCGTATATACTCCACCATGCACGTGGATTAAATGTATCATCTTTTTTTTTCACATGCTTTTGTTGCCAGTGTTTTTCCAAATAACCCAGTCTTGTTTCTATACTTTGCAAATTCCTTGTTAATAATTGTATCTTGTAGATCCAACTCATTGACATGCAAAATTTTTATACATTCAAAAATCCATATCGCGACCTCCTCATAAAGAGCAATATAACTATCTTTATAATAAAAATAGGGGGTCAACAAAAAGACAGTGGTATGCAATGATGTATCAAGTCTATCCTTCATTTTTTGACTCAGTAATTACTATGATAGGCTGATAATTTGATTCCAAGTTGTTCAATGCCACCTTGATATCTTCTTTAGCTTGAGGAAGCTCCCCATATAGAAACCCTATCAATGACTTTCTATCCCCATCTACCAATCAAAGAACACTAACTAAAGGATCAAATATTTTCAAAAAAAGTGTCACACCATTCCAAAAACCTTTATTTGTCTTTGACCATTTACATGCTGCAACATATCACCTGTAAACATGGACCTTAAACTTGCTTTTTTTTTCAATCAAATTTTGCTATGTGAGGAAATTTGATGCAAACCTGATAACTTCTGGCAGGACTATGTCTTTTTTCTTCATGAAACTTCTCATCAATGATGAAGTCTTATGGTGAGCATCAATAAAAATAGTAAAAGATTTGGATTGCTCAATAACCTTTTTATATCGTGGAAGCTTGTCGATACTTTCAAGCATGAGATTAATAGTGTGAGTTGCACATGAACTCTAAAAGATCCCAGATCGCTTTTCTTTCATCAATTTAGTTGCAGTCATATTGCTGGTGGCATTGTCTGTTACAATCTGAACAATATTCTGAGCTTCTACTTGTTCAACACACTTGTCAACATACTCCAAAATAAGTTCAGCTGTATGTGCCTCATCTGAAGACTTATTGGACTCTAAAAATGTAGTACCCTCCTTGCAATTAACACACAAATTTAAGATGCTTCTTTTTTTTCTATCACTCCATGTATTTGTCATGATCGAGCATCCATTCTTTGTTCATTCTTCTTCATGTTGCTTCAGCAGTTGTTTTGTTCAACTTCGATTTTTAACAGTGGTTCCCTTAGTTGATATTGAGTTGGAAGCTTGAATCTGGGTCCAAATTGACTCATTGCTTCCATTAGTTGTTTGAAGCTATCATTATCAACGGCTTCAATGGGATTTCATTTTCATAAATCCATCTCCCAACATATTGTTGAACTTATTGAGTTCTCTCTTTGAAAAGAGTTTCATTTATATTTTTTTGGCGAAACACTTTACTCCCACTTGCACTTACATTTTTTGGAGCAATTGCTGATGCAAATCTATCTATGGGGCCAAGAGGAAGAGGTTTTTTAGATGGATCTATCCCTTTAATTTCAGAATCTTCTTCTTCATTAGGAGAAGTAGTCACCTCTGCTCTACAACTTTGTTCTTTCATTATTTTATTCTTCTTTCTGTTTCTCCCTTCTAAAATAGTACGTTTGCACTTATTTTTATCTTCTTGAGATGTTGTTCGACAACCAGATACATTTCGAGGTATATTTCTTATGCGCTCCTATACTCCTGACATTATTTTTTCATATAGCTTGCATTTAATTTTGTCGAGGTTCTTAGGATCAATCAATATCCCAAACTCCCATCCGATGCCATTTGACTTTTTTCTAAGAATCTCGGATTAAGATTGAGTAGCTGATACTGTCGAAGACGGATTGCTTGTCATTGTAATTGTAATAACTTGAAAAGTGATTTAAAAACAAATTTAAGAACAGTAGAATCATTAATAAATTATAATAAATCAAAAAAAATTATATATAAAATAATTAAGATATAATTATACGTTGTATATAAAATATTCAGATTTTATCATTTTAAAACTTAAGATTATTAAAATTAATAAATAAAAAATATTTAAATAAGTAAAATAAAATTATCATAATATAAATTTGATTTATATAAATTAATAAAATTTATTAGAATTTTTTTAATTTTAAATATAAATTTTTGAATAAAAATATGATTTATAATTAATAATTATGATTTATTAAATATAAAATATTTAATAAGATTTTTAATTAATAAAACTTATAAAAATTTTAATTTTTAAATATCTTTTTATATAATTTTTTGAGATAATTTAATTAGGATGTGTAGAAATGTTTAAATTAAATAATAAATATAATTATATAAATAATAAAATAAAAATATATATATATAGTGCGCTCGCAGCCGCAGCATTGTACGCTGCTGGCGGCGTCGGACTTGTCACCGGAGACTTCCGTCGCCGGAGCCATCTAGCACCGCTGGAAGAATCTTGCGGCGCGTCTGGCGCAGCCGGAAGCATCTCGTGTCGCCGAAAGCCATGACAGACGACAGATGAGGTAGGTAGGCTAGACAAATAAAAATACGAAACATACCTGGTTATGCGCGATTCCGGAGGAGCATCCAACGGGCAACGGTGTTGACAGGGAGATGAATCGACAAGTTAGATTTTTAGTGCTTAAAATAAAAAAAAGAGGATCCTGTCTTTTACACAATGCTTTGCCTGGCGTCACATCACGACGCGTGGGTCCTCTGTGCGGTGTCGCACAGACCACCTAGGCGGTTCTTCTGCCTAGCTTGGCCCCAGAGGTCATCTTCGATGCGGCCGGTGGTCGTCGAGTGCTTAGACAGCCGCCTAAGACGAAATTTAGAACGTTGTTTATCACTAAAGTAAAGAATAGCCTAACCCTTTTCTGCTATAGTAATTTTTAATCGTAGCAACTGAGATGATATCAGGGAACACTAGGAAGTGATTTGACTATTCAAATGGCTGCAATTTGGTTATGTTTATTTATTTTTTTAATTAACAAGATGTTCAGGGAATTTTTAGACTTCCAATGAGACATTTCCAGGAATCATAAAATTAAGCAACAAAATAGAACTCGTCCACCTCATTGCATAATGTAGATAAACAAGATTGCAAATTACAGATTACATGAAATATCCACAAATACAACTCAAAACTGCAGCTATTCCAGCCTTCAAATTTCTTAGAACATATATTAACCAGAGTCTGGTCTATAGTTACACAGATGACACCCTAACCTTGATTGTAGCAGCATCTATGGAAATTAATGACTCTGTATACAGGTAGTTTTAGTAAAACTTACGCTTTCATAACAATTTGTGTGCATGATGTATAGACCTGATCGTTTATCATATTGTTAGACCTTTCGTGGCCCTGTCCTCATGGGATGAGTTTATGATTAGTACGTGGGTTGAGGTCTGAGACTTAAAATCTGACAAAGTCAGTGTGTTCGTCCTCTCCACGTACTAGCCACAACATCTGGGCTAGTAGCCCTCGTGATTTATCTCCTCCGTGTTGGCCCTGGGACAGTTGACGGGGGCACTGGGACGAACAAATTATCTTTTATCACCTAGACCTTACATAGCCTCTCGGTTTTGACTTTATGTTATTTAAATCAAAATAAGTAGCCAATCAGACCTTGTTCCTCCCCCCACTTGATCAATCCCCGCAAGTAAATACAACGTTAAGCACAATTGGAATTAAATAAATCTGAGTAAGGATGAATTTAAGCACATGGTCAAGGCTTTGCATTGGCATAATATAAAACATTCGAATTTTTGACATTTTGATTATATCATGTTTCCATTTTAATGTAAATTGTTGTTGTCAATTTTTAATTTTCATGCTGGCAATCAAACCTGAGTGTTTTTTCATAATTAATTTATGTATTTACATCTTGACCACAAACTAATTCAAATTATTTATTATTACAAATGACCTATTTCATAATAAAAAAATCATATCCATGTTTTTTTTGAGTCGTGTGAATTGCTAGTGTTTTGAGTTGAAATATATTTTTTAAAAGATTTTGATAATAATTCTTTTGATGACTCAAGTCATATTTTCTAACAAGTAAATTAAATCATAGGTTTGTTTTTTTTAATGGAAACATAGTTGTTCGTCCGTCTGAGAGTTTACCTGGTCATGCATTTGGTCAATCGGATGTGCCAAGTTCATTGAGTTTGCTCCAGGTAATTTATCATCCTACCACTGAATTTGTCATATTATAAATCTCTGAGCCATCGAGGCAAATATCTTATGATCACATCAAACCAACATAACCCTATTGAACCAACATGCCTTGCAAAATTGATTGGGTTTGGTGCTACGGAAGAGTAATAAATTATTATTTAGATATCCATGATTTGATTCTCAGTTATGATCTATTTATAGAGATTTTTTTCCAAATAAATTGCATAATCATATGAATATTGGGTTTCTAGTTTGTCTGTCGCAAGACTATGAGATCCGTGAAAAATGATTTACTTAGATAGATGGTGAGAAACTTTTATATGATCCTCAATCATTCCAGATTTAGTGTTATCTATTTCACCAATTTTTTTTTCATATTCTACATAATCTAGTCAAACGTAACCAATAAAACCTTCAACAGAAGAATGGATTCTAAGTTGTATCTATCAATTAACTTCAGTTTTGAACCTTTTCTTAGGCTTATGAATAGTTGTGGACTATCTAGTTGCCACTTGATTGAAATGAGATTAAAGCTCGTCAAAACACGGCAATTGTCCAAGTGGTCAAAAGGTATAGAATATTTCTCTTTAGAAGAGTTTAGTCGACTGGGTAGGAAGCATTTTAGCAATCGACTAGTTAAAGAGTCGTCGATCTTCGGTGGTTACATTCGGCACTTTAGTTTACTAGAGGTCTATTACAATTAACTAGAGGTAGTAGAACTTACGAAAACCGAAAAACATTTGTTCTTATGCTCAAGTTGTTGGAGTGCTCAAAGGCATACACAAGCATAAATACTCTTTCTCTTCTCTCTCTTCTCTCTTCTTCTCTTTTCTATATATATATATTATTATATTATATAAAAAGATTTGATGTTTGTCGAATAAGCACAGTGCCCTCTCCACACGTCCGATCATCAGCTAAATCGTCAGCTGAGGTTGCGGATGCACACTAGATTCATCCGACAAATCAGAAGACATCATTGTGCTCACGATACCAATCAACCAAACTACACCTGAACAATCTGTAGCGTGCCAAACAGGTCGCAGCGAACATTCTTATATATATATATATTATTATATATATTATATATATATATATATATATATATATATAGCAATGATTGGAGAGTGAAAATAATGAATGATGTGGCATGACGTGTATACTGGATGACGTGGTCATGCACATCATTTTATATTTTCATTCTCTCATTTCACTCCCTATATTGCTTATATAATATATATATAATATGAAAAAGAGTGAAAAATAATGAATGATATGACATGAGTGCATGACGTGGCATATGGCATGACGTACATTTTACATGCACACGTCATTATTACTTGACATCATCTTTACTCATATCTATATGACATGTCTCATTATTATGATTTTCATTCATATATTATATATATATATATATATATATATATTATATATATATATATATATATATATATATATATATAACCAACCCACTCAGTTCAATTTACCTAACTAGCCCCTTGACTAGACTGCTAGGTCGAATGGCACTGCTCCACCCACGTGACCCGATCAATTAATCGTCGCATGCTTTGACCGATCAAATTGCCTTGATCAAAAGGTCTGAATCCTAAATAATTTCCGCTCTTTATAAAAAAAAATCATTATATTTCATTCATTATAATTTTTCTCACACTAAAACTTAAAAGTTGGAAAATATTTTTTCTGAAAAACAACAGCAGCTCAGCCTTGTATTTGTGTCGGTGTAAGTTGTCGGTGATCCGCTTTCAGCTCCTCGCAATAATGCGATCACATTTTTTCTCCTTCCTCGTTGGTCCCACCGAACTGAGCCTAGATCCAGCACGAGCGAGCACGCCCCAGGTACGCACCAATTATTTGAAGGAAAACTATTTTTTTCGATTAATTGGAGAAAACTCTCTAATCTTAAATTGGCCTTTATATGTACTCCCCACTTAATAAATTTTTTACATTCACTCCCCGATGAATTGAGTATAAAAGAGTAAAAATTTAGTATACATTGTAAAGATTTGAGTATAAATTATTTGAGATTGAGTATTAATTTCAAAAATTTGGTGACCCCTCATGTGAAAATCTTGATGCGGTAAGTATAAAAGAGTGAAAACTCAGTATACATTATAAAGATTTGAGTATAAATTGTTTGAAATTGAGTACTAATTTAAAAAATTTGAGTATAAAATTTTGGTAACTCCTCGTGTGAAAAATTTGATGTGGTGGATGCAACCTCACATACTCAAATTTTTAAATTTTATACTCAATTTTTTTCAAATAATACTCAATCTAAATCAATTCATACTTAAATTTTGATAATCTATACTTAAATTTTGATAATATATATTGAAATTTTTACTATATACTGAAATAATATATACTCAAAATTTTTCAAATAATCTATTTTTTTGTACTAATCTCAAACTTTATATTCAATTTTTACGATTTATACTGTTTTTTTTTTTATTTATTTTTTTATTCTATAATTGAAGATTTTCAGTTTTATTAAGCCTTTGATTTAATTTTTCTTTTTTTTTTTTCTAATTAAATTAAAATTATAAATTAATACACCGGTGGAGTAAAAAGCATGGGCTGGGCCTGGGCCGAAGACATAGGTGGACGGTGGATATTGTGCGGAGCGGTCCTCCGTCTTTAAATACCGCATCGGGGCATTCTCTCCCTTGTTTCAGCACCAAAACATCCTCCGCTCCGCTTGCTCCAAATCCGTCGCTCTGTTCCTCCTCCTCCCCCTCCGCCCAAATCCCAATCGCATCGGAAGCGGAAACTTAGGCGACAAACAAGTGCCAATACTGCATTCCCTCTTTGGCCTTTTTCTCTTATTCTACGGTGCGATTTTCTTTGTAAAACAAGGGATTCGGAGATGGCAGCGGCTGCGAGGCTGGATCTCGACGGAAAACCCATCGCGCCCATGACCATCTGCATGATCGGGGCCGGTGGGTTCATCGGATCCCACCTCTGCGAGAAGCTGATGGCGGAGACCACGCACACGGTCCTGGCCGTCGACGTCTACAGTGACAAGATCAAGCACCTGCTCGACCCACCAGCCTACGCAGAGGGTCAGCAGGCCCGCCACCCGTGGGATGGCCGGATCCAGTTCCACCGCCTCAACATCAAGCACGATTCCAGGCTCGAGGGACTCATCAAGATGTCCGATCTGGTTCGTCGTAATTACCACTTGCTCGTCCACTGCAATATGATGGCACTGGCGTCGATTGCTGTCTTTTTTCATGGGTTATCTGATCTAGTTTTGCCTATGCTTGGTTTGCAGACGATCAACTTGGCGGCGATTTGCACGCCAGCGGATTACAACACCCGACCTTTAGACACCATCTACAGCAATTTCATTGATGCTCTTCCCGTAGTAAGTTTTCGGTTCTTGATTTGATTTTGATTAACTTTCGACTAAACTGTTTGCCTGTCTTCTTGTTGCGTGTTTGTGCAGGTCAAGTACTGCTCAGAGAACAGCAAGCGTCTTATTCATTTTTCCACCTGTGAAGTGTATGGAAAAACTATTGGAAGTTTCCTGCCAAAGGATCACCCCCTTAGAAAGGTGCTCATCACATGATTCTCGTCTTTCCTGAATACATGGTTTTCCTGAACAGTTAATTATATGCAATGCACAGAAATATATGACTTGTAGATAAATAGATCACAGCTTGATCACATCTATCTACTATTCTTGATAGCACCTGTGGCGGAAAAGTTTGTTAATCTTCATTATTTATACTGACTAGCATCCAGAGTAACATAGATGCTAATCATGAGTTCGAGCAAAAGAAGTTGATTCGATTCTTATGGCACATGGATTTTCTTGTTGATGCGGGTAATGATACCCATGACCCAAGGGCCAACCTAGTGGTATGTGTGTCCAACGCACGACCCTGATGGCTGGATGAGGCTCCTGGTGTTTTCTTGCCTAAAGGACATGTCACCAATCTGATCACACCCAATTGCCTAAAAGGACCCAGGATACGTGGCGATTTATTTGACAAAACATCATCGGATAGGGTGAATGCAGATCACAGAGAGGGAAAGAGGTTTTCCACCACCGTGCTTCATCTCTATCAACATCTACCTTGATGGTTTCCCAAATCTTTTTTCCAGCTCAGCCCACTTCTGACTTGCTCCAACATTATCAGAAGGTCCTCATCCGTTAGAACCGACCTTAACACATGTAAAACAAAATTCTCTGCTAAATTTCCTGTGTTGAGACGAAAGGGTAAGTAGTTGTGTCATATCGTCTGGTCCATCCATATGTGGACAGAACCTGCAAGGTGTTGATGAAACTCAATGCAAGCAACTTGCATCTACTCATAATATCATAGCTTTTGCACAAAATTTGGTCTCTTGCCATTCCACCCTCAAAATGCACATACAAGTATTCTGAATGGTCATACTTTTTCATGTTGGCATAATGTGGTAAAGTGACTCAGCTGTCATTCTTAATTTTGAATTGGCACCACTAAGTGATTATTACTTATGTGTCATAGGTTTCCGACACACTTTTAATGTACCTAAAGACAACAGCCTATTGCATGTCATATCGTCCGTGGGTTTGTAACGGACTTCCTCAATAGTCAAGGTAGTTGAATTGGTGAAACTCACATTAAGGGAACTGATAGGGTTCATTGTTGTACACTAGTCCAGCAAATCATTTTTATGTTGTTGCAGCTATACTATTTACGTTTGCTGATATTGTTACTCCAATATATTTCTTACAAGATATTTTCTTTGATTCTGCTAATATGAGTGTATGTGATCAAATAGGAACCAGAATTTTATGTACTCAAAGAAGATGCCTCCCCATGCATTTTTGGTCCTATCGAGAAGCAAAGGTGGTCGTATGCATGTGCAAAGCAACTTATTGAGAGACTAATATATGGTGAAATAACTTATAAAAATTCTTTTATTTGTGTACGGTTATTATTATATTTTGTATTTACATTTAATGTCAATTTCTTGAAGCCGAGGGTGCGGAAAATGGTCTCGAGTTCGCTATTGTGAGACCTTTTAATTGGATTGGACCAAGGATGGACTTTATTCCCGGGATAGATGGTCCTAGTGAGGGTGTTCCTAGGGTTTTGGCATGTTTTAGCAATGTATGTATTAGTCATTATATTGGAGTAAATGCATATACTTCTAACATTGAGACATGACATCATTTTTTACCCCAAACAGAATCTTCTACGTCGTGAGCCGCTGAAACTTGTTGATGGTGGACAGTCCCAACGAACATTTGTCTATATTAAAGATGCGATAGAGGCTGTTCTGCTTATGATTGTGCGCATATCTAATATACCTATCTTGTATATTTTCAATTGAAGTAGCGTTCTCACATCTTGCTCGAGCTAATAACTTTCTTTTCTTTCTTTTTCAACCTATTATCCTTCCTATATATTTGCTATTAAATAAGCAATTCTTACATCTCCGCAGGAAAATCCTGCTCGTGCTAATGGTCATATCTTTAATGTGGGAAATCCTGACAATGAAGTCACTGTAAAGCAACTTGCTGAAATCATGATACAGGTACGTGCTTGCTATGGGTAATGCAAGTGTTCCATCTTGTGTTCTGATGCCTTTTCTTCAGGTGTATTCAAAGGTGTCAGGGGAACCTCCCGTGGAGGTGCCTACTATTGATGTGAGTTCCAAAGAGTTCTACGGTGAAGGATACGATGATAGCGATAAGCGAATTCCTGACATGACAATTATTAACAAACAACTAGGTAGTTTGCTGACATTAAAGCAAGTTTTACTTTACAGATTTGAATTCCAGATACAGGTTAATGATGATGTAATTGCAGGCTGGAACCCAAAGACATCCCTGTGGGACTTGCTAGATTCAACACTGACCTATCAACACCGGACGTATGCAGAAGCCGTGAGGAGAGCCATGGCAAAGCCGGTTGCGTCCAGCTAGATGCCTGGAACCTTATGGGTTTCTCAAAACATCTATTCCTAGTCCTTTTTAAGGTCGTATACATGTCATGGGATGCACTATATTCTTTCCATTAGCAGTATTCATTTTTATTTCTAATGACTCAAATGAGCATTTATTAAATTGTCATGTCAGGGATGAAAGCCCTATCGATCACCACTCCTGCATCCGATGATTGTTTCTTTGCAATTTACAAATCATGCATTTTGACTCCAACGTTTATCATATTGTGCATTCGAGCAACACCTATTTGCTCTTCATCTCTTTCATTTCTTACTTGGTTTTCACCCACTACTAAAAGGTAAATTCTTAAAAAATTAAAAGAAAAGCTTTGCTCTTGTGGTGTTTGGGGCCACTCCCTCGATCTCATTTTTTTCTGGTACTTTTTCCTTTTGATCACTTGTCCAGTGATTTCATCAGCCCCATAGCAGCAACTTGCTGCTGGTCAACCTTGACCTTAAGACTTCCACATTGATTATTTTTACAGGGTGTTATAATATTTCATTATAATATCCATCAAATATGAACGAATTGTTTAAACGCGTTCAATCTCATGCATGCATCCATCACAGAGAGAAAATTGATTATTTTTTTATAAATAATATTTATAAAATAAAATAAAATTATTTTACATAATAAATATATTTTTAAAATATTATTATTATTTATTTTAAATTATAATCATTTAAATTGTGTAAATAAAATTGAAATTATATTTTTAATATAAAATAAAAATAAGATGGAATTAATTTTATTATTTTTTTAATAAAGCGTGGATGTATATAATAATCTTTATAATCTAATATAAAATAATAAAGCAGTGAATTTTGAGATTATTATTCGAGCTTAATTTATCAAATATAGTGATGATTCGTGAGCATAAGCCTAATCGCTAAGTAAAAGAATGTATATACGAACTAACTCTTATTAACGAACCTGTCCACGATAACGAGTCGAATACTTAACAAAGCTACGAACTGAATCAAACTACGAATAAAAACGACCTTACAAACAACCTGCTAAAACTTTTTGTACTTGTTTGATCGACAATGACCTCTTAGACTATAAAACTACCTGTAGTTACTTATCTTAAATCCACGAACAGTATCCAAAAAATTCCAAATTACTGCCGAGAAAGTCATTGACTATATGACTACATATGCTGAACCAGTCATCTAAATAAAATTTCAATCCATTTATACAAAAAAAGTCTAGGACTAAATTGCCGTATATTCTATCCATGAACACTATCTAATTACTATCACGAATATTGGTACTCAATTCTTTTTCCACTTATTTGCCATTAGGACAATGCAACCAGAAGCAAAACAGAAACATGTTACCTAATGGAGCATTAACTAAAACATATAGCAAGAACTGGGAAACCCCAGCATTAGGTGTTCAGAGTTTCAAATATTGACGGCAGTGAAAGCAAATACAAAAATCCAAATTATAGAAATACACAGAAAATATAATAAAAATAAGAAGTTTAGGCCCCCTGGATAAACCAAAATAAATAGCGATGTCTCATCTACTCGTCTCTACCAGGCAAGTCTCTTCCTGGATAAACAGGAGCCCCTCCTTGATAACCCTCTCCAACATGTTGATTATTTTGGTTGTCTCCTTGGTATCTGGAGTTAGGAGGCTGATAGCCTGAAGCAACACCTTGCCCTTGATAAGGCTGCTGATTAAAGCCATGATGACCACTAGGGTTGCCTCCTTGATATGCAGGGGCACCTCCCTGGTAGCCACCAGGATAAGCAGTGGGCAGGGAACCGGCTCCTTGATAGCCATTAGGGCTGCCTCCTTGATAACCAGTCTGCGGCCCAGGTCGAGCAGAATTGCCTCCTTGATAAGTGGGAGGCACAGGAGAACCGCCTCCTTGATAACCACCGGGATTAACTTGATAGCCAGAGGGTGGTCCAGCAGGATTGCCTCTTGGATAGTCAGGGCTGCTTCCATTACTACCAAAGCCACTGCCAGGTATATTGCTCCTAGGAAAGCCACTTTGATATCCTTGGTCACCCTGGTAACCAGGACCCCCTGGTCCTCCCTGATATCCTCGGGAACCTCCTTGATAGTTAGGGACATAACCACCTTGTTGGCTAGGCACGGCAGTTGAATTAGGTGGTGTTTGATTTTGGTAGTTAGGTATTGCAGTTGTATTAGGTGGCATTTGATTTTGGTAGTTCGGTGTGCCACTTGCATTACGTGGTGGTTGATTTTGGAAGTTTGGAGTGGCACCATCTCTCACAGGCGAATGATTTTGGAAGCTAGGAGTGGGACCATCTCTCAAAGGTGTTTGATTTTGGAAGTTTGGAGTGGCACCATCTCTCACAGGCGGTGGAGCTTGGGGAATATTTTGGAATTCCTGATTTTGAACTGGAGGACCCTCTCTATTTTGGAAATTCTGCATATTTTCTCTTCTCCTCTCAAAGTTCCTTGAGCGATCAAAATTGCGAGGCCTATCGTTACGCCTAGACCTCTCTTGAGCACGTGCATTGTTCCTGACCCATTCTTCATGGTATTTCGGATCATAAGGAACAGCTTTTCCATCAATGAATGGTTCTCCTGCAAAAGATCAAATTTGTAGAGAAATCAAGGGCAGAATATGCATGCTGTTATTCTGAAAGGCAGCCTAAACATCAAATTTGAAGCAGTAATTACTCGACGTAAAATACCAAGCTACAAAATTAGTAAGAACAAACTACCACAGACTATGCATGCTGTCATTCTGAAAGGCAACCTAAAACATCAAATTTGTAGTAGTAATAATCCATGTAAAATATCAAGATCCAAAATGAGTAATAACAAACCACAACTTAAAGTAAATTGTAGTACTATAGTATCTCGTTCATTCGTACCTTGTAGACTAAACTTTATGTAAACCACGAAACACCAACGCCATGACCACAATAAATAATGTCAACAACTGGCTTTGGTATACTACTGTGACAGAGTACCTATTTGCCTCCCTATTGCCTGTTGGCTATGCCATGTTATATCCACAGCATTATCACATTGAACCATAAATTTTAAACTGGAAATGGTCAATTTGTAGAGAACAGAATACTATAATAAATATAGGCATTATAATTTGCAAGGGAAGTAGTGGAACAGGAAGGCATTGCCCTCACCTCCATAATCTTTGTTCTTTACATCCAAATATGAATCAGGGAGAACCCAGCGGACTTTTGGCAAAGCTGAAGTTGGAATACACAA
Organism: Boesenbergia rotunda; assembly: GCA_024364735.1. Classification (NCBI taxonomy): domain Eukaryota; kingdom Viridiplantae; phylum Streptophyta; class Magnoliopsida; order Zingiberales; family Zingiberaceae; genus Boesenbergia; species Boesenbergia rotunda. The sequence goes on along the minus strand of JAGFNQ010000438.1, from coordinate 620,122 downwards.
ATAAATACAATTTATTATGCAGTCACACATATATTGACAAACATTAACATTATTAAGGTAGATATACATACGCTTGATCTTATATGAAATTTCTTCAGAGACCTTACAACCAAATGCAAAATAATGCTTGGTAGAAACTGAATATATTGACATTCTTGCTTCCTCTTCACTGTAACACCAGACCAGTTAGCAGAGTGCTAAGAGAGGATTATAAGAAACACAGGAAACAAATTTAACAAAGTGGAACAAAGTAAAGCATGCCTGATTCAACTAAAAAGTGACGGACACAAAAATAAAACTGAACATATGATCAGAAAGAGTCATCTATAACATCCTGATCGAGAAAATTGAAAATTAATGCACATTTGCCAAAAATTATAAGGAAACATTTCAACGTTAACAGGTGATATATTTTCATTGTATAAAAAAACACTGAGATGTAACCCTAAAGAATAATGGTATCTTGCAACTGCTAATTTTAGATTTGATCCAATGCCAACAACTTCAAATATATTATCAACTAACCTAAAAATTCTAACTTCAAACAGGCAAATAACTCCAGCATTGTCACACAGTAAAAGAAAATAAATAATATTTTCTTTCATTTAACTTATCTAGAGAAAATAAAATAAACTTGAGGAAATGATAGTTTCCATCTATGAGAACGCAGAAAAAATAAAGAGAAAGCGACTCAAACAAAAGCCAAGATCACCAAAAATAAGCTCCTCGACACTAAATAAATACACTGGAGTGATTATCCAAGATAGCATCGCGGCCAGCTTCTCCGAGTCAACCGAGAAAGAAAATCCAACCTGTCAAGGACCTCGGCGAGGGTCTTGATATAGCTATCAATAATCTCATCACGAGTGAGGGAGGGATCGGGTGGCTCCACGACGACAAGCCAGTGCTCAAAGTCGCAGCCGTCGAGGAGTATAGTTCCTTAGGAGGGCGATTGCTCCAGTTCGGCGACGGATCATTTAAGGATGATGTCGTGGGCCGAGTAGAGAAGCACCGGAACCCGGATCTCACCGGACTAAGCGGGAGCGAGATGCCTACGGGGACGGCCGCAACGAGGGGACGGAGGCGGAGCAAAGGAAAAGCGCCGGAGAGAGAGAGCGCCCGAGACGCGTGAGGGGAAGGAGGGACGGAGCGAAGCAATGACACGAAAGTTCGGGACGCCATGGATGGATTCGGAACAGAACCCTAAACCCTAGAGACGAGGAAAGCGTAGTTGAAGAAGTCGTCCGGGCCTGATTTTATCGATAGACATAGGCGGCGGTTCGCCACTAGGTCTAGGGTTTAAGATAAACCGGTGAGATTTCCGTATTTTGCAATTCTCATTCATATGGGCCGGGCCGGGCCGGGGCTAACAATGCTGCTACAAGCTGTGTGATTGTATTGATCCCATGGACTATAATATGTGAGGGAGTATTTTATTATTTTATAATATTAATTTGATATATAAATTACATATCTTTCTTTAATTTATATTAATATTAATTTAAAATTGATAAGAGAGTAATTTATCATATTAATATTAAAAATAAAATATTATGTATTTTTTCTCTTAAGTTAAATGTCATATTAATATCTTCCTAGTAGAAATATAAAATTGTAGCACTTCCGGGTAGAAATATAAAATTATAGTACCAACTGACTTGCTACTGTATGCACTCAGCTATATATCACACGTAAATTATTTTTACAGAATGAATTGATGATTAATATATGAATATCATTATTAAGATCGAAGATATTACAAATTGAAAAACTATTTTAACCTCAATCATAATGTTTCACCAACCAATTGAAATAAATTAATTTTATAATTTCTTTCCTCTCAAGTTTGCAAAATCAATCTTCATATGCTAAAGGGGCAAAATCTTACCACCCAAAATGTTTTTCTATAATTTTTAATATTATTTTAGATTTTTTATTTTAAAATAAATTCTAATATGTGTTATGTGGTTGTAATAAAATATATATATATATATATATATATATATATATATATATATATATATATATATATATATATTTATATCAAATATATTACATGAGAATAAATAGATATCTTTATAAATATATTAAAATGATAAATATTAATGATAAAATACTATTCTGGAGATCAGATTTTAACCATAAAAAATTACTGTTACAAATATGTGGAATAAATGACTGGCCAACCGACTAAAAAGATCGTAAAATGATCACTGACTAACTCATCTAGGTCTGCTGTCAACGAATGGCAATGGGCAGTTAACTGAACAACAAAGAAAGCTGATTTGAAAGCCAAAATTCAAGTTTGGAGCAATGCTATAGAAAGGTGGTCTTGGCAACTCGAGCAGGTATAAGGAAGAAGATTGAAGAGCTTTCCAAATGTTCGATCTTTTTTTAATTTCCATTATTATAAGAGACTTTTCCATCTTAAAGAGTGATTGACTTAAAGAATCATAGTTCTGTAAGATCAAACCAGTCATCTTAGGCCCCACAGGTGGGCTCTTGGTCTTTCTTCGAAACAGACCATAAAATGCCTTATTATGTATTCATGTTAGTGTACATCTCCTTGGCTTTGTACCGTGGGATACCAAATCCTTTTAATGGGACACAAGCGTCAACAAAGTGACGTTACACCCCCGCAGATTAAAAAAAATAAAAATCACTGCTTCATCTCGTTACTATGAAATGTATCATCAAACTAACTTTGGTCGATTTCTATACGATATGCCTAATTGCTTTTGTGAAATGTATGCAATAACTATGATCATACAATGAAAAAGAATATCAGGATGGTCACAGAAAACGTGGCGATAAAATCTAATGTTATTTAGATTAGCCAAGTTTTGCTAGATGCTCAGCATCCGGAAATCAAAGTCTTACAAGAGAAACATCTAAACCACTTACGAACGATAACATTTACTGGTCTCTACCAGGCAAGTCTCTTCCTGGATAAACAGGCGCCCCTCCTTGATAACCCTCTCCGGTTTGTTCATTATATTGGTTGCCTCCTTGGTATCTAGAGTTAGGAGGAGGCTGATAGCCTGAAGTAACACCTGGCCCTTGATAAGGCTGCTGATTAAAGCCCTGATGACCACTAGGGCTGCCTCCTTGATATGCAGGGGCACCTCCCTGGTAGCCACCAGGATAAGGATTGGTCGGCATAGAACTACCTCCTCGGTAACCACTAGGGCTGCCTCCTTGATAACCAGTGTCCGGCCCAGGTCGAGCAGGATTACCTCCTTGATAATTATCTTGATATCCAGTGGGTGGTCCAGTAGGATTGCCTCTTGGATAACCAGGGTTGCTTCCAGTGGGATAACCACCAGCTACATTGTTTGGGGGGAAACCAGCCTGATATCCTTGGTCACCCTGGTAACCAGGACCCCCCGGCCCTCTTTGATATCCTTGGGAACCTCCTTGGTAGTTAGGTATATAGCCACCCTGTTGGCTATGTGTATTAGATGGTGGTTGATTTTGGAAGTTTGGAGTGGCACCATCTCTCACGGGCGGCGGAGCTTGGGAAGTACGTTGTGTAGTATTCTGTGAAGGAATATTTTGGAAGTCCTGATTTTGAACTGGAGGAGCCTCTCTATTTTGGAAGTTCTGCATATTTTCTCTTCTCCTCTCAAAGTTCCTTGAGCGATCAAAATTGCGAGGCCTATCGTTACGTCTAGACCTCTCTTGAGCACGTGCATTGTTCCTGACCCATTCTTCATGGTATTTCGGATCATAAGGAACAGCTTTTCCATCAATGAATGGTTCTCCTGCAAAAGAAATTCAAACACCAAAGTCAGGCACAGAATATGCATACTGTTAATCTGAAAGGCAACCTAAACATCAAATTTGTAGTAGAAATAATCCATGTAAAAGGATCAAATGATTAACTGATCTGTAGTCCGACCTATTAGTAACCTTATAAGTCCTCATCAAGTGAGGCATGATAAGAAGGAACCAAAATCTACGTTAATCTCGTTGCCTCCCTATAATACTGTCTCAGAGTAAAACTTTTTCCTTTATTAGTACCTTGTATAAATCCAAACTACCAAGGAAACAATCAACAATGTCAACAACATTAAAATATTAAATCATAAATTTTTAACTGAAAATGGTTGCATTGTAAAGAACAGCATACGTTCATAAATATAGGCACTATAAGTTGCAAAAAGTAGTGAAAGAGAAAGGCATTGCCCTCACCTCCATAATCTTTGTTCTTTACATCCAAATATGAATCAGGGAGAACCCAGCGGACTTTTGGCAAAGCTGAAGTTGGAATACACAAATAAATACAATTTATTATGTTGTCACACATATATTGCCAAACATTAACATTATTAAGGCAAATAGACATACGCTTGATCTTATATGAAATTTCTTCAGAAACCTTACAACCAAATGCAAAATAATGCTTGGTAGAAACTGAATATATTGACATTCTTGCTTCCTCTTCACTGTAACACCAGACCAGTTAGCAGAGTGCCAAGAGAGAATTATAAGAAACACAGGAAACAAATTTAACAAAGTGGAACAAAGTAAAGCATGCCTGATTCAACTAAAAAGTGATGGACACAAAAATAAAACTGAACATATGATCAGAAAGAGTCCTCTATAACATCCTGATCGAGAAAAATGAAAATTAATGCACATGTGCCAAAAATTATAAGGAAGCATTTCAACGTTAACAGCTGATATATTTTCATTGTAAAAAAAACACTGAGATGTAACCTAAAAACGAAGGCATCTTGCAGCTGCTAATTTTAGCTTTAATTCGATGCAAAATAAATCAAATATATTATCAACTACCTAAAAAATTCTACATGGCAAAGGAACAAGTTCAAACAGACAAATAACTTCAGCATAATCACACAGAAATTATGGGTTTAATGGAAAGAGAGGAATCATAACGGAAGAAAGCAATTTGTAAGAGAGATAAGAAAATAAATAAATTGTCTTTGATTTCGTCTGACAGAAAATTAAAGAAATAAGAATATATAGTTTTCATCTATATAACACAGCACAAAATAAAGAGAAAGCAACTTAAGAAAAGCCAAGATGACTAAATAATCTTCTCACTTAAATAAAGTGTACAGAAGTGTTTATCAAAGATAGCTTCGCGATGTGGCTAGTTTCACTGACTCAACCGAGAAAGAAAAACTAACCTGCCAAGGACCTCGGCGAGAGTCTTGATATAGCTATCGATAATCTCGTCACGGGTGAGCGACGGATCGGGCGGCTCCACGACAACAAGCCAGTGCTCAAAGTCGCAGCCGTCGAGGAGTATAGTCTCCTTAGGGGGTCGGTTGCTCCAGTTCGGCGACGGATCGTTTAAGGATGATGTCGTGGGCCGAGTCGAGAAGCTTCGGAACCCGGACCCAGCCGGACGAAGGCGACCTGAGCAGCCTGCGGGAACCGCAGCAAGGAGGGGGCGGAGGCGGGGCAAAGGAGAAGCGCCGGGTAGGGAGAGACTTCGAGACGGAAAGCAGACGGCGCGCCGCCATGCCAGACTGAAGGCTCGGCCGGCCATGGAAGCGAGGCGGAAAACCCTAGATGGCGAAATGACTGGAGCTGGTTGCCCGAGGGTAGGGTTTTATCGTGAGTCAGAAAGACGGCGGTTCGTGAGAACCGAAGGTTCGACCGAGGATGAACCGTTTCATTATTCATCAGTCTTCTCTAAATAAGGATTAAATAAAATTTTCGATCACAAATTAATTGCTTTATTTTTGTATTATTTAGAAATAGTTCAATAAAAAAAACAAAGCATTAGCACAGTTCATTAGACTGACCAGAAAATCCTACCATATTCTTAGCTACAATATTACTACTTTATTATCTTTCTGATAAAATAAATCGCTGCCCTACACACTCCTCTGCAGCATTTCCTGAAACCTCTTGAAGGATTCCATCTTCTGCAACTTTATTTGCTTGCGAAATCGTTTAATAAACACATCTGCAACATGGTCGATCTCGTCTTCAAGACTGAACTCCGTGCCACTCTCCTCCTTGGCATTCCTCACGAGTTCAATAACAGATCCATTGGCGTCGCCGAGCTCGAGCTCTTCGTCATCATCTTCGTCTTCCAACTTAAAGAGTGAATGCCTCAGATCAGGGTAGTCGTCGTCGTCGTCATAATCAGAATACCCCGCAGGTTCTGCGATGCGCGGTGGGCTTGTCGGCTCTGCGTCGTCGTCCTTGGAAGCAGCGTAGGCCATAATCGCCTTGTTGTGTTCCTCGGCAAAATGCGCATCGTCTCCTTGGCCCTTCGCTTGGCTGCTAATCAGTGCATGGATCTTGTGGTTGATCGCTTTCATCAGCACCTTCTTGTTGTGGAGCAGTCCCAAAACCAGAAGCCTGGTCTTGAACCCGCTAGTTTTGCTCTTCAGTGCCATCGTCTTGGCCTTCACCACGCCGACGACAAACAAAAACATGTTCTTCAAGAAGGAAGAAGCACGGATCTTCATTGCTGATATCCGAAGCTAATTATATCAGAAAAATCAAATGGATAGATGGGAAGATCGGAAATGAGAGAAGTTTTCAGAACAATGAAGCCTTGAAAGTGAATGGTTCTGCATGGGCTTTGTCCTGTGGGATGCCAAGGCCCTTTATAGGGCAACTCGTGCTAACTTGATTGGGACTGAAGGAAACTTAATGGCTAAGAAATGGGACACAACTTTGAAGAAAGTGAATGTTAAATTAACAAAAAAGAAAAACAAAAGCAGGAAAAGTGGGAGAAAGCATCGTTGGCACGTGAAAAAGAACATAAAAAGGCTTTGGATATTTGAATGAGCCCAAGTCATTCAAGATTTTTTTGGCTTCTTTCTCTCATCATTGTGAGTTTAACGAGTGCACAAGGCTCTGTTTCTTTTGTGATTGCTCATCCTTCAATACTTTAATTGTGATGGTAAACTTTTGCCAAGCTGTTAGGCATCCAACTTTAATATTCTATGGGCTAAATTCATTTAGTGAAATGTATGATGTGCCTATGATCATACAATGGCAAAGAATTTGAGAGAATGGTGACAGTAGGTACAGGGTTACAATCAAATCTTGTGTGGATTAGCCAAGCTTTGATATATGCTCAGCTAGGTTTACTTTACTTTTTGCAATGCTTAAGTATGAGCCAAGATAGGACTTGTAGGCTTAAGTTTGTAAAGGTCCACTCATTTAGATGGCCAAATAGAAGTATTACTATGTCTAGACATCTTTGAAACAAAGTTAAACGAAGGTAAATTGGGACTACAGACTTAGACAATGGTCCGGCCTATAACATTAATGCTGTACATTTCTAGTACCATTTATGATATTTCATATTAAATTCAGAATAGATATAGGTTTTTAACCTATATTTGTTTTAGTCAGCTAAGGTTTAACTGGTTGATTTAGAGTTTAACTTTGATAGGGTCTCTTTGGACTGCAAATTGGGCTCGGCCTTAGGCCTCAAAGCTTGTATTTGAAAAGAGTTCTTAAATTTATCACATGTCCGACTATATTCCCATTAATCGCTTGTTTGTCAGTCTCCAGGCAAATCTAAATCAATAAAAAAAAACCCTGGCATTGTATGATGTGCTACATGACAGAGCGCCCATACTATGTTTATAAATATTCACGATTGAATTTCAAATCCAACATGCTGCATGATATTTTTTTTTATAGAATAATAAATCTGAGATGTTGAATGCGTTGGATCGTCCGTTACAAATATTTCCGAATTTATCTTATAAAATTGGATCTAATCGAAATTCGGAAGAGTGCTAACTTAAAAAAAAAAAAAATTAATAAAATAGCATGTGGTAAAAAATGTCATTTAATTGGGCTGTCTTCGTCTAGGTAGACCCAAATTAGGTCAGGTGAAGCTAAATCATGATGTCGTGCTTGACATAAATAGAATATGATAGCGATTATTCTATGAACTATTATATATTAATATCAAAAATAATATTCTATAATCGATTGTTTCATGTATGAATATCAGAAAATAAATATCAAAAAATTATACGGAGCTTTGGAAAAAAAAACGACGTGACAAATTACTATTAATAAAAAATCTTCTCCTTTACTAATTACATCAACTAAAAAGAAATTTATATAAACTCAAATATTAAGCCACACCAAATGAAAATAAATCTTTAATATATCAGACGTCAATTCATATTTTGTAATAAAAAAAAGAAATCTTATCAAAAATAAATTTCTAAACAGAAATAAATTAATAAAATATGATACTAAAATAGATAACTCGTAACCCATAAATATCAAAAATATTAATTATCTTAAATATTATAAAAATAAAAATTATCAATAATAATAATAATATATAAATTCTCATGCATCATCAATCTGGGTTGGAAGAATTCGTTTTCGAATTTAGAATAGTGTATGATACAAAATCAATAAAAGAAGAAAGATCATCAGGTACACAATCAATAAAATCGATTGGTAACTGTTACTTCTATAGATAAGCGTTGTAAACGGAATGATCTTACATTAATTATCATAAGTTGAATGATTTAATAAGGGTAATTGAACTATTATTGTTAGAGTTTGGTGACCCGAATTCAGTTTAATCCGTTAATTTATTATTAGATATTTTCTTATTAATATGTTAATTAATCGATTCTTTATAAATCTGTTAATTAACAGTTTCGTTATTAATTGTGTATCTCATGGTCAAGTTTTATCAATCAAGAAACTTAATTTGTTACCTCTTCATTCTTTCTCTCTACCTCTTTTTTCTCTCTACTTCTTTTTATTTTATCGGAGCCATCAACTTTGTATTCCACCGTTCATAGTGATTTTTCCTCCTCTCCCCGTGGTTTTTCCAGTCAAGGGTTTTCCACGTAAATCTTGTGTGTGTTCTCTATTGTTCTTGTTGTTGTTTTTTTGTTTTAATCTCGTTTCAAGTGATATCATAGCCAAGTTGGTTTTGATTTTGTGGATTTCAACCGGGATTAATGACAATGGCAAACATGAAGTATGATATTCCGCTTTTGTATCGCAACACCAGAATTTACACTGTGGCAGGTAAAGATGCGAGCGGTGCTAGCACATTTGGACTTGGACAACGCACTGTTCGAAATAGACAACATGCCCTCGACATAGACAAAGGAGGAAAAGGAACGTAAAGATCGAAAAGCCCTATCTCAGATCAAGACCTATCGAATGAGATTTTACAGGATGTTTTGAAGGAGAAATCCGCTGCTGCACTATGGCTAAAATTGGAGCAGTTGTGCATGACAAAAAGTCTTACGAGCAAACTATGTCTGAAACAACGTTTGTATTCTCATCGCATGGCAGAAGGTACGTCGTTAAGAGATCACTTGACCGTGTTTAAGGAAATCGTCTCTGACCTAAAGGCTTTGGAGGTCAAATATGACAATGAAGATTTAGCATTGATCTTAATGTGTTCTTTACCCTCGTCATATACGACTTTTAGAGATACTATTTTATATAGTTGTGATACTCTTACTTTGAATGAAGTCTATGATTATTCATTATTTCCGAAAGAGAAAATGAAACAGCTTGTCGAAGGATCTGAGGCTCCGGGTGAGGGTCTTATTATTCGAGGAAGGACTCGGGAGAAAGACTCTGATGGTAATATCAGGGGCAGGTCGAAATCCAAAAATAGCGATAAGATCTGTAATTATTGCAAGAAGAAGGGTCACATCAAATCAGAATGTTACAAGCTGCAGAATAACAATAAAATAACAGGTGAAAATTCGAGGGGAAAACAATTAGAGAAGTTTGGTGAGGTTGATGTTGCCGAAATCACAGTGATGGTGAACTTCTCGTTACATCTGATGTTGATTTAAAGCAAAGTGAGTAATGGATTCTTGATTCTGGTTGTACATTTCATATGTGTCCCAATCGGGACTGGTTTTCAACATATGAAACGGTTTCAAATGGTGTCATTTTGATGGGCAATAATGCATCCTGCAGAATCGCTATCATTGGTACGGTCAGAATTAAGATGTTTGATGGTACCATTCGGACACTTGGTGATGTGAGACATGCCCCTGATTTGAAGAGAAATATGATCTCTTTGAGTATTCTTGATTCTAAAGGGTACAAGTATACTGGTGAAGGTGGAGTTGAGAAGGTCAGTAAAGGGTCTCTTGTTGTGATGAAAAGACTAAGGAGAATCGCCAGTTTATATGTTTTGCAGGGATCCACAGTAATAGGTGATGTTGTCGTCACAAGGTGACATTGATAGTATAATCACTTACGAGAAGCTTCTAAGAAAGTTATCTGGTTGAAAGGACTTTTCAGTGAGCTTAGCGAAGACTTGCAGATTGCTAGCTACAGTCTTTTATGATAGTCAGAGTGTCATTTTCCTGACGAAAAGGGTCTCTTGTTGTGATGAAGAGACTAAGGAGAACCGCCAGTTTATATGTTTTGCATGGATCCACAGTAATAGGTGATGTTGTCGTCACAAGGTGACATTGATAGTATAATAACTTACGAGAAGCTTCTAATGAAGCTATCTGGTTGAAAGGACTTTTCAGTGAGCTTAGCGAAGACTTGCAGATTACTACAGTCTTTTATGATAGTCAGAGTGTCATTTTCCTCACGAAGGATCAGGTGCTTCATGAGAGGACAAAGCACATTGATGTGAGTAACTCTCTATATGTGAGGTGCTCCCTATAGACAAGTTTAAGCATTGCTTGGACTTGGTTGGTGCTAGATGCTGAGTTTTGCCTGTGTAGTTTTTGTGGAAGAGGTGGAGAACGTTCTTTTGAAGATTTGTGGAATTCGCGTCAAGGTGGATATTGTTAGAGTTTGGAGACCCGAATTCAGTTTGATCCGTTAATTTATTATTAGATATTTTTTATTAATATGTTAATTAACCGATTCATTATAAATCTGTTAATTAACAGTTTCATTATTAATTTTTTATTTGACTAAGTATTCTAATATCTCTATAAATTGTGTATCTCATGGACAAGTTTTATCAATCAAGAAAGTTAATTTTTTCCCTCTTCATTCTTTCTCTCTACCTCTCTTTTCACTCTACTTCTCTTTACTTTATCGGAGCCACCGACTTTTTATTTCACCGCTTATAGTGATTTTTCCTCCTCTGCCCGTAGTTTTTCCTATCAAGGGTTTTCCACGTAAATCTTGTGTGCGTTCTCTATTGTTCTTGTTGTCGTTTTTCGTGTTAATCTCATTTCAATTATTTTCTTCAAATTTACTATCTCGTAGGGTATCTTTTCTTTTTCTTCCTCCTTCAATAATACCAAAGAGGGGACGTTGAGCGTTCCAATCAATTTGAAAAAGCTTTGCAATATTAGGATTAGAAGTTTGATAAAAGTTGACACCATTTCCTAATTTTGAAGTAGCAAAAAGCACCTCACTCTCAACACCCATCAACATGTCAATAAAGTCGAAGCCTAACTTTGTCTTCAGAAGCCATCATCTTTTCTACCTCCTCAATGGTAGTTATATTTTGGACTCCTTGTCTGATCTTTTTCTTGATTCAGGGATTCTTGGGATCATATAGGGTCAACAAAAGGAAGTAAATTACTTCTGAAAAATTAGTTGAATTTTTTATCTTGCTAACAAATATAGAGGTTTGTCTAGAAGTAAAACAATAACATAAATAAATAATAACACGACAAGATAAGAAACACAACAACCAGTTACTTGGTTTGCAACCAGGAACGTTACTAATCCAAGACAAATAATAGCTCGTTCTCCAAATGTATTCTTTGGGACGGAGATGCTTCTTACACAAAGTAAAACTCAAAGAAAAAGAAAGAAACTATTACAGAATTTCGTATACAGTCGAAATGATGAAATAAACTGAGTTCAGGAGTCTATTTATAGTCCTTGTGAAAATTTATCATAGTATTGACGTGGCGCTTCTAGGGCGCCTGAGTGCACACGGGTGCCTAACACGTGGTCAAGGCTTATCCACGTCGCAACAGGCATTAAACGACTAGTTCTAGATAAAGTTGGATGTTAGGACATGTCACGCCCCGAGACCCTGGAGCCGCTAATCCAACAGAAAATCGGACAGCACCTCCCTTGTCCGGCGGACAATTTACACATACACATAGATACAAATAGCACAACCACGCAGTTAAATGACCTCAGGCCTCAAATCCATGCAGAAACAACGGATATATGACTATAATCATCGTAAAACCAAAGTACGAACTCACCTGAGCTGCCAGGGGGCAGGAACAAAGCTAAAAACCCCACGAAGTCCAACATAGGACTCATAAGTACAATCCCATCGAATAAAACATAAATACATGTCCAAAACAGGGCAACGGAAGCAAAGTACATAATACAGAGTCCATAACCGTAAATCAACATAAAATAAAACGAAGCAGAGCTCCTCTCGAGCTGGGGACTGGCGGCTAGGGCTCTCCTGGCAGACATCAACCTGAAATTAAGGAAAATAACCAACGGTGTGAGTCCAAAGGAACTCTGCGGATACCCAGAATAGCTATGCATAGAAAGTTATACTAACAATAAGAGTTCCGCTAATACAGTCTCACATCAACAATAGGGAAAGACTAGTACTGAAAATACTGAGGTAGATACATACCAGAATCCATCTAACCTGAAAAGAGGGTAATAAATACCAATGGAACACCAATAGACATATAATCTCAGATAACAAGTCTCCAGTATATGCATGTCAAACAAGTGCAGAAATCAAGTGCAGCAAACAATGCACGATGCAAAATATGCACATGGTGCAATGACATGTGTCACCCCTGACACCAGTCAGATCATCGTACACCTGTCATACGTGACGTCTGAGAGGGTAGAGCTATGACAACTGTACGCACCCTGCTATCACTGCTCATGAGTGACCAGGTGGACAGGATGCTGGTGGAGACTCCGCTCCTACCCCAAGCAATGGGGGAGTCTAGCTCTCATCTCCTCGTGGCTCAGTACGAGAAGGGATCCCTGGCTGCTACCACGCCCGGACCCACCCTCCAAATAGTGGCCGAACGGAGCAATACAGGGCAAATGCACACATCCTACGGTATCCACTAACCCATGAGTGGTCGTGTGCGCATATCGTGTACCGGAAGACGATAGGCTCAACTACAAGGGAGTCGCTGATCGCCGGCATGCAACAATGCAAAGATAGTGTATGATAGGTACACATACCTCCCTCACTAAGTCCTCAGTATACTAAGTCTCAGTCTGAATCCTATAACAGGAAATACAGGTAACCTACAAGGTATACTGGCCGGAAACTATTGATCCCTCGATGTCAAATGCAAGAGATACATCCCGATATCTAAGCATACATATAGATATGACAATACTTGAGACTGTATGGAACTAACCACATAATAACTCAGGGATAAACAACAAGTATCCAGAACAAGCATAATAAACCAGGATAGCGTATAATCTTACTGCTATCTATAACAGTCTATGCATAACAACATGATAATATCACAAAAGATAAGTCAAAAGGTACCCGCCTCCAATGAAAGAGAAGTCCGTATCAAAAGTAGATAAAACCACCTGCCAATAATAAATAGCAATAAATCCAATCAAGCTCCTATATCAAGGATGTATTTAATAAGCTATTATACAGAAAGATAAGTAGCTAATTACTCCCTAAACCAAACTAGGGTTAATTTAATCATTCCCTTTTCAGTTAATTTTATCCAATTAACTGATTGTTTCTTAATTAGCCCACGTAATTAAGGTTTAGATTCATTTGAAGTTATTTCACACCCCAGTTCATCTAGCTTAGTTTATTAGGTTTAAATTTCAACTTAAACCTATCCTCAAACTAACCACCCATGGATCAACGAACTGTGTTCAATATCATTCTTCTAATTATAACTTAATCAAGATTATAATCCTAAAGCCCATAACTTGGCTTCAAAACCCACACATCCATTTGAACTGAACTAATTCATCTAACCACACAGTTCATTAGACAACTCCATAACTAAGTCACGGTGACTAGAGGAAAACATTTACCTGAGATCTGTCGATCACTGCGAGCTCCAAACATTGTATGGCACAGAGTCAGCCCCTTACAGAAGAAGCAACACACTTCCCACAGCCAAGTTCTACACAGAATCGAATATCTTAAATAGATTATGAATCAACTCCAATCGCAGCTGTATCATCCACATAGGTACAAACCAATCAGGGATTCGGATCCTTACCTCCAGTAGGCACTGACCACGGCGGATCAACATAGGACAGGTTAGTGTTCTTCTTCCTAGCAATACCTCTATGAACCCTAGTTCTGTTCCAAGGGGTTGAAATCCCAATCTCAACTGGGACGGGCCACGGCGATCCCTAATCAAAACCACAATGAAATCAACACTCCGTATCGAGATAAATCTCAAACTTACTGAACCCTAACTCACGTCCGGTGGCCTCGATAGCACAATGAACTCGTCGGCCTGAGGAAACCACCGCGCTCCCAAATCGCCCAAAGTGGAATCTCTAGCTCCCGTACACGTGAGAGTTTTTGGATCGAGGGATTTAAGCTCAACGCCGGTTGGATTCTCAAGATAGGGTTCGCCAGAGAGATGGAAGCCAAAGGAGGCAGTGTCGTCGGCTCTCGATCGGGAGAGGCGCGGCTAGGGCACGCGGGCGAGAGAGGTGGAGCGGCGATCGGTTGTGAAGGAAGCGAAGGCCGAAGGGTGACTTAAGTGGTGGGACTTTTACACTTTAGTCCATTCATGTTTGGGCATTTTGCATTCTCGTCCTTAGGGTTTAGAATCCTTGTTTATCAAACCCTTAAAGTATTTAAGTTTTAACCAATTTAACCCCTTAAATTTCGTCCAAGAGCCCAGAAAATTCTAGGACCTTTCACGAAAACTTCCCGGAGTGAAATAAAAATGTCGGATTTAACATCCTCCTCCACTAATAAAAATTTGGTCCCCAAATTTCGATATTCACTATAGTAAACATTATCAAGAAGTATGCTGATATAAATGCTGAACAGTAACTAATCATACATACCTCAAGTGAACAAGTGGGGGTAATGAGCTCGGATGACATCCTCAAGCTCCCAGGTAGCCTCCTCATCTGAGTGATGCTGCCATCCGATTTTAACCAGTCGGATCGTCTTGTTCCGCAACTGACGCTCCCAGTGACCCAAAATCTGTACCGGAATCTCCTCATAAGTCGCGTCATGCTGAAGTGGAACCGAGATATCCGACAACATGTGGGAAGGATCTGGTACGTATCTCCTCAGCATCGATACGTGAAATACATCGTGTACACCGGAAATGGATGGTGGAAGAGCCAAACAATAAGCAACTGCTCCAACCCTCTCCAGAATCAGGAACGGACCGATGTAACGCGGAGCAAGCTTACCTCGAAGACCGAATCGTTTCACCCATTTAGTGGGTGAAACTCGCAGAAATACGTGATCACCTACGGAGAACTCCAGAGGTCTCCGTCTCCGGTCGACATAGCTCTTCTGACGATCCTGCGCCTCAGATATCCTGCGTCTGATGGTACAGACTAACTCTGCCTCGTGCTGAGCTCTCTGAGGTCCTAACAGCTGGGATTCTCCAACCTCCTCCCAGAGGGTGGGTGTCCGACAAGGCCTACCATACAACGCCTCATACGGTGCCATCTGGATAGCCGCATGATAACTGTTGTTGTCGGCGAACTCGACAAGATGCAGATGATCCTCCCAACTGCCTCTGAAATCCATAACACAGGCTCGCAGTAAGTCCTCCAAGGTCTGGATGGTACGCTCTGACTGACCATCGGTCTGCGAATGGAAGGCGGTACTAAATCTGAGCTCGGTACCCATGGCCTTCTGCAAACTCTGCCAGAAGCGTGAGGTGAAACGCGGATCTCGGTCGGATATGATACTCAACGGTATGCCGTGCAATCTGATGATCTCTCTACAATACAGCTCTGCTAATCTATCCAAAGAATCGGTCCTCCGAATAGCTAGAAAGTGCGCAGATTTGGTCAATCGATCAACGATCACCCAAATCGCGTCAAGGCCTCGTCTGGTCCTAGGCAATCCCACCACGAAATCCATAGTAATGTGTTCCCACTTCCACTCGGGAATGGGAATACTCTGAAGTAGCCCAGCAGGTCTCTAGTGCTCTGCCTTAACCTGCTGGCATACTAAGCATCGAGCTACAAAGTCAGCAATATCTCGCTTCATTCCGTTCCACCAGTAGGAACGTCTCAGATCCCGATACATACGGGTGGCACCCGGATGGATAGCAAATCGGGAGCGATGTGCCTCCTGTAATAGCTCCTCCATAACAGGGTGTGTCTCGGGTACGCAAAGTCTCCCGCGAAAATACAAGACATCCGCATCGTCTCGTGTAAAATCAGACTGCTGCTCTGTGGCTGCTCGACTGCCGAGGAACTGCAGATGCTGATCGCTCGCCTGAGCCTCTCTGATCCTCGTCCGAATGGAAGACTGAGCAACAATGGTCGCTAGAATACCCCTCTCAGTCTGACCCTGCTCCTCTAGACCCAACTCTGAGAAACCCTGAACTCAGTAACCAGAACCGAGGTAGGCCAAGTCCCTCTGGACTTCCTACTCAGGATCCCAACAACATTAGCTTTCCCAGGGTGGTAGCTAATGGTACAATCATAGTCCTTCAGGAACTCCATCCACCTCCTCTGTCGGAGGTTGAGCTCCTTCTGCTGAAAAGATACTTGAGGTCTTATGATCCGTGAATATCTCAAAAGTGATCCCATACAGGTGATGTCCAGATCTTCAGGCAAAATAATAGCTGCAAACTCTAAATCGTGAACTGGGTAGTTCTTCTCATACTCCTTAGCTGCGAGAAGATAAGACACTAC
Organism: Boesenbergia rotunda; assembly: GCA_024364735.1. Lineage (NCBI taxonomy): Eukaryota > Viridiplantae > Streptophyta > Magnoliopsida > Zingiberales > Zingiberaceae > Boesenbergia > Boesenbergia rotunda. The sequence goes on along the minus strand of JAGFNQ010000438.1, from coordinate 603,343 downwards.
CCCCCGTGCTGCATCAAAACGGCGCCCAGTCCCTGATAAGATGCATCCGTATAAAGACAAATCCGTCCTCTCCTGATGGAAGAACGAGGACGGGTGCCACACTAATCTCTGCTTCAGCCCTGAAACTAGCCTCACAAGCCTCTGTCCATGTGAACTTCACGCCTTTCCTGGTAAGGCGTGTCAGCGGCATAGCATGCTCGAAAGCCCTCAACAAATCGTCGGTAGTAGCCGCTAATCCCAAGAAACTGCGAACCTCAGTAACTGACTTCGGCTGCTCCCACTGGTAACGCCTCGATCTTCTGGGGATCTACTGAGATGTCTCTGCTAGATACCACGTGCCCAGAAAACCTACTGATGACAACCAAAAGCACATTTGCTGAACTTCGCATATAGACGCTCTCGTCTGAAGTCTCCAATACGATGCGAAGATGTTGTGCATGCTCCTCCTCGGAAATGAGAGTAGACTAAGATGTCATCAATGAATACTATGACGAACTGATCCAGATACTCCAGAAATACGCGGTTCATCAAGTCCATGAATACCGCTGGAGCATTGGTAAGCCCAAATGACATTACCAAAAACTCGTAGTATCCATATCTGGTGCGGAACGCTGTCTTCTGGACATCTGACTCTCTGACCCTCAACTGATGATATCCGGATCGCAGATCAATCCTGGAACACAGATGTGCCCCTGAGCTGATCAAACAAATCCTCAATCCGTGGCAGGGGGTACTTGTTTTTGATGGTCACTGCATTCAACTGTCTGTAGTCGATCACAACCTCAAAGAACCGTCTTTCTTCTTCACGAAGAGAACTGGGGAACCCCATGGTGAGACTCTAGGTCTGATGAATCCCCTGTCCAATAACTCCTGGAGCTGGACCTTCAGCTCGTCCAACTCTCTCGGTGCCATACGATACGGAGCTTTCGATGTCGGCGAAGTCCCCGGTATCAGCTCAATAGTGAACTCCACTTGCCTCCTGGGAGGCAAACCCGGTAGCTCATCTGGAAATACGTCATGATATTCTCGGACCACTGGAACGTCCGAGAGCGGAGGCTACTGCTGTCGTCGGTGTTAATAGATGACAGTAAGAAACCCTGACAACCGTGAGATAGCAATCTCTGTGCCTGAAGCGCAGAAATAACTGATAAGCCCTCATCCCTGATGCCAATGAAGTCCCACGAGGGTTGGTCTGGAGGCCTAAAAGTGACCACCTTCGTCTGACAATCAACTGTGGCATGATAAGTGGTAAGAACATCCATACAATGAATAATATCGAAATCCACTATCTCCAGAACTAACAAATCAACTGTGAGGGTATTACTACCACGGAACAACTAGAGTTACCAATCCAGAGATTATCCTCCAATAACCAGATACACCCGAATAACCAACCAATCATTACACCTATCCAGGGCGCTCAACCCTAAGATCACGGGCGCCAAGTATGTACTCCGATCCTCAAACGCAAAACGTCAAATCCATGAGTATTTCTCAAAATATCCTCAAATCAATAACATCCTCTGAATATCACAAGTCCTATATATATTCTCCAATAGACCGTCAAAAGAAAACATATAGTTAAAGATTCCACCAATAAGTCATACCATATGCTACTATCAATAACAAACTTCCAAACAATCAACATATAGAAAGATCATATATCCACTAAATGATCCATCAAAAAGCTACAAATCCGGCAGGTCCATATCCACTAACAAAATCCTCAAAATACAACATATCATAGAGATTTGTCAATCTCCATCCACCTCTTGTTACCATAACGGGTCGCACATCCCGATGTACCATCGAGATTATCTAACCACATACACTCAATCTATAGGTCAAAATCCCTCATAGAATCATGTAGCAACGAGCGAGTCGACCAACCATCGCCTCGTAACCCAATATTCTCCGATTCCTCCACTCAAGGTTCAGAAACCCCTGAAATCCAACCCCATAACATAGAGGCACACTATCTCTCAAGAGTATCTCAACATAATCACGAAGTGATTCTTTGTTCCCTGGAAGTCATCCTCGACATCTTCCACCCATAGATGATCTAGCCTCGTAAGTGATTCGTCTCAACACAAATCATAAGTACAAATGTGTCTCCTTGGTTATCCAAACCAAGTACACGCGATAACTCGTAGGTGTCAAGCAACTAGCTTCACACTTTTTCATATCAACGTAAGCCACCTATCAAACTGTACCTTCTAGGTCATCAACTAGGTACAGGTGATCCATGGTCAAAGTCCCCATGGAATAAAATATATCACTCTTCAACGATGGTAGCACGTAGCTAATGCTACTCTTCTACATCAATGTAGATCATATACCCTAAACGTGCCTTCCCGGTCACCTAACCAGGCACGAACGACCCAAAGGTCTGAAACTCCTTGAACTAGGGTAAGTCGATCATATATTGATCGAGCCAACTACGGTAGCCAACCCTAGTTCTCGCTTAGCTAATAATAGCTAAAACACGTACTATAAATAGTACGATCTAGAACAACCAAAATCCTTATCCTCCAATAGGTTGTCGACATATTCAACCCTAGTTATCCGTTTCAACAATCGAGGCTACTAGAGAATAACATTCTCTGCTCCAAGATCTCATCCGCAATATGTCGACTAGTCACTCCTATGAACGATCACAAATAAGATAGATTGACAACATGTCAATCCAACTAAACCAAGTCTACATATCTCTATCCATCTAGTATGAATATAAGATCCCGCCAAGTTGGGATAGTCTAACCAATCCAAAATCTAATACTGAGTACTAACGCTAGGATAGTATTAGAAAGATATACCTTTTGCCGCCTGGAGATGTCCTGTTGCCGCCAGGTCCCATGGTCCAAATCACGCCGTGAAACGACTCCGAAAATCCGAAATGTACTCGGGTAGACTAATCTAACCCGAGCTCTGACACCTACCGGTAAGTATCAGATTTAACTCCGAAAAATCCATAAATCAAATACGCAACGTAAACCCCAAATCCACAAGTCCCCAAGGTATCCGACAACCTGAGCTCTGATTCCAAAAATAAATTGTCACGCCCCGAGACCCTGGAGCCGCTGATCCAACAGAAAATCGGACAGCACCTCCCTTGTCCGGTGGACAATTTACACATACACATAGATACAAATAGCACAACCACGCAGTTAAATGGCCTCAGGCCTCAAATCCATGTAGAAACAACGGATATATGACTATAACCATCGTAAAACCAAAGTACGAACTCACCTGAGCTGCCAGGGGGCAGGAACAAAGCTAAAAACCCCACGAAGTCCAACATAGGACTCAAAAGTACAATCCCATCGAAAAAAACGTAAATACATATCCAAAACAGGGCAACGGAAGCAAAGTACATAATACAGGGTCCATAACCGTAAATCAACATAAAATAAAACGAAGCAGAGCTCCTCTCGAGCTGGGGACTGGCGGCTAGGGCTCTCCTGGCAGACATCAACCTGAAATTAAGGAAAATAACCAACGGTGTGAGTCCAAAGGAACTCTGCGGATACCCAGAATAGCTATGCATAGAAAGTTATACTAACAATAAGAGTTCCGCTAATACAGTCTCATATCAACAATAGGGAAAGACTAGTACTGAAAATACTGAGGTAGATACATACCAGAATCCATCTAACCTGAAAAGAGGGTAATAAATACCAATGGAACACCAATAGACATATAATCTCAGATAACAAGTCTCCAGTATATGCATGTCAAACAAGTGCAGAAATCAAGTGCAGCAAACAATGCACGATGCAAAATATGCACATGGTGCAATGACATGTGTCACCCCTGACACCAGTCAGATCATCGTACACCTGTCATACGTGACGTCTGAGAGGGTAGAGCTATGACAACTGTACGCACCCTGCTATCACTGCTCCTGAGTGACCGGTGGACAGGATGCTGGTGGAGACTCCGCTCCTACCCCAAGCAATGGGGGAGTCTAGCTCTCATCTCCTCGTGGCTCAGTACGAGAAGGGATCCCTGGCTGCTACCACGCCCGGACCCACCCTCCAAATAGTGGCCGAACGGAGCAATACAGGGCAAATGCACACATCCTACGGTATCCACTAACCCATGAGTGGTCGTGTGCGCATATCGTGTACCGGAAGACGATAGGCTCAACCACAAGGGAGTCGCTGATCGCCGGCATGCAACAATGCAAAGATGGTGTATGATAGGTACACATACCTCCCTCACCAAGTCCTCAGTATACTATGTCTCAGTCTGAATCCTATAACAGGAAATACAGGTAACCTACAAGGTATACTGGCCGAAAACTACTGATCCCTCGATGTCAAATGCAAGAGATACATCCCGATATCTAAGCATACATATAGATATGACAATACTTGAGACTGTATGGAACTAACCGCATAATAACTCAGGGATAAACAACAAGTATCCAGAACAAGCATAATAAACCAGGATAGCGTATAATCTTACTGCTATCTATAACAATCTATGCATAACAATATGACAATATCAGAAAAGATAAGTCAAAAGGTACCCGCCTCCAATGAAAGAGAAGTCAGTATCAAAAGGAGATAGAACCACCCGCCAATAATAAATAACAATAAATCCAATCAAGCTCCTGTATCAAGAATGTATTTAATTAGCTATTATACAGAAAGATAAGTAGCTAATTACTCCCTAAACCAAACTAGGGTTAACTTAATCATTCCCTTTTCAGTTAATTTTATCCAATTAACTGATTGTTTCTTAATTAGCCCACGTAATTAAGGTTTAGATTCATTTGAAGTTATTTCACACCCCAGTTCATCTAGCTTAGTTTATTAGGTTTAAATTTCAACTTAAACCTATCCTCAAACTAACCACCCATGGATCAACTAACAGTGTTCAATATCATTCTTCTAATTATAACTTAATCAAGATTATAATCCTAAAGCCCATAACTTGGCTTCAAAACCCACACATCCATTTGAACTGAACTAATTCATCTAACCACACAGTTCATTAGACAACTCCATAACTAAGTCACGGTGACTAGAGGAAAACATTTAACTGAGATCTGCCGATCACTGCGAGCTCCAAACATTGTATGGCACAGAGTCAGCCCCTTACAGATGAAGCAACACACTTCCCACAGCCAAGTTCTACACAGAATCGAATATCTTAAATAGATTATGAATCAACTCTAATCGCAGCTGTATCATCCACATAGGTACAAATTAAACCAATCAGGGATTCGGATCCTTACCTCCAGTAGGCACTGACCACGGCTGATCAGAATAGGACAGGTTAGTGTTCTTCTTCCTAGCAATACCTCTATGAACCCTAGATCTGTTCCAAGGGGTTGAAATCCCAATCTCAACTGGGACGGGCCACAGCGATCCCTAATCAAAACCACAATGAAATCAACACTCCGTATCGAGATAAATCCCAAACTTACTGAACCCTAACTCATGTCCGGTGGCCTCGATAGTGCGATGAACTCGTCGGCCTGAGGAAACCACCGCGCTCCCAAATCGCCCAAAGTGGAATCTCTAGCTCCCGTTCACGTGAGAGTCTTAGGATCGAGGGATTTAAGCTCAACGCCGGTTGGATTCTCAAGATAGGGTTCGCCGGAGAGATGGAAGCCAAAGGAGGCGGTGTCGTCGGCTCTCGATCGGGAGAGGCGCGGCTAGGGCACGCGGGCGAGGGAGGTGGAGCGGCGATCAGTTGTGAAGTAAGCGAAGGCCGAAGGGTGACTTAAGTGGTGGGACTTTTACACTTTAGTCCATTCATGTTTGGGCATTTTGCATTCTCGTCCTTAGGGTTTAGAATCCTTGTCTATCAAACCCTTAAAGTATTTAAGTTTTAACCAATTTAACCCCTTAAATTTCGTCCAAGAGCCCGGAAAATTCTAGGACCTTTCACGAAAACTTCCCGGAGTGAAATAAAAATGTCGGATTTAACAGGACAGGTAGGCGAGTTAGAGGGGGGTGATTAACTTCGATTTGCTTGTTGATGATTTGTCGCTGCGGAATACTCTAAACAATACTAACACTCAAGGATTTATTTGGTATCCACCTCCTTGAGGTGACTAATCCAAGGATCCGCTCTCCTCATTCTCTCAAACACTATGAAAATCTCATTCGTGGAGGTGGAGAAACCTCATACAAGCTCTCAAGAAGATACAACAATAATATAAGCAAATATAAAGAAAATCTTATAAGATTTACAACAATGGGCTCTTTTTATTTTTCTTGCTTTCTTCTAGCTTGGGATCGCCTCTAGAACCTTGGAAATGCAGCAAAACTATGCTCCAAGACTTCTCTTGAAATTACGATGAAGGAGGAGAAGGGCGTACGAAGAATGCTGAAGAGGTTCGCTTCAATCCTACAGGAAAATCCTATATACCCGCGACCTAGGGTTTTCTTAATCGATCACCCAATCGATTATCATGTCAGAATTAACTGTTAATGACTATTTTTTTAGGTTTAATCAATTAACCAATCGATTAAGATGATTAAGACAATTTTAATCGATTGCTGAATCGATTCAACACATTTCTGTGCTTTCGCGCAATATTGTTGTAATCGATTGCTTAATTGATTACTGTACACCTTAATCGATTGACTAATCGATTAAGAGGAGGGAGAATCGATTGGTCAATCGATTCAGCCTGCTTCTGTTCTCGCAACACAATTCTCCCAATCGATTACCCAATCGATTCACTCTGTCCTTAATCAATTACCCAATTGTCCGCCTTAATCAATTGCCCAATCGATTAAGAATCTTTCTGTTCTCGCGACACTACACTCCCAATCGATTACCCAATCGATTCACTCTCTCTTTAATCAATTACCCAATTAATTAAGGTCCTTAATCAATTACCTAATCGATTAAGAACCATTCTGTTCTCCCGAGACAACAACCCAATCGATCACCCAAACGATTGCTCAACCCTAACTTGCTTAGCTCAAGTCATTTACCTAACCACGGTTCCTCACCAAGTGTCCGATCAACCATTTGACCGACTTGGACTCTTCCTTGCCTAGTTCTCAACTAGGACTTTTCCTTTGCTAGTGTGCGATCTTCCCGATCCACCTGGACATCACATACTCCCACTAGATGTGTCTAGTCCCACTAGGACTTTTACTTGCTAGCGTGCGATCTCCCCAATTCACCTGGATTTCACCTAGTCTCACTAGGTGTGTCTAGTCCGACTAGGAATTGTCTTTGTCAGCGTATGATCTTCCTGATCCACATGGACTTATACACAGTTCTAACAACATTGTCAAACATCAAAACTCAAGCTCACCCGAAATTAGTCAAACTAGGTTAACCCTGACCTAACGAAGATTGCACCAACAATCTCTCCCTTTTTGAAGTTTGACAATATGTTTGAGTAAGACTAATCTATATTAGCCTTACGACCTCTCCCCGTTTGACACACATCAAAAACTCTCCTGGAGAATCAATGTGGTCAAAGATAACCAATGAAGGTCCCAAACCTCTCATTGTGACCCATACACAACCATGCTCATCCTTAAGCATTCATCCTATGAAGATTCCCAATTTTCATCTTTTCATAAACCCAAAGAGAAATTGAAATCCATGCTATTAAGGAAGACCTCCCACTCAAAACATGGTCTGAATTTCTATCATTGTACCAACAATGATTTTTAAGTTCCTAAACCTTTAGGAAGACTTAAAATGAAGTTATGAGGTTTTAAGATTCAACACTTGAATTAACTTCTACGTAACCCTATAATTTTCACCAAAAACATCTCCACTTTTAATTTCAACATGAAAATTACCCAAATATACTTATAAAAGTATTTCAAGGGGTTAGGGATGGTTAAGTTACTCAAAATTGAGTTAAAAGACTAAAATCAAACAATTTCAGTCGTGTCAATCAATTGGTGTTGGGTCTCAATCGATTAAGTTATGCCTTAATCGATCAACTGATCGATGACGGTCCTTAATCAATCAATGGATTGATTACGCGAGCTTATGTGCTCACGGAAAAACTTTACCAATCTATTGACCAATCGATTGGTGTATGTTTTAATCGATCACCTGATCGACTAGGAGTTTTTGATTTCTGAAAATAATTTCAGACTGAATTTCAGAAACTCCTAAATAATTCTATAAAATTTAAAAATTCCTAAAATTTTGTATAGACATTATTTATGACATATACTATAATGGAAAAATAATTTTCTATGAAAATAACTTCCATTTTCAAAGATTGACACAAAATTGGAAACCATTTCATCAATGATGAGTTCTATCAAAAGATAGTTTTCACCAAAATTTTCCAAAATAGTTTTGAATTGGTTTTCAAAAATCATTTTCAACTACGTTCTTTGGGCTAAATGCACATGACTTGTACATTAGCTTTCTCAATGATTATAGTTCACTTGAATCCTTGTTTTAATAAACCTAAAACTTAAACAGAAGCACTTTATCAACACCTTGAGTATTGTTCATCTTCCTAACACCTCATTTGTATCTAGTTTGTTTCCAAACACATACAAGTCAACTTATGGTCTTTGTTAGATGTGAAAAATTATTCTCCCTAAACTAAGGGGTTCACGCATTTCTATTAGACATTATAAACTTTAATCATTCACCTATGATGTCAATTAATGTCAATGTTCTTAATTTTACTTATTTCCACCATGCATGATAATGATCATGGCATGCATTATATGAAGATTTTCAAAAAAACTTATTATAGCTAGATAACGCATGTATGACATGATATGTAATATTTTCATAATAAAATATAAATAATTAATTATGATGACATGGCATGTGAATGGGCAAACAAATCATAACATATTAATATAAAAGAAAATATCTAGATTTTCAATCTAAGTATCAATAAATCATCGCTAAGTCATTGATAATCCTAATTTTGCCACTAATTTTTCCGAGATAATGTCAAAACTCCCAACTTGGCATATCTTTAGTTTCTAACCTAGTTATGCCAACTTTATCAAGTTCAATTTTCGAAAAATATAGTTTGACACAATTTTACTCCTCAAGAGTAAAAAATAATTTCTTCATTTTCAAAGGTAGCAATTCCTTGAAAATGTCACAATGTGCCAACTTTATCAAGGTTGGGTTACTTACCCTTCTAATTAGAGTTGACACTTCCTAAACCCATCTAGAGTATGGCGAACACACTCCTAAGAACCCAAAACTTATTAGTGCTCCTTGGGTGCTCTAGGTATTCACTAGGGATGACTTCCCTTGATACCTTTCTAATGACTTTCCTAGGCTTCTCCGAAGCCTTAGTCATGTTTGTCTTATCTTGGTCAACTCTAGGGATGACTTCCCTTGTGACCTTGACTTGACCCCTAGACCTAGGTTTAGTTCCATACCTATATGGAACTCTATGATAGGATGATCCTTCATCGTTGGCATAAGGTTTGTACCCCAAACCTTTCTTGCCACTAGAGGGTCCTTGATTTTCTAAACCTAGGTTTTGATCCTTTGATCCGTTAAGAAGATTTTCTATTCTTTTAAGGGATTTTTCTAATGTTTCAAGTTTTGAGGTCAAAACTTGATTTTCTATCATTATTTCTTCAACCTTGGATTTTTCATAAAGACAATGGAAAATTTTCTTTTTGGTCCTGGATTGAGTAGGTTTACTATTTGATATTCTAAATTGTTCCCTAACCTTAGGTTTGGTAGTCCTAGCATGGAAAACACTATAATTTTTCTTAGGTTTTTCATGCCTCCTATTTTCATGATAAATAGCATTGAAATGATAATAATTATTTTTAGCATGCATATTATCATGATTTAAATAAGTACCATTATCTAATAGTACCTTAGTCTTGTTCTTGGAGGCTCCCCCTTGGTTCGAGCTCCTCCTCTTGGCTTTGGTCGGGTCCTTCCCCTTTGGATATTGATTCCGATAATGTCCTCGTTGATTGCATGAGAAGCACACAATGTGTTTCTTATCCTTTCGTACCACGGGGCCGACCTCCTTTGGCTTCTCCTTGATTTTGGGTGTCACTTACACCTTCTTTTTGACCAATTTGAGACACTTACATTTGTAGTATCCTCTTTCCCTACACCCAAAGCAAATGATCTGATTCTTATTTTTACAAATTAAAATTTCTATACCTTTTCTTGTAGGGGTGGCACTTTCTTCCTCTTCATTGACCTTGGATGATAATGATGAAGCTTTTCCATGTTCCGATGACAATGGTGAATTTTGCTTCCTCTCAATCCTTAAAGTGGAGGCTTCTTGAGCTTCATCTTTGGATGTTGAGCATCTCTCAACTTCAGAATCTTCTTCCTCAGATGAATCTCCCTCTTCGGATTTGTCTTAATTTGGCAAAGTGGAGGGATCTTCATGAAGCTTTGTCAATTTTCTCTAAAGCTCTTTGGCATCTTGAAATACTCCAATTTTGTCAAAGATGGTGCTTGGCAATAGATTTGTCACGCCCCGAGACCTAGGAGCCGCTGATCCAATATAAAATCGGACAACACCTCCCCTGTCTGGCGGACAATTTACACATACACAGAACATGACCATACAGTTTAATTGGCCTCAGGCCTCCAAATGTAGATAGACACAATATAAAAACACAAGACAACTAAGTAAATCATACCTGACTGCGGACCGGTCCGACTTATGACGAAACAACAATTACAACAACCCCTTAGGGCTCCCGACCCATACGACATATACATATCGCTAAAAGAAATATAAAACAATAGACTACAAAGTACAAAACGAAACCATGTCGTCGCGATGGGTAGGGACTGGCTGCCGGGCTCTTCTGGCGACTCCAAGTATCTCAACCTGAAATAAAAACATATGGCAACGGTGTGAGTCCATAAACTCAGCGAATACCCAACAGATATGCGTAGAAAGTTATAATAACAATAGGAGTCTACGCTGATACAGTCTCATATGAACAATATGAAAGGATATATTGAAGATACTGAAACAAGATACATACCAGAATCCATCTAACCTGAAAAGAGGATAATCAATACCTATGAAACACCAATAGACATATACTCTCAGATAACAAGTCTCCAGAATATGCATGTCAAACAAGTGCAGAAATCAAGTGCAGCAAACAATGCATAAATGCATCATATGCACATGATGCAATGTCATGGTCACCCCCTAACTCCAGTCAAGCCACCGAGACAGGCGATACTGTGTCGGCCGAGTGGGTAGAGCTGTGACACTGTACGTACCCTGCTATCACTGCTCCTGAGTGACCGGGTGGACAGGATGCTGGCGGGGGACCACCCCTACCCCATGTATATATGAGGGAGCGTCGCTCTCATCTCCTCGTGGCTCAGTACGAGAAGGGATCCCTGGCTGCTACCACGCCCGCGCTCACCCTCCAAATAGTGGCCGAACGGAGCAATACAGGGCAAATGCGCACATCCTACGGTATCCACTAACCCATGAGTGGTCGTGTGCGCATATCATGTGCCGGAAGACGATAGGCTCGACCACAAGGGAGTCGCTGATCGCCGGCATGCAACAATGCAAGGATGATGTATGATAGATACACATACCTCCCTCCCCAAGTCCTCAGCATACTAAGTCTCAGTCTGAAATCCTATAACAGGAAATACAGGTAACCTACAAGGTATACTGGCCGAAATCCACAGATCTCTCAATGTCAAACGCAAGAGATACCTCACGATATCTAAGCATACATATAGATATGACAATACTTGAGACTGTATAGAACTAACCGCATAATAACTCAGGGATAACCTACAAATACCCAGAACAAGCATAATAACTCAAGAATAACTAACAAGTATCCAGGACAGGCATAATAACTCAGGGATAACTAACAAGTATCCAGGACAGACATAATAACTCAGGGATAACTAAACAAGTATCCAGAACAGGCATAATAACTCAGGGATAACTAAACAAGTATCCAGAACAGACATAATAACTCAGGGATAACTAACAAGTATCCAGGACAGGCATAATAACTCAGGGATAACTAACAAGTATCCAGAACAAGCCATCTAAACAAGGATAGCGTATAAACTTACTGCTATCTATAACAGTCTATGCATAATAACATGACAATATCAAAAGAGATAAGTCAAAGGGTACCCGCCTCAAAGTGAAGAATCCGTATATGTAGGGAACCTCCGGTCCAATAATCAGCAACAGTAAACTCAGTGTCCTGTATCAAAACACAGTTTTAGCTACTTTAACACATGCTAAATTAGCTAAGTATATCCACAACTCATTTAGGATCCCCCTAATCCTAGTAAAGATCAATACCACAATGATGGAGCTCGCCAAAGATCATTACTAAGTCATAGTCAGACCCAATTCCTAATTCAATCCATTATTAATTCCTTCAATGATCAGATAACCCAAACCGGATCAATTTGATACAAAATCTATCCAAAATACAGATCTGAAAATACAAAACCCAATTTAGAGTAGCAAGCTACCAATCTAAAACAGTCCCAGTCTCAACCATAATAGAGCTTACCGGTGATGACACTGTTCTGATCCAAGAACTACAATCTCATCCAACACAGACCAGTTAATCCAAGAACACATGCAGGATCAACGAACTATCGATTCAAACAAAATTAGCTTCCAAACTAGATACAATTCCAACAGATCAAAAGCTCCAAACAAGCAACACAGAATTAACAGTCCCAAATCAAGAACATCATACTATCAGAAACACCTCAACCGATCCAATCTGAACAACAAATCCAAATTAAGAACAGCATACTATCAGAACACCTCAACCGATCCAATCTGAACAACAAATCCAAATTAAGAACAGCATACTATCAGAACACCAAAAACACATATCCAAACATCTCCATCCCCAAGCTCTCGGAAATCAGCAGGCAATCGACGCAAGGAAACACCCCTATACCGACCCCCAACAATGGTGTCATCAAGCGAACCGAAGCACAACCCAAAGAAGACGCAGAGAGACCAAAAGCTTACCGTGAAGAGCCGACCACGATTGAGCAAAGACACCCAGCACCGGAGATGACTTTGGGTGCGATGATCCCGTGGATCGCAACTAGGGCTCGACCGTCGTGGGGACTCGGCGGCTAGGTCGCACGAAGGGGAGAAGAAAATGGAAGAGGAAGAAGGAATCAAGCGCTTGGGGCTTTGGCTGCGGCTAGGGCGCGCGGAAAGGGCAGAAGAAATGGAAGAAGGGGGCGCGCTTCTACTGCGGTTTGGGGCTCACGAGAGGGGAGGAAGAAGAAGGGGTCGGCCGGGCTGCGTGCGTTGGCTGCAAGTGAAGGCAAGATTAAAACTAGATTAGGGTTTTTAATCATAATATATATATATATATATATATATATATATATATATATATATATATATATATATATAGCATCTCCTCAAATAAAACGAAAAACCTAATTATATTCCATTATTTATACAATTGATCCTTATAAATTCCGCCCAGGATCCAAAAAAATTTCTAAAAATTTTCCGTCATATTCTACAAGGTTATTTCTTAATTCAAACTTTAGAATTACTTGCCGTATTTTACAAGATTGACCAACAATTTGGTCACTTTGTCGTTAGCCTCGCATCCCTTGATTTACTCCTCATTCCATTTGCTTTTCTTGAGGAGCTTCCCTTTGCTATTTGTTAGAGCTTCAAAGCCCTCCATTAGAGCAAACCATTGCACTATCTCCATCATGAAGAAATTTTCAATCTTTGTCTTCCAAAGATTGAAATTTGCTTTGTCAAATGGTGGAAGTGCTCAAGTGTCGTACCCGAATTCCATTTTGAGGTTGAACCCACTTGATGATGACTTCTTGAAATTAGAGTTTCTTTAAAACTTCTTCTTCATCCTCTAGCTAGCTCTTGCTCTCTTGGCGATGAGTCCAAAGAAGAGTGACCTTGCTCTGATACCACTTGTTAGCACCGGTAGACGATCTAGAGGGGGTGATTAGCTCCGATTTACTTGATGATTTGTCACTGCGGAAGACTCCAAGCAATGCTAACACTCAAGGATTTACTTGGTGTCCACCTCCTTGAGGTGACTAATCCAAGGATTCGCTCTTCTCACTCTCTCAAACACTATGAAAGACTCCATCGTGGAGGTGGAGAAACCTCGTATAAGCTCTCAAGAAAATATAATAAGAATACAAACAAATATAAAGAAAATCTTACAAGATTTACAATAATAAGTTCTCTTTGCTTTTCTTGTTTTCTTCTAGCTTGGGATCGCCTATAGAACCTTAGAAATGCAGTAGCACTGTGCTCCAAAACTTCTCTTGAAATGACGATGAAGGAGGAGAAGGGCGGGCGAAGAATGCCAAAGAGGTTCGCTTCAATCATACGTGAAAACCCTATATACCCATGACCTAGGATTTTTTTAATCGATCACCCAATCGATTACCACGTCAGAATTAACCGTTTAGTAGCTATTTTTTAAAGCTTAATTGATTAGATAATCGATTAAGACGATCTTAATCGATTGCTGAATCGATTCAACACTTTTCTGTGCTTTCGTGCAATACTGCTGTAATCAATTGCTTAATCGATTATTGTACACCTTAATCAATTGACTAATATTCGATTAAGAAGAGGCTGAATCGATTGGCCAATCGATTCAACCTGCTTCTGTTCTTGGAACACAACTCTCCCAACCGATTACCCAATCGATTCACTCTCTCCTTAATCAATTACCCAATTGATTACGGTCCTCCTTAATCAATTACCCAATTGATTAAGATCTTCCTTAATCAATTACCCAATCGATTAAGAACCTTTCTATTCTTGCGACACTACTCTCCCAATCGATTATCCAATCGATTCACTCTCTCTTTAATCAATTACCCAATTGATTAAGGTAATCAATTGCTCAATCGATTAAAAACTTTTCTGTTCTCACGAGACAACAACCCAATCGATCACCCAATCAATTGCTCAACCCTAACTTGTATTGCTCAAGTCTAGGTTCCTTTACCTAACCACGATTCCTCACCAAGTGTCCGATCAACCCTTTGACCGACTTGGACTCTCCCTTGCCTAGTTCTCAACTAGGACTTTTTTTTGTTAGCGTGTGATCTCCCCGATCCACCTGGACTTCACATAGTCTACTAGATGTGCCTGTTGATGTAGTCTGGCCCGATTGTTGTTTTGGTGTTGACAACGATTTATGTTTAGTTGAATGGATTTGGATTAAGTCCAGGTGGATCGGGAGATCGCACGCTGGCATGTGGAAAGGTCCTAACTCGGAAGGTTGGGTGAAAAGTCCTAGCTTGGAGAGCTAGGTGAAAAGTCTTGACTTGGAGGGTTAGGTGAAAAGTCCCAACTGGAGGGTTAGGTGTGAAAAAGTCCAGGTCCTAGCTTGGAGGGCTAGGTAGGTGGAAATCCCGGTGAGTGAAGTCAGGTGATGAAAATCCCAGTGAGTGA
Organism: Boesenbergia rotunda; assembly: GCA_024364735.1. NCBI lineage: Eukaryota > Viridiplantae > Streptophyta > Magnoliopsida > Zingiberales > Zingiberaceae > Boesenbergia > Boesenbergia rotunda. The sequence continues at coordinate 587,937 of JAGFNQ010000438.1, read as the reverse complement.
AGCCGGGTCCTGGTGAGTGAAGCCAGGTGATGGAAATCCTGGTGAGTGAAGCCGGGTCCTGGTGAGTGAAGCCGGGTCCTGGTGAGTGAAGCCAGGTGATGGAAATCCCGGTGAGAGAAGCCGGGTCCTGGTGAGTGAAGCCAGGTGATGGAAATCCCGGTGAGTGAAGCCGGGTCCTGGTGAGTGAAGTCAGGTGATTGAAATCCTAGTGAGTGAAGCTAGGTTGAAATCCTGGTGAGTGAAGCCGGGTCCCGGTGAGTGAAGCCGGGTGACCGAAACCCTGGTGAGTGAAGCCAGGTCCTAGCTTGGAGGGCTAGGTTGAAGTCCCATTGAGTGAAGCTGGGCATGACACGAGTTAGAGAAGGGTTGGAGGCTTGTTTTCGTGACTTAGAGTGCATTTGGGCTTGCCTGGATCGGTCTGGTGACCGATCAGGGAAGTTGGCACGGTGCTCCTTCGTGGATCGGTCTGGTGACCGATCCAGCGATGGCTGATCGGTCTGGTAACCGATCAGGGAGCATACGTTTCACCTGCTGCTCTGCTCTAGATCGGTCCGGTGACCGATCAGGGAGCATCCAGTAGGTTTTGGGAACCTTACTGATCTGCTCCTGATCGGTCTGGTGACCGATCAGGGATACTGTTCAGATCGGTCTAGTGAATGATCATTTGTCGCAAGGTTCTCACTATAACCGATCAGGATGACTCCTGATCGGTCAGGAAGCAGCCTGATTGGTCTGGTGACCGATCAGGCTGGAGCCTGATTGGTCTGGAGACCGATCAGGCTGGAGCCTGATTGGTCTGGAGACCGATCTGGAGTGTGCAGCAGACTGCTGGATAGGTCTGGAGACCAATCAGGAGTGTGCAGAAGACTGCTGGATCGGTCTGGTGACCGATCAGGGTCCTTCCTGATTAGTCTGGTGACCGATCAGGAGCAGAACTTTAATTCAAATACGTTGTCAGAAGCTCTGATCGCGACTGTTTTCTCTGCCGATTCTCTGATACATTGCTGATTTCATTTCATATACATTGCTAAGCCTCTGGTAGAGTGTGCAGGTGATAGCAGGTGATTCAAACACTCAAGGAGGTTCAATGGAAGGCTTTCCTTGGAGCAGGTTTGTTTGTTTCTCCTTCTCAGGTTTCAACGGCAACTGAGGCATGGCTGGCGACTGACGGAGGCTCAGATGGAGAGGGACTTCAGTGGACTGAGTGCTCAGGGAGGTCAGTGGGTTCAGGCTGTGCTCAGGGGATGCTGATGGAGCCTGGCGATGAAGCAGAAGCTTAAGAGGAAGATGAGAAGCAGAGGAGGCAAGTAGAACGAACAGGAAAACAAGCAAGTGTGGCTGTGTGTTTCGCTGTTGTTGTTGTGCTCCTTGTGTAGCTTCTCTCTTGAGCTTTCTTGCTACTGTCTATTGAGAGGTTCCTCCTTAGTCTTGTGTGCTTAGCTTGTATTCATCTACTGAGGCGATTGTGGAGAGGTTTCTCCACCGAGAAGGAGGCGCTTGATATCCGGTGTTCACCGGGGCTTGATCTGCCGACGATCAAGGGATCGCCCACCTCACGGGTACGCCAAGGAGTAGGGGCAAGTTATCCCTGAACCTTATACATCACGGTGTTAGCGTTTGTTTGGTTTGCGTTTCCTTCTCTGCGTTGTTCTTTGTTCTGCATTTTCTTCCGCTGCTAATCTGATCATGAAGAAAACTTCAAAGTGCAACTTGTGGGTGTCTGGCTACATTCACCCCCCCCCCCTCTATAGCCATCCAAGGTCCAACAATGCCTAGTCCCACTAGGACTTTTTTCTTGTCAGCGTGCGATTTCCCCGATTCACCTAGACTTCACCTAGTCCCACTAGGTGTGTCTTATCCCACTAGGACTTTTTCTTTTTCAGCGTGCGATCTTCCCGATCCACATTGACTTATACACAGTTCTAACAACATTTTAAAACATCGAAACTCAAGCACACTCGAGCCCAGAGCCGGCCTTTCTTGTTTAAAGGCCCTGGGCGAAAATATAAATTATGCCCTAATTTTACCTTTCTACTTCTTCAAAAAACAAACTTTTACATAGAATATATACACTAAAAAAATCACAAAGATAATTTATTTAAAATGTTTTTTGATGCGCTTTTAAACATAAAATCACAAATAATAACATATTTTTTAAAATATTCTTTTTAATATATAAAATTACTAATCCATTTAATTATATTGAGATAAGATTTTATTAATTTTAATTTTAAAAAATTTCTTTTGACAAATAGATATCACTGTTATGAATTGTAATAATATTCTATAAATAATCATCATATTTGGAACGATTTGTTTTTAAAAACTTTAATATTTAAATGGAAGATTATTTTTTATTTGTTCCATGAGATTCACTTACTTGAAATTGTTTGAAATCAATGAAAACTTACTCTGAGCTAGGGCTATGGAGGAAATATCCAAGTCTAATATTATTTAAAATAAATGAAAACTTATTATTTTTATTGTTGTAGTTGGACAAAGGGAAAAAGGAGTGCTCATGAATGCTGATCCTTAGGATTAGGAAAATAAAGGGAAGATGTTGCTATTCTGACAAAAGAAGAGGAAATTGTTTACCTGTCTTTATTCGAAATCCTCAGCTAGCTCCGGTGGGGTTGACCATGACACACACAAAAATAAATAATAATAAGGAAATGCAACACAAGTTGGTCTTGTGGGGCAAACAAAAACCCTAGAAAATAAGGAGCAAAAGAGAAGAGGAGAAGCTTGCAGTTGCGGAAATAAAGTCTTAGAAAAGAAGGCGGTTACTCCTTGCTACACTGCAGTGAAAAAGAAGAGGACGAAGAAAACTACCGATGTGAATGAGAGAAGAAGGAGAAAACTTTAGGGGGCGTTTGATTTGCATTTTCTAGTCTGTTTTTCATTTTCATTTTATGTAGAAAATGTGATTTTCTAGAAAACATGTTTGGTTTGCATTTTCCAACTTTGTTTTCCAGAAAAAAACATAGCGTTTTATGAAAAATTGGGGAATGAAAAAAATCATTTTCCAGAAAACTAGAAATGCGGTTTTCTGGAAAATGAAAATGGAAAATGGCACAAACCAAACACCCCGTTACTTTTTTCGTTAGCATTGCCAACCTTAGTTAGCTTCGACGTGCTCCGACGGCTCCTGCAGCACAAGAGAGCGCAAAATGGGATAAAGTGACTGTTGTGGTGGCTAGAAGGAGAAGAAAAATAAGGATGGTGACTGGAAAACTAGGGTAAAGAAGGGAAGAGGGAAGACCACGGGGAAAATAAAGAGGAGAGAAATAGAGTTATATTTTTTTTTTATACTTAGCGTATATAAAAAAATTTTGGGCCCTGGGCGGGGGCCCTGGTTGCCCTGCGCCAGGGCCGGCCTTGCTCGAGCCTAGTAAAACTAGGTCAACCCTGACCTAACAAAGATTGCGCCAACATTGGACACACGGGCGCCCGATCTGAATCGGACGCCCGAGTCCAACCGGGTGCCCGCCTTCACGGGCGCCCCAGTTTGATTGGTCAACAACTTGTTGACCAGCCTTCCAACGGGTCTTTTAGATGATCTCGGGTCTTTTAGATGATCTCGGGTCTTCTACAGTTGGGCTCACTTGAACCCATCTCCAGCCTTCTCCTCGAGTGTGTTTCATCTTGGCTTTTCGCCCCTCGGAAGTCACGCACATCCTTCTCGCTCCAGCGGCGTACTCTTCCGCAAATCTCCGCGTCCCTCGGATGCACCAAGCCCATCGGCTCCCTTTCTGTGTCATCCTTCTCAATTGCTGCATCTTCCACTCGACTTCATGTGCTCCTAAACTCCTGCACACTTAGACATAGGAATCAAATACCAACATGACCTAACTTTGACTCGGTTGACCAAATTAAAATTTATCCGAGATACTTATAGTAATAATTGTGGCCCTATCACTCTGTTCGGTATAGTCCTTGTGGAGATAATCTTTATTGTACTTTGTGCGCATCAGATGATTCAAGATATGAGACATGATGTATTCGAAATCTCTTGCATGTTGTCACCAAAACTATCGATAGTTTCTTCCACTTCATCATCGTCTGGCTAGCTAGTTGACTTAGTCTCATTTGTAAGTATTCCGGGATGATTTTGATGTGGTCAACCAAGTCAAGTTAGGTCTTGTTGATATTTGATATGTATGTTTAAGTATGCAGGAGGTTAGGAGCACAGAAAATCGAGTGAAAAACTTAGCAAACGAGAAGGTGGCACAAGAAGGGAACCGACGAGCTCGGTGCATCCGAGGGACGCAAAGGCTATGGAAGAGTACACCGGCGGAGCGAGAAAGGCACGTGCGACGTCCAAGGGATGAGAAGTCGTGGAGGAAGTCCATTCTTGGAGAAAGCCAGAAACGGGTTCAAGTGAGCCCAACTCTGGATGGCTAAACATTACCCAGAAGCACCAGAAGTATTGGTCAACCAAAGGTTGACCAGACCCAGACCAACTCAGGCGCCCGAGTCAACTCGGGGGCCTGGGAATACAAGTGCCCGAGTCAAAATTCTATCAACTAGCTATTTATGGCCATTACAATGCGAATAAGCACTGATCCAAGATCAGACGCTCGTGTGCACTCGAGCACCTGAGAAATGTCACGTCAGCATTTCGATAAGGTTTCCAGGGGCTATAAATAGACCCCCTAAACTCAAAGTTTTTATTGATTCGAGTTGTAATTAATTCTACTTTCAATTTCCTCTGTTTTCTTTGAGTTCTGAATTCTGTAAGAGGTTTCTCCGCCCCCAAAGAATACATCTGGAGATTGAGCTTTCATTTGTCTTGGATTAGCAACCATTCTGGTTGTAACCAAGTAAATATAGTTGTCTGTGTCTCTTCGTTTTTAGTAGTTATTGTATTGACTTGTTTATGTTATTTATTTGTGCTAATTAACTATCTTTGTTTAGTAAAGACAAAAGATCAAGTTTACTTTTTCAGGGGTAATTTACGCCCCCCCCTCTTGCCACTCGAATGATCCCAACATCATCTTCGTCGTAAATTTGATCGTCGACTATTTTGATATTTTCATTTATTTCTTTCTCAACAAAAATTTCCAAATTAAAATAAAAGAACTTACGATCTTTAAGATCTTGCGCCGCTAGAGACTAAGATAACTGTTTGTAGATTTTCAAGCATCTCGTCTTGGGTGCTACGATCACAGTGTGAGACTCCCTCTGCTAGAAGCTGCATGTCACAACCACAATCACGACCATGAGTCCATGACGACCATTTATGAGATCTCGAGAGCTCTGATATCAACTAACACTGGGCAGGATAGCGATTATTTTGCGAGCTATTGAATCCATTGACCCACATATGAATACCAGAAATTAGAACCGACCACGCTTCGGAACCGACGGTTCGACGCTTCGGAACCGCCGGTTCGACGGTTCATGGGAGGTCGACCCTTAACCTTAACCGCCCAAGCCGGTTACGATTCACAGTTCGGAACCGTCGGTTCACGATTCGGTTCACGGTTCGCCACGGTTTGAGATTATTATATTAAAAAATTAAAATTTAAAAATTAAATATAAAATATAAAATTTATTTTAAAAAAGGCTTGCACTTATATAAGTTGCCTACGTATCCTCTTAGGGTGTAGGGGAATCAAAGCTCACGTAGTTCTTTTACATTTTTACCCTTTTACAATTTTTATCACTCACTTTCATTTCCTCCCGTTCCCGTTGTATTCGTTCCTTTGGTATCAAATTCTTCGACCTCGTCTTCTGAAAGTTTCATTCCTTGGATTCTTTTCTCGGCTCTGGTCCAATCGTCTAGTAATGCTTGAGCTTCTAATGAGTCGGGAGACATAGTTGATCGCCGTTCATCTAATATGTTGACGCCGGCACTGAAGGTCTATTCCACAGCAATAGTTGACACTGGACAAGCTAAAATTTCTTTTGCGATCACGGACAAAAAGGAAAGCTTTGAGCCTTCTGTGACCACCACTTCAAGATATCGAAATCTTCGCTATCTGCTTCATTAAAATCAAAAGAAAATGTAAAATAATTCTCAAGTACCTGTGTGGAACTTGTGGATCCTCGTGGACGTTTTGTCCGTTCATTTAATAAAAGTTGTGCTTTGGTAAGATTTAAATTAGTAGTAGTAGTTTGTTGTGTTTCAGAAATATTAGTTTGTATTCCATATTTAATATAATATTGATTATAAAGATCATATAAATTATTTCTAATATTATATATAATATTAACTGAATCCGGAGAAAAAAAATCTTTAATAGGAATTAAAGCGTCATAATATAAAGTTAACATTTCTTGTAAAACTTCTAATTTAAATCTAGGATCTAAAGCAAATGCAATTAAATAAATTTCAGAAATAAAATAAAAATATTTTTTCCATTTAGTTTTCATAGCTAATATGCAAGAAGTTAAAGTTTCATTATTGATATGTACATTTAATATTAATACTATACTAGAAAAATTCACTAAAACTAAATGAGCAGTGGGATAATAAACACCGAAAAGTTGTTCAGTTGCATCATTAAATACTTTTAAAATTTCATAAATATTACTATAAATATTCCATTGTTATGAAAATAAATATATATTAGTATTACTATTTTGTGCAAAAAATAAACATAATAAATCTTTATATTGAAATGAATCTTGTAATAATTGATATGTTGAATTTCAACGTGTTGGAACATCACGTGGAAATTGTTTAGGTCTCATTCCATTAGCTTTACAAAATCTACCTCATTGTTTCATCATAGATGGATGCGACCATAAATATGAAATTGCGATTCTAATTATTTGAATATAATTTTCTAATAGTTTTAATCCATCTTGACCACATAAATTTAAAATATGGCATACACAACGAATATGAAAAAATAAATCACCAATAACAGGTTGTCAAACAAAATTTAGTTCATCTATAGAAGCGGTATTAGAACTAGCATTATCTAATGATATTGAAAATATTTTATGAGTCAATCCATATTCTTCTAAAATTAAACATAATAATTTTGCAATGTTATGGGAAGTATGTGATTCATCAAAAACTCTATAAGCTAACAATCTTTTTTGGAAGATCCAAGAGTTATCAATTCAATGGCAAATCACACTCATATAAGAATGAGTTTGCCAATGATCACTCCAAATATCGGAACATAAAGAAACTTTATTATTTAATTTACTAAATTCATCAATTAAATTCTTTTTTCATTATTTTACTAATCTTTTAATTATACGAGTTAGTATAGTCCTAGGAACACATTTAGCAGCTGGATTAAGAGATTCTTTACAAAAATCTTCAAATGTGCATTTACATCCAAAACTAAAAGAAAGATGTTCTACGGAAACAAATTTAGCTAATGATTCTCTTAATTTATTATCCGAATATATAAATAAACTAGAATCAGTACTATTACCACTAAAAAATCTTGATTATTATGTTTGAGAGCGGTCAAGTCCATATTCCGCCGGGTGCTTTGTTTCTACATGTCGTTTTAACGACACATAGCCATCGCCGGCTTGGAATTTGTAGGAAGCATTGCAATACTTACATTTTGTACTCAATTCTCCCGACAGAAGTGTGACATTCTGAAAACGTTTAGTAAAAATAAAAAATTTTAAAGGAGGATTTTCCCTAACCTTAGAAGTAATTGTATCAGTTCTTCCTTGCGTTTCAGGCATTGGAAGGTGTTGGGGTTGAGCCTCGGTCTCATCATCGGTGGATTGAATTTGAATGTTGGGATCCTCGTATGCTATTTCCTTTCCCCTCTGAAATCGAGATGATGAAGCTCCGGGACCACCTTCCATTATCGTCGAAAGATGAAGAACGTGTAGAGAATATGAAGTTGAGACTTGAGAATGAGAGATTAAGATAAGAGAAGATGTGTGTGAAAATGATGAAATGAACTCCCTATTTATAGAGTTTGGATTATAACGATCTCTAAATCATAGTCATTGATCAAAAAATGATCAAATGATCTCAATCGTTGAAAAAAAAAATCAAAAAACAAAAAAATAACCCCAACGGCTCTGAACCGTCGGTTAACCAGCCGTTCGGAGCCGTTGGAACCGACGGTTTGAACCATCGGTTCGGCGGTTTTCCTCCCTTGGGAACCTGCCAGGTCGGTTCCGGTTCAGCCCGGCGACTCGGGTCAACGGGCTACTCGACCCATTGACTCGGGCCGGGTCCGGGCTGGACCCGGCCCATGGGTAGGTCTATCAGAAATAATCTTTTAGAACCTGTTGATTCACACATAAATACCCAGAAATAGACATCCAAAAACTATACGAAACTTTAGGGAAAAAAAGAATGGCGTAGCTGAATTACTATTAATAAAAAAATCTTCTCCCTTAACGCTCATATAAATCCAAACCCTGAGACACAAAAAAGCAAAGAAATATTTAATATATAAGATCTCAATTCTTATCTTGTAATGAAAAAAAAACTTAACAAAAAGAAATTAATAAAATAGAACGCTTAAATAGATAACTCATAACTAGGGGTGTCAAAAATCAACATGACCCGATGACTCAACCCGAATTGACCCGAAAAAAATCGAGTTCGGGTTGAAAATTTTCAGGTTCGGGTCGGGTTCGGGTTGGGGGGTTTCGGATTGAAAAATTTCGGGTTGGGTTCAGGTCGGGTTCGGGTTGACCCGAATTTAAGATTTTGTGGATTTTTTGGGATTAAATCAAATTTTATTTTGAAAATTAAGATATTTTTATGTATATTAATATCAGTATAGTATGATCATGATGAAGTATTGAGATAAAAGTGAAGAATTATAGGGAAAATGGCAAAAAAAGACGTTTTGAATCGGTTTTTTCGGGTTATTCGGGTCGGGTCAGGTTGGTCGGGTTCGGGTTCGGGTTCGGGTTTGGGGGTTTCGGGTTGAAATCGGGTTCGGGTCGGGTTCGGGTTGGGAGTTAAAAAAAAATTCCCAACCCGACCCGAACCCGACCCGACCCACCCGAATTGACACCCCTACTCATAACCCATAAATATCAGAAATATCAAAATTATTTTAAATACCATAAAAATAAAAATTATAAAATAATAATAATAATAAACTATAAATCCTCCTGCATCACGATAGTATGGTCATGCCTAACCTAACTCAAAGGTTGAGCTACCTCTATTTAGCTCATGGTTCATCGAAACGGATGTGAAACTGTCGGAACATATGTTTCGGCATGAGAACACCCCATGTCATTCCAAAGTTTTAGTATATAACGTGGTTTGCCTTGGGACGTCATTTTTCGGCGTTTTACGGCCAGAACGGAGATTATTCTTTAGCTGCTACTGGTGACAAGCCGTCGGCATAGATTTTATCTGGTGGCTCGCAAAGGGAAAGAATGAGGAGGTGAAAAGGAGGGAAACTTCACTTGCGATGTGTAGAGGAAGAGAGGGAAATTATTTGCCGTGGTCGGCGATGATACCCATCGGCTACTCGCAAGAAGAGCAACGTGAGTCGGATGGTGACAGAACAACCCTATGTGTGCCATGCATAAGAGAAGAGAAGAGAAGAGAAGAGCAGAGAAGAGGAGGAGTTTTAACCTAAACTTAGGTTTTATTAAATATTATATGTTAATAAATTAAATTAATTTTCAATTTAAATAGATAATTTAATTTAACCTAATAAAAAAAATTTCTATAAAATTCATTTAAATTTTAAAACAATTTTTTATTTTTATTTTTATTTATTTTAATTAAAATATTATTTTTAATCATATATATATGTATATAATTCGTGCCGTGACCGTTTCGCGAAATGATATTAGAACTGGAACAATAGAGTTCGCGACGACTTCTACGACCGTTTCGACGAACCATGATTTAGCTAATCTCATAGCCCAAATTAAGTCAAGTCAAATTGGTTCATGAATATCATGTTCAACGGAACCCAATGGTTGTCATCTTTGCTTGACTTAACCCACATCCCAAATTAGGCCCAAATTCAATCAAGTCAAGGTGGATCACCATTCAATTGTCGAGATGGGATCCTATGTCTCGCAGAAGATCCCTGTCCCTCTATCCCACTCGTCGGCGATGGCTGGTAAGTTGTCCGATCGTCGATCAGATATCACCAGCGGCCTCCGACCACCACCTCGAACAAAATTATACCCTTGAGGGTACAGTGAACCCGTCGGGTATCGCCACAATTGTGATCTCATCGTATTCACCGTCGAATCCGACGAGATTGTAATACAACGATTTCAACCGATTCACCGTTATCCAAAGATATCGTTTGATTTGTGACGACGATAAAAAATTATCTGTGGTGTCCGATCGTCTATCAGACGACTCGCCGACCATCGACAACGAGTGTGAGATAGACGTGATAGAAAATGATTAATGAGGTTTTTTCAACCATCTTCGGACGATCGGCCCGGCCACACGAAAGTTTCCCACCGACCGCCAGGGTAAATCGGGAAGTGTTCACAGTGGCGGTCTAGAAGCTCAGCTTCTCAGGGTTCGCCAATTGTCTCTTATATTTCATCATATAATGTTTTAAATTATATAATATATTTTTTGCTTCCGAATTTGTTCCTACCACTTCAAACTTATTTCATTTGTTTTGAGATTAATTCTATATATTTGCATTTTTTTAATTTTTTAATTTATTTTAATAGTCTCATAGATTCATCTAAATATTCTCCTAATTAATATATTACTTTTTAATGTTTAGCTTCCATATAATATTAAATTTAAAAAGCTCCATTCCATATTCACCACTTTTTTCGTGTATTATTTCATTAATATTTTTATTAAATAATATATATACATATATATTTATTAAATAATAAATTTAAAATCCTAAAAATTTCAAATCCAAAAAATTATTTTCTTATTACTGAATTATTTTTCATATAAAGCATAATTCCATGTCACGCTAACTAAAATTATATTGATTATATTATTAAAATTTTGGATTTAAAGCATTTAATAAGGGAAGTTTTTAGAGCATTCATCCGATTCCTTATCTAAATTTTAAAATTTAGAATAGAAGAATTATTTTATTAAATTTTCTATCATATTTTTTTATTATTTTTCTCTCTATATATAATATTTATTTTTTACTATTCAATTCATTTTCTTTATTTTTTTTTCTTTTTCATAAATTAAATAAAATTTACATATTTATTCAAGAATTTTATTTTTTTAATTTAAAGATATACTATTTATAAAATTTAAATTTAAAAAATTGATAGGGTAGGTGATAATAACGTGCTTGCCATGTAGTTGAGGGGAGGCACACTCCCTTTCAAATCATTGCTTTGAATGGAAGATAATAACGTTCCTGATGGCCACGTAGTTGACGCACACTCCCTCCCTTCACCGACCAACCTAATTGGGCGGTTGATTAGTCGGTAGCACGGTGGTTGGTGCAGATCGTGCACTTACGTGGTGAAACAATATTTTTTGTAGAAAATTAGATTTATTAAATCGAGATTTTTTTTAATCAATTAATTTTTAAAATAACTAATACGGTCTGATAAAAATTTTCTATTTATTTTTAAGTAAATTAGAAAGCTCGGAGACTTATCAAAACAATCAATATTAATTCTTAAATTTATCATTTCACTAAAGTAAAATCCTTATAATATTAAGATTCAAATCTTAAATATCTGCTCGAGTAGCTAAATTTCATGATTTTTTTAATTAAAGAATTTGGAGTATTAAATTATTGAATGATCCGTCATTTATATTTTTAAATTTATTCTAAAAATCGATAATTTTTTTTATAAAATTAAATACATCATCTTCAAAATTAATTAATTTGAAAAATTAAATCAAAAGGTCAGCCTTCTATTCAACTACAAGACCCCAAATCTTTGCCATATTTCCACCACCATACCAAATCAAAGGCATGCCACAATACCACGACTATCTCCCAATTTCATTGACTTTTCTTAATATTTTACGTTCAATTATTTTAATTTTTTTTGGCTGATAATTATCAAATATAATTTATTGATTTTTAATCTTCTAATAAATATAGCGGCTAAAATATTCAAAGAGTATTTCTTTTTAAAAACAAAGCGGCACTTTTCTATTATAAATGTTTAATTCAACCAACTACTCAACTAATTTAACAATTATTTTTCATAATTTTCTAGTTCAAATATTTTTTAAAATTTTTTTATGATAATTATTAAATATGACACGGACTTTTAATCTTTTAATAAATCTAACGTGTAAAATAATATTAAAGAAATATTTTTTTATCTCATATATTTTTCATTATATACTTCTCATTTTTCCTTTATATTTTACTTTATATATAATTATAAATTTTTACACATTCAAATCTAAAATTAATTTGATAAAAAAAATTAAAAAGAAACTAATTGATAAAAAATCAATTTAAGAAAAAAAATAATATATTTTAAAACAAATATTAAATAAAAATTATTTTAATAAAAAAACTCAAAGGAACAACTCTGCACAGATGGAGCTACTCCTTTATCAGACGGAAGTAGCTCTCTCCTTTGGCCAGCTCAGCAATGGCATTCTACTGATGCTCTAAATTTTATACAAGTTTTAAAAATTATTAGATGAATTAATATGATTTTAAAAGATTAATTTAAATATTTTAAATATAGATTTTGATAAAGTTAATTACAAATTAAAGTGATATAACTTAGTTAAGGAGTAAATTAAAATTTTCAAAAAACAAATGGATGTATCATAAATATTAAAAGTGATCATTTTAACGATGTCTACACTATAGTTTTATTTATTTTAAAAGGGATTTCCAAGACCTAATGGAAGGGGTAGGCATAAAATATTTCTGACCTAACCATTAGGAAACAAACATATCTGAATCAATTTGCTTTCGTATTCATATAGGTGATTTTAGGAGAATCGTTAAAAATTAAAATAACCGACTTATTTTTTTAATATATTTTAGAAGAAAATAAATGAAAACTTATTTAACTTTAGTCAATCAATTGTATCCACCGAGGGCATCCCACTTGCCATCATCGTGGTGAATACGGCAAGGTCAAATGAAAAAATCTCCCGAATATTTGACTTAAGATATTTAACGATAATGTAATTTATTTCCTTTATTTCTTGAATTTTACAAAATGGTCCTCAACGGCTCCTATAGTTTTTCATCGTTTGCCCGAATTGGCGGCCGTCAAACAAGCAGCAAAGCTTTGGTCGTCTCAGATCTCAGCGACGACTCCTCTCCTTGCTTGTGCTCGCTCCCTCTTCGCCAAAACCCCTTCCCTCCTCGCCGTTCTTCTTCCTCTCCGGAAGAGTGTCGTGATTGGTTCGTGATGACGACCGGTGCGGCGGCGGCGGCGTCTCCGAAGGTGGGCGTCGCGTCCTCCAACGGCCTCCGGCACGTGGAATCCATGGCCCTGCACCCCTCGGGCGCTGGTCGGATCTCACACCTTAACGCCGTCATCCTCGGCGAGCCCCTAGAATCCGAGGAGAACGACCTCGTCTTCCCCTCTCAGGAATTTTCCAGCCAGGCCCTCGTCTCCTCTCCCGAACAGGTGGGTGCTGCTTGTCCTTGAACTCTTCGGTTCGAGCTTTCTTGAGAGAATTTCGTTTTGTGAGCTTGAAGGTTCCTCCTTTGTTGGACATTCCGTTGTTTTTGTAAGTAAGTTTTGATTTTTTTTTTTTAGGTTTACGTAAGTTTTATTCTTTTGTGGAAACCTGGAAATTGTATATTTGCTATTGACAGAACTATTTATTTTTTTCCGATTCGGAAGAATGCGAAAACTTTAAAATGGAACGTTTTTTAGTTTCTTGGATAAACTTGTTTTGCATTTTTTTTTCTACTCCGCATTAATATCACGAATCTTCAGTATCGAAACATGTACGAGAAATCAATAGAGGATCCAGCTGGATTCTGGTCGGAGATCGCTTCCCAGTTCTACTGGAAGGAGAAGTGGAATCCAGAGGTCTACACCGAAAACATTGATGTGAGGAAGGGAACCGTCAAATTCGAGGTGAGTGGTCTTACACTTAATCTTGTTTGGTGGAAAATCTTGATCTGCAAAAGGTATTGACTTGCTGATAACAGTGGTTCAAAGGAGGCAGAACGAACATTAGCTATAATGCTTTGGATCGAAACATTGAAGCGGGTAATGGTGGAAAAGTTGCTATCTATTGGGAAGGCAATGACCTGGGTGATGATGGGCGCTTGACTTATGCTGAGCTATTGGAGAAGGTTTGCCAGGTATGCTGCGGAGCATTCCAAGTTAGTTTCAATAAATATGAAATTTATCTTGTATTTTCTTGTCATAGCTCGCCAATTATTTAAAACATGTCGGTGTGCGAAAAGGAGATGCAGTTATTATTTACCTGCCTATGCTGACAGAGTTGCCAATTGCGATGTTAGCATGTGCTCGTATAGGCGCAGTCCACTCAGTAAGTTGATGAAATCTTCTCCCAAATTTTCAGTTTAGATTGGTTTTAAGAAAAATAAAATATTGGTTACAAGCTCCATTCAGGTGGTATTTGCGGGCTTCTCTTCTGAATCACTTTCACAAAGAATTATTGACTGCAAACCTAAAGCAGTAATAACCTGCAATGCTGTGAGGAGAGGTTCCAAACCTATTTATCTCAAAGAGATAGTTGACAGTGCCATCAGAGAATCTGTCAAAAATGGTGTTACAGTAGGTATGTTCTTTATTCGATTAATGAACATGGTATGGAGCACCACATACCTATTAAGATGTGTTGTCCGACTGCATACTTTCAACTGCTTTTACCATCCTCAACGACATGGATTGAATTTTGAGATGATTTTATTAAATTTATCTCAGCTTTTCATGATAACTAAATTGTTTTTTTTTTGTTATGATGTGCATGACAGTGTTTTGTGTTTGATTCACCTGAATAGTTTGTGTCGACGAATGAAAAAGATGTAACAAGTCATTCTTAAATGTTGTTTTTAGTATAATGACATTCCCAAAGCAATATAATGCCTTGTTTGACCTGTAAAATTTTTTATTTTGTCAGTGTTTGCTCTCAAGACTCAACACTATTTATGTCTGACTGATATCTTTGTTCCTTCATTAATGGAATCTTATTCTCCACCTTTGTCACTTTTGGCATGAACAGACCTGTGTTTGACTTTTGAAAACAAATCAGCCATGAAGAGAGAAGATACCAAATGGCAGGATGGGAGAGATGTCTGGTGGCAGGTCTGTGGACTAGACTGCTCACTATTGACATATTGCAGTTGTAACTTTTGGTTTATTTTGTTCTGGCGTCAATTGTTGAGGATTTGAACTTAGTTACCAAATATTTTCTTAGTCGCCTATTTTTGGTTAGCAAGTAGCACAAGAGACTCCATCGTTTTGTGTTTTTATTGTGAATTCAGGATGTTGTCCCTCTATTTCCAATAAAATGTGATGTGGAATGGGTTGATGCAGAAGACCCACTATTTCTCCTGTACACTAGTGGTAGCACTGGGAAACCAAAGGTTACAAATTTAGTATTTATGGGTTTTTGCCATTCTTTTGTACTAAGTACTGGAGACTTATGCCTTAACAACATATAGGGTGTTTTACATACAACTGGGGGATATATGGTATATACAGCAACAACATTCAAGTATGCATTTGACTACAAACCTTCAGATATATACTGGTATGCTTACCTCTCTCTCTCTCTCTCTCTCTCTCTCTCTCTCTCTCTCTCTCTCTCTCTCTCTCTATATATATATATATATATATGGGTTACTCCAGAGTATTCTTTGAAGTTAGTTTTACAAAACTTATCTGTTCTGCAAATGGATTAAGTATTTCCTATCTTTTGAATTAGGTGCACTGCTGATTGTGGCTGGATAACAGGGCACAGTTATGTTACTTATGGCCCACTTTTGAATTCAGCAACCATTGTGGTGTTCGAAGGGGTAAATAGTGTCTTTCCTCCTCATGTTTACATAAGTTTTTACCTATTGTTATCTTTGTAGTAATTGACAATGTATATAGTAGTTATCTCAGCTCAATTACAAGTGACTTTCATTCATCTTATCCAAGACGTGTGATTCCATAGTCTTTCTAAAATCACATAAACAAAAGAGTTCATCTTGCTAATTCAATGTGAACAATTCATTCAGGCTCCGAATTATCCTGACGCTGGACGCTGCTGGAATATTGTTGATAAATACAAGGTGACAATATTTTACACAGCCCCAACCCTAGTGCGATCCTTAATGCGCGAAGGTGATGCGGTAAGAATCTTGTTTAATTTTATTTATGATTTATTAAGAATCTTGTGTAATTTCATTTATGATTTATCATTAGTTTACTTCAAACAAAATGTTTTCTTTTTTTCTTTGATACTTCTTAGTTTTAGTAGATACTGATATATGTTCATATCTTCGCATCTTATGTTAGAAGTAAACATGTGCCTGTAATCTGACATATCAAATGGGCTTCTTCTCTTATCATATGCATCTCAAAGTTTATTTTGCAGAAGCTAAATTTTCTGTCACTTGTTTTTTTTTCTTGTTTGGTCCTCTCAGGAACTACCACTCTTTAATTCACCAAGCGGAAGTGAACTTCTTGTGTCCGTCCTTTATCTATGTGATAAACAGGTTGTTTGGATATTGATTATACAATGGACAAGAAAGTATCCCATAATAGCCTGTCAAATAACATTAATATGACTGATTCTGATTACCAAGAAACTAATAGACTCAAAGCAGTATGTTTATCCTGTCACATGTAGCAACAGAACCTATTCAAGCAAAATGACAGATTGAACTCCCCGAATGCCATTATTGGTCTTGTTAAAGGTAATGGTAAATCATACATGACCTCAGTTGTATTCTTGACCAAAACAATAATTTGATAAAGTACTTTCCTTTCATGGAATATTATGTGCTCCTCAACCAAAATGGCCCTAAGCTGATAAACCAAAACTTTTCTTGTTCATGTATGTTTTGGGCCCTACTTCACAGAATCTGTCATTAATCTATTAACTACCAATTTGACCATCCGATTCTATTTCACTAACCCTTCGTTGTTTGCAGTATGTCACTCGCTATCAACGGAAATCTCTCCGCATTCTTGGTAGTGTGGGCGAGCCAATCAATCCTAGTGCATGGAGGTTCACCTGGACCGTTCAACTAGCTATCTTGTTCTAACTTTTTTTTCACTATAAATGCTTCCTTAATATATCTAAATACATTGCTTAGGTGGTTTTACAATGTTGTTGGGGATTCAAGATGCCCTATATCAGATACCTGGTGGCAAACAGAAACTGGTGGCTTCATGGTAAGCAGGCTCTGTTCCATCCCATGGTTTTCTATGCTAGTTATCTACTTTGGCGGAAACACTTGTATTATTTCTTGCAGTTTTAAGTTCATCACTTATTAAATTTAGTTATCTGTTAATCTGAGCTGTATCTTTAAATCTTATAATCTGATTACAGATTACGCCTTTACCTGGTGCATGGCCTCAGAAGCCTGGCTCTGCAACTTTTCCTTTCTTTGGAGTTCAGGTATGTATTAATCAGACTTATATACATCGAAATAGTCTTTAAGCCATATTTAGTAATACTGTTTGAGAAAGTACTGCAGCCAGTTATAGTTGATGAGAAAGGGAATGAGATTGAAGGTGAATGCAGTGGATATCTTTGCATCAAAAACTCATGGCCTGGTGCATTTCGGACGCTTTATGGTGATCATGAAAGATATGAAACCACATATTTTAAACCTTTTGCTGGTTATTATTTTACTGGGGATGGATGTAGCAGGTATTTTCCCCCCCTGATTGGGTGCCATTTTTTTATGGGCATAAACTATTAGGAGATACTGTGTTCTAAAATTCTTTAAGACTTTCTATTGCAGATGGGTGTTCTGGTTCTGAATTTAATTATGCCCATCAACATGGAATGATTTGAACATGGCATCTCCTAGTAGATATCTTATTATTTGATTAGCTGTGCTTTTTTTTAGAAGTGTTAGATGTTATGAAGTCGTACAATACTCTCTTTTTTATGTACCAACATAGTGCTGCATACCAACTCACGTGAGAATTTGGATATTATAGCTCATCTAAATTTTCTCACAAAGTGCTTATTGTGAAAATAACATGGTTCTCATAAGTATTAACACTATCTTGATTTGTCAGGGACAAAGATGGTTACATTTGGCTCACTGGAAGAGTTGATGATGTCATCAATGTGAGGTACTCTAAATAAATGGATGCAAGCATATTCGTTCCTTTTTGGATAGATATTATCAGCCACAGAATTTGTCGAGCACTTGTTTGTTATTTTATCTTATGGGGTTGACGGGTTAGAGAACTTAATTTCCTCTTTGCAGTGGGCATCGTATTGGCACTGCTGAGGTAGAATCTGCTTTGGTTTCTCATCCCCAATGTGCAGAGGCTGCTGTAGTTGGAGTTGACCATGAGGTATAAGAACACTATACTAGTTGTCTGCAGGCTATGCCAATCCAAGCCATAAGAACTTTCATATGTAGAAAATCTGATTGCAATAATTTTTCCTGTTCTCAGATCAAAGGTCAGGGAATCTATGCGTTTGTGACTTTAGTGGAGGGTGTTCCTTACAGTGAAGAACTTCGGAAAAGTCTAATTTCGGCAGTCAGAAATCAGGTGTCACAATTTTGCAGAAATCTTCTTTGTTATTTTTGGATATGTTTTCCAGTTTTATGCCTCATGCTCTAGAATTAACTTCAATTTTCTGGCTATATGTTTGCTACATCGATAGTGATGTGACGTATTTATTTCATGAAAGTTGAAACAAAACGTCTCTAACCTTGACTTTCCAGGCTATGCTGATTCAGTAAACTGATCATAGTTTTGTATCTCTGAAAAGTACCTGCATTAAAAATTCAAATGGCCAACTAGGGCTTGATTACCTGATGATTATCCACATTTAAGTATTTCTGAGCAAGGATGGCATTACTTTATTTCCTGGTTATGTTCAGAACATGAATGTTACCTTGGTCGAACAGTGTCAATGCTACTAGCCTACTACGGATCCATCATCTTTGCTTTGGTTTTGTATAGCTAATAGTGCACTCATTTATCAGATTGGTGCATTTGCTGCTCCTGACAAAATCCACTGGGCTCCTGGACTTCCGAAGACAAGGAGCGGAAAGATCATGCGGAGAATCTTACGAAAAATAGCATCTAGGCAGCTGAATGAGCTTGGCGACATCAGTACGCTTGCTGACCCAAGTGTTGTGGACCAGCTAATTTCACTGAGCGATTGCTAGTGAAGGAAAGGTGATTGTAGCAACAGATCAGTCAGAGATGCATATTTCTTGTGCTTTTTAAGGGAATATTAACATACTGTTTCTGGTTTATTGTATTTTTTCTGGATGCTATTTCAATTATGTTCTTATTGCAGTGCAGCCATTTGAATTTGTTACAAGATTAAATAAAAGATCAAGGTCTTTCACCCTGTTCTAGTAAAAGTATAAACATCAATCTGTCTATCTATATATATTGACGTCCTGTTTTATAAATATATATATTGCAGCCATTAGAAGTTGTTTCTTTTATTGCTGGTGGGTCTAGATTGAGGAAGTTGGCTAGTGAAGATTGAACAGGAAAGAGCGTGGCTGAGTTTTGTTATGGATTAGGCTTAGGACGATCGAAAGAATTTGGGGCTCTTTGAAGTGGTTCGGTTGGGTTACATTCAAATCATCCAAGATGGGCTAATCAAATGGCTGTAGGTGGGCAAGGACATCAATTTCACCTTACTAAAAATATTTGCATGGGTTTAGGGTTTAAGGCTAGGTGATAAAGCACTAAAAGACAATTAAAAAGATCAGGATTTGATTTAAAACACAAGATTTGATTTTATTTAAATTTATTTTATAACTATGTTGGAAAAAAAACATAATTTAGAAGAGACATGATCAAGTCTGCAAACTAGGAAAAAAGCTACCAATTTATAGGTCTAATTGTGGAAACACCTAATAATATGAACAATTTTAAGGACAGATGGTCTTAACGGTATCAATCTTCAGACAATTCTTGTTCATCATTGGCAAAAAGATGATAATGCTCGCCCTGAGCGTCCCATAACTCCAACCTCACATTATGGCAGGGTGGCAAATCATGAGAGGAGGGTACTACACCCCAAGAGTAGGCGCTCACCAAGATTCGACCCTAAATCAAGGTTTAAAATTTCGACCCGTATCGAAGTTTCGGTCCCAGATCGGAACAATACGGTTTCGGTATCATATCGTATCGTGCCGATACGGTTTCGATATTTTTTTATTTATATATAGTAATTATTAGATAAATATATTTATTGTACCTAATTTAACAATAAATTATATATTTATTTTATATAAATTCTCAATTATTTTATATAATTTAACATAAAATGTAACTTCATATATAATAATTATATAAATTAATTATGTATTCATTTATTTAATTATGAATTTAAATAATATATATTTACAATGATAAAAATATCAGAATATCAATTAAATAATAAAACAATATAAAATATAAAATAATAAAAATTATCAGAATATAAATTTAATTTATTAGAAATTTTTTAAATTTTTAAAGATTTTTTAGAATTTTAAAATAATATTTACAACAACAACAACAACAACAAAGCCTTATCCCACTAGGTGGGGTCGGCTATATGGATCCTTTTACGCCATTGAGTTCTATCCCCTACTATATCATCATCTAGATTTAAATAAAATTTATCTTGTTTTATTGTTGCCAACCAAGTCTTTTTTGGTCTTCCTCTCCCTCTTTTAATGTGCGTATTTATCATAGTTTCACATCGTCTAACAGGGGCATTTATTGGTCTTCTAAGTACATGTCCGTACCATCTCAAACGTGTCTCCCGAAGTTTTTCTTCAATAGATGCAACTCCGACTCTCTCTCTAATACTCTCATTCCTTATTCTATCCATCCTCGTATGTCCACACATCCACCTTAACATCCTCATCTCTGCAACTTTCATCTTTTGCTCATGTGCTCGAGTCATAGCCCAACATTCAGCACCATATAACATAGCAGGTCTAACTGCCGTTTTGTAGAACTTCCCTTTAAGTTTTAGAGGTACTTTACGATCACATAAGACACCCGATGCTAATCTCCATTTCAACCATCCTGCTTGTATTCTATGTAAGACATCTCTCTCAATTCCTCCATCACTTTGCAAGAACGATCCTAAATACTTAAAGTTCTCGATTTTAGACAACTCATCATCTCCTATCTTAACAATTGTTTCACTACGTCTAGCATTGCTAAACTTAAATTCCATATATTCAGTCTTTACTCTACTAAGCCTAAAACCTTTCATTTCTAGAGTTTCCCGCCAAGATTCTAGTTTAGCATTTACTCCTTCACGTGTCTCATCTATCAAAACAATATCATCTGCAAACAACATGCACCATGGCACTGTATCTTGAATGTGCCTAGTGAGTTCATCCATGATTAGTGTAAAAAGATAGGGACTTAAAGCTGATCCTTGATGTAACCCTATCCTTATTGGAAATGCTTCAGTCAATCCACCTGAAGTCTTCACTCTAGTCGTTACATTTTCATACATATCTTTAATTAGGTCAATATATGTTACGCTAACGCCTCTCTTTTCTAGAATTCTCCATATAATTTCTCTTGGTACCCTATCATAAGCTTTTTCTAAATCAATAAATACCATGTGTAGATCTTTCTTTTGCTCCCGATATTTTTCAATTAATTGCCTAAGAAGATGTATAGCTTCTATTGTCGACCTTCCAGGCATGAACCCAAATTGATTTTCGGTTACCGTGGTCTCCTTCCTCAATCTTTTTTCTATTACTCTTTCCCAAAGTTTCATGGTATGACTCATTAATTTAATACCCCTATAGTTTGCACAATTTTGTATGTCTCCTTTGTTCTTATATAAGGGAACCAGACTACTTACCCTCCATTGATTAGGCATTTTTTTTGTTTTCAATATTAAATTAAATAATTTTGTAAGTCATTCAATACCTTTTTTCCCTAAACATTTCCATACCTCTATTGGGATATCATCCGGTCCCACGGCCTTTCCATTTTGCATCCCTTTCAAAGCTTGTTCTACTTCTGAAGTTTGAATTCTCCGATGAAAATTAAAATTTCTATACTCATTTGAAATACTTAAATTGCCTAAGTCAAGTTGGTCCCCTAAACTTTCATTAAAAAGTTGATGAAAGTAAATCTTCCACCGCTCTTTTATTTCGCTATCATTTACTAGTACTCTATCGCATTCATCTTTAATACATCTTATTTGACTAAGGTCTCTTGTTTTCCTTTCTCTTGCTTTAGCTATTTTATAAATGTCTCTTTCCCCTTCTTTTGTATCTAAATTTTGATATAGTCGTTCAAAAGTTTTATTTTTTACTTCATTCACTGCTTTCTTAGCCTCTTTCTTGGCTATTGTATATTTTTTTAAGTTTTCCTCGTTCTTACAAATATATAATTCCTTATAAGCTATTCGTTTTTCTTTCACTTTCTCTTGTACTTTCTCATTCCACCACCAAGATTCCTTCCTTGGTGGTGCATGCCCCTTTGACTCACCGAGTACATCCTTAGCTACTATTTTCAACTTTGATACCATCTTATCCCATGTCGTATTAGAGTCGCTATATATTTCATCTAATGCTTGTATTCCTACCTTCTCCTTCAATATGTTTTGCTTCCCATCCTTTAACTTCCACCACTTAATTCTAGGAGTCGTGTATATTTTTCCTCTATTAATATTATAACTAAGGCGTATATCTAACACTACTAATCTATGTTGGGTAGTTAAGCTTTCTCCAGGGATAACCTTACAATCTTTACAAATCTTCCTATCTCTCTTCCTAACCATAAAATAATCAATTTGTGATTTATTATTCCCACTTTTGAATGTGATCAAGTGTTCTTCTTTTTTCTTAAAAAATGTATTAGCTAGTATAAGGTCATATGCTATCGCAAAATCCAATATAGTTTTTCCTTCTTCATTTCTTGTTCCAAACCCATAACCCCCATGTACTCTCTCATATTCTTCATTTTTCGCTCCGACATGTCCATTTAGATCGCCTCCTATTAAAATCATTTCATTTGGCGGAATGTTTTGTAATACCTCATCTAAATCGCTCCAAAATCTTGATTTAGTTTCTTCATCTAATCCTACTTGAGGTGCATATATGCTAATTACGTTCACAACTTCTTTCGCCACTACTATCTTGAGAGCTATAATTCTATCCCCCTTTCTAACTACACCAACAACTTCATCTTTTAAAGAACTATCTACAAAAATACCCACTCCATTTCTTGTTTTACTCTTTCCTGTATACCATAACTTAAAACCCGAGTTCTCTATCATTTTTGCCTTCTCACCTACCCATTTTGTCTCTTGCACACACAAAATACTAATTTTTCTCCTAATCATTGTATCTACTACCTCCATTGTTTTACCAGTGAGAGTTCCTATATTCCATGTTCCAAATCTGAGACTATTACTTTTCTTATAATGTTTATTCTTAGTCCACCTATGGTGTGAGAACTCTTGCCTATTTAACACTACACCCAAGTTCTCATGGAGATGTAGCGGTCCTTGCCGAGACGTTACAGTCGGACCCTGCAACGCGAACCCTTGCATATTTAGCACTACACCCGGGTTCTGGAGATGTAGCGGTCCTTGCCGAGACGTTACAATCGGACCCTGCAACGCGTTCCTTCCGGGGAACATCCTAGCATTAGCATAATACTTTAATGGATCCATTCATTGAGTATTTGCCATAGTTTTTTACGCTGGCTGGCAACCTAACGCAACCCTCCTCCTTTATCCGGGCTTGGGACCGGCCATGACTAGGTCGTCACAGGCGGAGTTAATTTTATAATAAAAATACTTTTTAGAATATTAATTAATAAACTTTGTTTAATTTTTTAAATTTTAAATATATTTTAATGGGATAAATATTTAATTGAGAAAATATTTTATTTAATTAAATCATTTGATTTAATTTTTTTTCGCCGCTTGCTCTAGACGTGCGGAAGCACGATGGAGGCAACGCCTCCGCGTTGCGTGCTTTCCGACGACGCCGGAGGCCTCCGGCGAAGTTTCCGGCGACGCTTCCAACGGCACCGAAGCTCCCGCGACACGACGCCTCGTCGTAATTTCAAATTGAAATCAAACCTTGCCGGAGTCGTCGCCGCCCTTCTTCCTTCTTTGTCTCGTTGCTGCTTCGCGTGATTCCTATGTCGAAACCACCTAGCTTCATGTGCCGGTTCCGGTTAGCCGACGGAACAGTAAAAACCGTTCGTGCCGCTCGGCATGGAACGAAATTTCATTCCTTGCCCTAAACTTTATGTGACAACGCCTCTATCAAGTACCAGCCCAGAAAGCCGTGGAGGCAACCATTCTTGTTCATATTACTCCTAGGAAGTCATCAATAGCTAAAGAACCTGGGCAATGAACATACAAAATGGCTGTGTTCCAATGTGGAATAAGAACAAAAATAATTTCAAACAAAACAAATGTACCTGCACAAGCGTGTTGGATATATACAAGTGGAATATGATGCAAGAAATTATAGTGATGAAAGAAATTCAAAGAATACGAGATTCTATATCCGGGGGCCTATCCGTTCCACATCGCAGTTATTTGAAACTCTTTACAAACACAAGCACCTTCAAGGTGTCCATGAAAAATAAAGGAAACTATAATTACAAGGCGTAACATGGCATTTGTAACATTAGCTGACAAACAAAAAATTATCCCAAAATCCATTAGAGTTCCCTTCATACCGATGCATTATTCTCTTAACTGTTACGTGATGTTGAATCTTTGACATCCAGTTCTGGAGTAGCAATACCATTCAGAATACACTTGAGCTAAACTAATTTTCTGGAGTTTTGAATAATCCCAATCAGTTGGCTCAAATCTGCAAACAGACAGATATATCTTCTCGAAATACAAGCCCGCTTGGGCAAAATCTCGGCACTAAATATCCAGTCTACAAAATCTGATTACAGAGAGCCAACAAATACCATCTGTTGAATGTCAGAATGGACCTGGCTATTCTCCAATTTACACTTCCCGTTTCACAGGCCATAAAAGGGCAAAAAGAATCGAAGTTTTTTGCAGTCAATTATGTAGGATTTGGAAAATTGCGATGCCTGTCAGCAAAGTCTCTAACGATGCGCTTGAGAGTTCTCCCACCTTTACCCAGCATGTGGCCATGATCACTTCTGCCAGTTTTACTGGTCTTGCTCTCAATATAATCTGAGGCTGCACTAGACAGGGCCTTCAGCCATAATGGCACTATACTTTCTGCCTCACCTTGCTTTAGATACTCTGAAGGGAGAAACTGCACCTAGTTGATGGAAATCAAAATGGTAAAATTTGTAATCAGATGTATGGACAAAATTATACTGTGCTCCTGTCGAGTAGAAGATGAAGTCAATACTGAAGGCAATTTAAATAATAATCAAAAGAGCCCTCAGCTAGAAAAAATAACAAAGTAAAAGACCAGGTAAATTTGCAGAATAGGAAAACACTAAGGGCATGTTTGGTTGAAGGTTATTGTTGATAACCTTGACATAGACTAGCCTTTTCCGACAAAATAATGTTACTCTTTGCAAACTGTTTCATAATGCTGCCAGATGCTGCAAAATCAAGTGTAGGTATTTGGGAAAATTCATGCTGGAATCTAAAATGATATTTTGGGCAAATTAGTTAATACTTATTACTGAATTACAGGATTTGTCATCTTTCATTCTACTAATTTTATTCACAAATTTAATTATTGAAACAATTTAATCCTTGAGTCAAATCCTTATTATCTTCGATTCACACCGGTGTGATAGATTGAGTTGTTATGTAGGATGTCAAATTATTCAAGAATATTTAACAAAAATAAAATCCAGCGGAGTGGTGGTCTCAACGATATGATAGATGGCATTCAACTTTATCAATAAGCCATATTGTATATCAACTAAGCTTACCACATCAACATTCAACAAGCCGTCTAATAATCAACTCTGGTACCACAAAAACATTTTAACTTCAAGTCAACGATTCTTTCTCAGTGACCAACCACATGAAAGATTGATTTTTCATTTCCACCTTGAGGATCTAATGCAATTGGAGGCCAACTTTTGTCTTACGTCTTGGAGTGCAATTAAGCATGGCAAGTTGGTTGTTGAATCTTAGGGAGGATTGCTGCATCCTATGCGCTAGTGGGACACACTATTTTCTCTAAAGAGTCATCTAGCCAGCGCTTTAATTAGATAATTTCTAATTTTATTCTAGTTTCTTTTACCTATGCTTATAAATATTATTTTGCATTGGTTAGCTCTTCATTTTAAATATTGAGTTTAGTTTTTTTTGCTAGATTTTTTCTAAATCTGTTTCTAGTAATCCATGGTATGCCTCAACCTATATTATAGTAGTATGATTAAAGTAGGATTAGACCCTATCTCAGCATCTTTGATTACAATCATTGTTTTAAAAGGCAACTGCCTAGGCACTTTCGCCAAGAGCATATCACCTAGTTGCTAGATGGTCCTTGTTAGGTAACTCTTTTAAAAGTAGGCTAGATAGACCATCTAGGGAACCTAGGCAATCTACCTAGAAGGCACAGATTGGTCTAAGGCAAATAAAATAAAACAAAATAAAAATTTATAAGTTGCTAATTCATTTGATATTAGAAAACAATCCTACTTCTCTCCATTAGCCCACATAACTCCCCTTGTTCGTCTGAGCTCCCATGTGACTTCTATCTCGTTTTTTTTAACCCAATGTTGGTGCCCTACACTAGATGTTGATCATTTTCGACCATCCTTTTTTATTCACTTCTCCAGATGAGTTCTCTCTTCTTTTGTCTCTTTTCCAAATTTTACAATTAGTTTTCGTGGTTGCAATGTGAAATTAAAATGTTTTTTTATTACTTGTTTATTAAAAACTCGTACATGAATATGAGTCATTCTTAATTTACCATATTTCTTTTCTATTTTGATATTATCTAAATGAGAATTGCTTGGGCCTACTGCCTAGGCACTAGGCTTAGAACCACCTTTTAATACCTTGGGCGCAATCAGTTGATTCGGATCCAATTCCTTAGGTCACCTTAGCTCCATTACAAAGGGTCTCAATACCAACAATCTCGTAGTCTGATCACATAGATGTTACGAGATCCCACTTCACCCATTCTATTTGATTGTGAGTTCCCTCAATCCAAACTGCAATTGTGTGAATGTAAAGTGTTTCCGCCATGAGTTTGAGAATAGAGTGGAATCTACCACTTGATAAGTCCTCTACTATTGATCAAGAACACTAGACCTAACAGTAGAACCGTCAGATAACATCATTCTGACCAAAAACCAACCTGTTCAATTCTGCTAAGCATTAACCTGGACTCCAACTCACACATCTCTAGATCAATAATGATCTAGAAAATCCCAGTGATAACTTTGACATTGCTTCCTCCTATTTTATCATCATCCCCTTCTTTCTCTTCCAACACCAGGTTGATCCCATCATTGCTGAACATAGCAAACTGCATTTTTAGAAAGCTTGTGCGGGATATTCAAACTAGCTGTCAGAAAATTGGATTGATCCCAAACATTCAAATTCAACATATGCATTCAGATTTGTCAAAATAGTCCAGATTTATCAAATTCCAATTTTGCCCAAATGCAAAAGGTCATGAAAAGATTTCTTCCAAGATAAAATTTGGATTTTTTTTTTCAAATATAGTTTAGCCAATTTGATAGGCCTTGCTGGATGAATATGTCAAATCTAGATGAATTTAATAAATCTAGACAAATTGAATCAACTAGGATGGGCATGTGAAATATGGACCAACTAATAAATTAATGGGCCAGAGCTCGACTAGACTCACAAACAAGGAGTGTCAAGCATAATAAAAATATAGATAAAGATTTTCCTAGGCGTTCAAGCTCTTGAAATAAGTCTACTGGACTTAATAAAGGCAAAAACTCTTATATAATGCTACCAGATTTTTGCATCTGCAATAACCTTACATCACCAGTATGTCCGGTTTGGCATTTTTTTTAACTACTTATGAAGTCACCAGCCAATGGCTCAATGGTCGTTTTGCAATATTCATTGCCTTATGAACCAGGTCAAACACTAAAAGATTTATGCTAATCCAATTAACATAGGATGGAGCTAGGGGAAGGGGAGGAGTTGCAGCCAGACCCATGATCCCTGTCCACTATTCTGACATTTCCAGAAACAAAAAGTATTTTAAACTACTAACAAGCAAATGCTCAGAGATAAATATATGTATATGGAAAGAGAAAGTGGATTACTGCTGACTGCAACCAACCACAGAGAGTGTCCCAACAAAGAACTGCTTTCCATGCACTATTCCCACAGAGACTGCAAAATGCTGCCAATTGCTGCAAAATTGTCGCAGACTTGTGTACCTGAAAAATGTATCAAAGTCATATAAATCCTGATAGGTTAGACATAGTTTACAGTTGAAGAAAGCTCGAACTATGGGCCATTTCAAGCATATTGGAGATTCAAATGTTTATCAAGCTACTATTAACAGAGGGCTGCAAAGGATGAAGGTTGTGCTTGTACAGACTAAATGGCAGAAGAAATTCCTAGAGACATTATTTCATCTTCTACGTTTTCTTACTGCTATATTTGAATGATATGGCATTCTTGATACAGATCATCTAGGAGAGCAGCTAAGATGTTTATCAAACAAAAAAATTGCAAAAAAGTATATACAAGAAGATAGGTTAAGTAACACTTAAGGCATATGAATGAAGCAATAATACAACTGATTAGAGCAATATATTCACAAATATTCCATCTTTGAGAAGTTCAATAGTATAAACCATGGCTTCAAATCTCAAGCTGTGCTGAGGTTTTGGTGGGACTGGAACGATTTGATATCATATCATGACGTGCCGACATAATTTTGGTATTTTTTTTTAAAATAAAATATATTAACTAGAAATAAAAAAAAAAATTAATCTATATATATATATATATATATAATGAGATTATTTTATTAGATTTTAATTAAGACTATCTAAATTATCCGAATCATAGCTAAATTGATTAAAATTATTAACATATGTTATTTAATTAAACCTAAAGTTTTAACCTTTGGGCCCCGCCCCCACCTATTCTGTGATGCGTCGCCGGTGGTCCCAGGCCAACGTGACACATACAGAGACATCGTCGGGCTAGCGCGGCTCGTTCGGAGAGATCACCGGGTCCGCACGATGCATCCGCGAGGTCTCAAGGTGCACCGGTACTAGAGGTGTCGCGGTGCCGGTCTGCGGGCGGAACAAAATATTTTGCCCATATCAGACGAACGTCACAAGATTTTAAACTATGGTCTAGACTCTGAACAAGAGAATCAAACACATCCTTTGCATTCCATACTCACTTATATTAGATATCAACCACTACTTTCTCATGAACAATTTGATAGCAGAAAAAATCAGTACAGTAATAGTTCCCACTGTAAACTGTATCAATGCAGTGACTATGTATACTTACCCTAGACATAGCTGACACACCAAGAAGAGCATATACAACATTAGATACAAGACCTTCCCCATTTTGTGATAATATATGAATTACTACTGCATGTAATGATACTTCTGTCATACAAGCCAAAGATGCCAACAAAGATATGAAACTGGCCTCCAAGAAACCTGCAATAAGTTAGAGCTTCAGAGAGCTGTACTATTTTCTTCAAGAAAAAAAACTATGGAATTTTCAGAAGTTGAATGTTGCTAGTTAGGATTGTCTTTTACAGCGTTTCCACAGTAAAAAGAAAACCAGAAACTAAAGGGAAAACAAATTGCAAATATTCACCATCTTTTTTGTTAGGATTCACTTGCTAATTTTTTTCTTCAAGAAATTGCTTATAAATGCATGTGAAATGAGGTCAACTATATTCACATCAACTAGAATTCAAGAGGAAAACNTCATATCCGGTATTAATTGGGTCGGTAAGGATTTAAATACTGTGAATCAATTGCGTTGCTGTCGGGGAAGATGCAAACTGATATAAGATCATCGAAATAATGTTCGACACTATCTTTGTAAATGATATTGCTCCGTCACAGGTGCTCACAGATAGTAATAATTTGTTTCCCAAGATACAACGACGATGCCTCAAAATAGCAGCACCTCAAATTTCGAGACCAACGAACCTTCTCGTAGGCTTTTTGGAATCTGGATGCAGAAGATGAGATGTATACTTTCTGAACGGATGATTAAATGAATGATTCCAGCATCCAAGGGATTCTATTTATACAAGGGAAGAGGTGAGGTACCTTTGATGAGTGGCTGTGACATTTCGTTTACGATTTGTCTGAGTCGTTCGATCTAGAGAGTTATAACCCTTCAGATAACCCTTGATCTCAGTCGTCATATCTGGATGGTTGTAACCCTTCAGATCCCCCTTTGATATCAGCCGTCAGATTCGATTCGGATCAGTCTCATCAGCAACCGGTCAGATCGCGACTCTTGTGATCCAGCACTCGATCCAACGGTTGTCATTCGTTCGCCCAGTCAACAGTCCAGTCATCTCTCTCTGCCTACGCGAATGTCACATAGGCACTACCACGTCACATGACATGTCACCCCGAGTGTCACGTAGGAACTGTCACGTCACCTGAAACATAAATTTAAGTTCCTCGCGACAATACGTACGTGCAAAGTGCAAAGTGCGTCAACAAAATGCCCATTATGCGCGTGCGCGGGTGGCAACCTGGCTAGTGCGAGCACCTGCTCGCCTATGAGAAGAGAACACTTGTGTTTTTCTTTTTTAACTCCATTAATACAGCAACACATATAAGGAAATAAACACCCTTGAATTTTACAGATATGGAAATATTTTCTATCTACTTCCTTCTATACTAATTTTGGACTGACTTTAAACAATTAATTTATCATTCACCCGTAATCGATTTTGAGCAAATTAATAATCTAGATTCATCTATGTGAAACGTAGATTTCGTTTTTTAAGTCAATTCTGACTTTCATCAATTGACGGTACTCCGATTTTTCCTTACAAAATCATATTAGTCTTTTAAACCCAATATCCAACAAATACTAGATTATCGAAAAATAAATAACCAATTAAAAGGCCCAGCCTATTTTAATATTTACCAAAGATCGTGCTTCTTTTTTCTCAGAAAATGCTTAATTGCCTACTCCATAAATGATTTTTTTTTCAGTTTTGAATTCCTCTCCCTCCTTTCCCTCCCCGATACATATTTTGGAGTAAGCGGGGCCTAAATCAAATAGTCGAATACTCTTTACTAACACTAAACAATTATAAGAAACAAAAAATAATAATAATTTATTTTATTTTTGTTTTAGTTGCTTTATTAAGTACATTTGACTTAAAAATCTTTATTTTATTTTTAATAATTAGATATTTAACTTTTCAAATCAATTAATCTTAAAAATGAAAAAAATTTCATCAACTAACAAATAAATTCAAAAAAATACCAGATAACCAACAACCATCAAAGTAAATTTGAAAAATACCAAATAACCAACCATCGCAATCCAAAAATCTTATTAATCTTAAAGGTCTTAAATTGTGGCAAGTTGACATAGATGGACTCAAGGAACCACTAGGAGTGTCCCAATATCATTTTTAAAAAAACTAAACTCATTGAGGTCGTCAAACAGCTTTAACGAATGATTGATTATACTAAAGAATTTAATTTTCATAAAAACAGCATAGTTGCACTGCATGGTCCCATAAGCTCATTTGTCTTCTTTCTTATATAAAAAACATAAAAAATAATAATAATTGAAGCACTTTCTAATCATCAAACACCTTTTAGCGGAGTGATACGGTCAAGGTCTTTGATGACTATACGGGTCTTTGTTTAAAAATAAATAAAGGGAAAGATATAGAAAGAAAAAGGAGAACGTTTATCTTCTTTCTCCCTCCAATTATACTCTGACTTAATTTAAAGTATAAAGAAATTATGCTCTTTTATTTTTTTTTCATTAATGCACCTCCCTTCATCATATCCAAAGAGAGAATTAATAAGCCCCGAAACTATAATATAATAACAGAATAACCAATCATCATTTCAAATATTCATGATTTGATTCCCAATTATAAAAAATTTTTCTCCAAATGAAACGTGAACCCTGAGACGCTGAACTTCTAGATTGACCACCACGAACACTTTCCAATTTACCCTGACGGCCGATCGAAAACTTTCATAGGACCGGACAGATCGCTCCAGGTTTGCTTGTTACTTGGTCCATCATTTTTTTTTACCTACACTCCTCACGCACTAGTTATAGTATCCGGACTAATAATCCTCAAAATTTATCTCTTCCATATTAATTCTAAGACGGATTAACAAGAGCAACTGAATCACCATCTTTTGCCACCTTACCACCAAACAGAAAATTAGTGATCTCTCTCTTCGTATTCTTGTTTCTAGATTTTTTAACCTTTTATGACCATCAAACATGGATGATCATGCTAATGAAAAATTTGTTCCAAATTAGCATTGTTGCACTTTGGATTCCTTAAATTCATTGATTCCCACACCCTAAAATTTATAGAGTCATAACAAACTTTTAATCACTTTTGAACAAAAATGTTTAATAATCTGAAAAAATGCAAATTTACACAGTTGAGTGACGTAAGGGGGAAAAAACATGATTGGAGGCCACCATCAAAAGTTCAATAAATCAAAACTCTTCAAACACTTTTGCTTAGAAGGGGCTAAAAATATGAATAGATTTAGGAAATCATTAGAAGTGCTTAATTTGAAAATTTTAAGTTTTTTAGAGTCATTAAACACTTTTGGTCAAAAATAATTAATGACGGTAAATTAAAGAGCTCAAAATCTTGAAAAACTTAAGGGATCATTAGAAGCATAACTGTATTCTCCACTAGTTCAGATATGGGAATGAGTCATTAGATCCCACTCTCAGCTGTATCTGCTTCTGGGGCTTTGGGAACTTATTTGTACTTGCACAGATCTCATCCATTGTCTAGTTACCTTTAATTTCAGTTATTTATGCACAACGTGAGCATCTTCTGTTGCTACAGTAATTTTAGTCTCTAGATCTTTTATCATTATGTAGCTGCAGACAGTTTACAGTTAGTAATGATGTCCAATTGAAGTTACTACGTTGACTCCTTACCATTTTGTTTGCTATGCTCTAAGCTGACATAGTGTTTAATTGCCTATATAGTGCTCTGGCTACAAGATTCAATGATTAACATAGTATTTGCTAACAGACATCATTGTCAATTCTATCCTAATCGCTTGAAAGATTCCACTTGGGTTGTGACAGTGTTTTTAAAATGGAGGACACAGTTATTGGACAAAATATAAAGAATCTTTAGGCATACTTAAACAAAATAAAGATCACCAATAGTAATCATGTCTAATGAGTTAAATCACCTGATGAGTGATTGGCTTAAATCCAGTACTATAGGCTCCATTTGGGCTGTGAAAGTAAGGAAAGCAAAAAATGACCAAGAAGAACCAATAAGCTTTAAAATTAAATTTCAGACTTGTAAACCTTCCATAGTCAGGAATTCCAGATATTGTGCTTATTCCAGCTCCAGTCAACACCATGAGTTTGTGACTGAGGTAGCATGCATCACCAGTCAACTTTTAATTAGTCAACCTCAAGGAAGTACTATGACTAAAGAATACAGATGATAAGTAGCATGCATGGTAAAGCAGGTAATAACATCAGAAATATGCTAAGCAATCCTGAGAACATAGGAACCTCATGCCAAGCAGACAACGTTTCTTTTATATGTCACCATATTGTTCGACAAATGATAGCAACAATATGCATGGTATGCATCCAGGTTGAATTGACCACAACAACAAGATTCTTATGTCTATCAAAAACAAATGCTCAATTGCGTTAGATCTATGGCAAGAAATTTTCACAATAGAAGTAGGTAACACTCTCATGCATCCCTGCACTCTAGTTCAACAATCATAAATACTAGAGGCAACAATCTATTATTACCATCAACCAAAAAAACCCAACCTGTTACTTGCTGCTTAGGTGCATTGCATCTATGTCAAATATCTTTTGTACATGTCTTCTGGATATTCTTGCACAAATACCAAAAGCCCAATAAAACCTTTTCAAAATGATTTGAAGGATCACTTTTAATGTATACCTATGTTTCAGTATCGCACTGCATCAACTCTCTTAGAAACCCAGCAAGGTCACAACAGGCTAAGTCATAATCACCTTTGACCCTTTAAAGAATCTTCTCCTTATCTATGTAAATCTTTTTATTACGAGATGATCACCTAAAGTTGTGTCGTATGTGCATTAATGTGGTCCTGAAACTTTGTAATTGTAAAAGAGGATGAGCTCCTTGCAACTATCCACCATCAGTCACCATCCTTGCAAATTGCCTTTACAAGATGTGCTCGGGAGATTTTAGGTATACACTCAAAACGCTTTTTAACAGCATATATTCAATAGGGCTATCTTGGAGTCATCCTTTGAGGGAAATATTTATCGATCAATCAGATTAAATTTTTTTTCCAATAAATCATAAATACAAACCTAGCAAATCAGTAATATGAGACCAATATAAAGGTGCCTAGCAAGTTTATCATCCAGAACTTAAATTGTGCACTTGTGACATTTGTGTGTTTATCTCAAATAGATCATCAGACTCCTGAAAAGAGTATTCTAGCTAATCATATTAAGTAACATTCATTTCTAATACCACCTGAAACCATTATTAAAAGTGAAATGATGATTGTCAAAAATGAATTCAACATTGAACCTTTGCAGACTAAACTCGTCATTGATTGATACATAATTGTCATTAATGGAGATGTCTAGACATACACTCGTAACCCACAGGTAGAGGACAGAATACTTGAGGGAACTTGTGGCACAGTAGATTCACCAATTCCTATTATATTTAGACTTTTACTACATATGACCTATTTCCCCCATCCAAAAAAATATTTAAAGTTTAAGGTCCTCCAATACAAAGAAAAGCTCCTTGGGTACAGGTGACTCCCTATTCAAAATAAATACTAGAAGATATTGTAAGCATTTGAGCTCTCATTCTCAAACTACGAACAGATTAGATCTATATATAGCAATTTTGACCAAACTACTATATGCACCTAAATTGATCAAAATTGAGAAACAAAGGAATAAAATAATCTAAAGGCTCCATAGAACAAAACAGATGAACCATTTTGAAATTGGGCAAGTTTAGGTGCATATTACAAATTTAGTCAAAAAGTGTCACAACTGCCTCCTAGGACTTAAACGACATAACTAAAAACATAAAAGACTCCAAAAGGTCCAAGAACACAACAATTTTAAATTGTAGGTAGCTTTTGTCTATGTAACAATTTTGGTAGTAGCAAGTTTGACTAGAACTGTCATATAGATCTAAATTGGTCAAAATTAGAAAAGAAAGGTATAGAACGATGCAGAGGTCCAAGAAAAACAAGAAGGGGTCACCTTTAAAATTTGGACAGTTTAGGTTACAGTGTCCATAAGACTCAAACAATGAACTAAGGACATAAAATTACTCTATATGCTCTAGAGAACATAATTGAGGTTCATTGTGAAATTTGGGCAGTTTAGATTCATGTACAGTTTCAGCCCGAAAACTAGTCAAAGTTATAAAAGAAACTTGTAGAATAACTCAAAAGGATTGGGATTTACTTTTAAAATTTGAATAGTTTAGGTTCATGAATCAAATTTAGCCAAGTCTATTACATGAACCTAAATTAGTCAAAACAAAGGTATAAAATTACTCCATTGGATCTAGGGAACATAAAAGAGGTGTCAACTTTGAAGTTTGAGCAATTTTAGTTTTTGCCAAAACTGTTCCGTAGTTCATGTAGTTTTAGCTAAAATTGTTACATGATCATAAACGGGGTCAAATTAGAAAGAAAGGCATAGAACAACTTCGAAGAGTTGAGGGAAAACAAAACATAGATCACCTTTAAAATTTGGGTAGTTTAGGTCCATATAATAGTTTTGGTTAAATTTGGTATATGAAACTAAATTGATCAGTATTAGAAAACAAAGACATAATATGAAGGGTTCGGGAAACACTTGAGATGAATTATCATTGAAATTTACACAGTCTAGGTCTACATAGCATTCAAAATTTGAGTAGTTTAGGTCCATATAGTAGTTTTGGTTAAATCTGGTATATGGAACTAAATTGATCCAAATTAGAAAACAAAGACATAATATGACTCTAAAAGGTTAAGGACACACTGGAAAGGGATCATCTTTGAATGTTACACAGTCTAGGTCTACATAGCATTTTTTTTTGTCAAAACCACTATATAAACCTAGACTAATCAAAATTAGAAATGAAACTTGGGCACTATATGTGTATAAAGTTGTATAAAACTAGTACATGTACATAAACTGGTTAAAATTGGAAAGCAAAGATATAAGATTAAGTCCACAGTCTTCAGCGAACATAACAAAGGCTTCATTTGTGAAATTTGAAATATTTAGAATCACATAAGAGTTTTGGTCAAACCTAAAATGATACTAATTGATGGAGCAAAGGCCCAAGTTAAAAGAGAGAGAGAGAGAGAATTTACTGCGGCGGCATGGCGGTGTGCGGCCGTCTTCATTGTGATCGCCACGGGAGGAAGGTGAGACCGGGAGGTGGCAATTGCAGCGTCGACGGACGAGAGATCCTGCGAACGCCGGGCCCACTATTTCATTGGTGTGTCGTAGGCTAGTTGAAAACATTACTCGCCCACCAGTTGCCCATGCCTCCACCTCTTTCTTTTAAAAAGGTCTCTTAAAACTTTATTAAAAAATACATTTAATCTTTTTATTCTATTATTGATTTATTTTTCTTTATTTAAAAATAACTAAATTTAGATGGCAAATTAAAAATATAAAAATATCTATTGTAATGTTAGATCGAAAAAACTAAACAGATAGATAAAAAATTTAAAATAAATTTTAATATTACTAAAAATTTAAAGTTTTTTTTAAACAAATCAAATATTAAGATATATTTTTTTTTATTTTACGTACCATGATCCTTGAATTATTTTCCCACTTTTAAGAGTTACATGAATATTTATATTAAATAAATAAAATTAATAATTTATCTGTCATATAGAGTCTTGATTTCTTATTATAAAAAATACCCGTGAATTCTTTCGGAAGGATTAATCAATCACCTTTTTATAATATATTATGCATTATTTTTTGTTATCCTCCTAAAATTTGAAAGTTAAATTCTAATAAAGTTAGGTGTCTATTCTTTTTTATGTTTTAGTCATTATCTGAGTTAGTATCTTTCATAATTTATCTCCTCTATATTAGTTCTGAAACGGATTAGCGAGGACACCAGGAGCGAATAAATCGTCTTTTACCATTATTATGCATTGATTTTTCAAATAATTAATATTGAAAAAATTATTAAAAAATTTAAAAAAAATAAAAGAATATGTTGGCACTGTTTCAGAGAAATTTAAAAACAAAGTTTGATAAAACATTAATGAGCTTAATTTGACGTAGATAGTCTTGATTATTTACTTTTACATTTTTGTAATGAGATACATTATATCAGTTCTCTTTTATACCCATTTTAACTCCTGTAACTATGTTCTATAGAAAAGCGTTAAGTTAACACTTAGATATTTATTATTCGATCTCTATGATACATTTGTAAGGATTTTTTTTTCAAATTGAACATAACCATGGGATGTTGGATTTAGACGATTCATTGTGATTACTTCTCAATTGACTTTATCGGTTGATAAAATTTTTTTATGGAATCAAATCAATTATCCCCAATTCAAAGTTATCTGATTGTTTAAATTTTATTCTTTTATATCCATTTTATCATGCTTTAATATGTTCTAGAGTATTAGCCTTTAGATTTTTCTTTATTTTTTTTATTAATCCAGATTTCTAAGTCCTAGACTTAATAGGTAAATCTACCTAGAAGTAGATCTCCACAGACAAAAATTCCCTATAAAATCTACCCTTATCTGGTAAGATTTCGAACCTTAATATTATGATATTCTACTAAAATGTGTTACATTGCACGATGCCCATAAACATTATTGTAGTTCATGTGTTGTGAGCAACTTTAGTGGGGCGGGATTGTATTTGAGGCTTACATGATTATAAAATTCTGATTCGGCAATTTACCAAAGGGCGTATTCAACTATTTGTAATTACCGAAAGGAGTATTGATAGATTCCATTTTATTGATCATTTGAGTTGCTTAAATCCCTATTTGATCTATGTTTTTATTGCCAAAATGGTGAAATTGCCTAGGTTTTAGAACTTATTCATATTTTGGACTTAAATGCAAAATTACACATATTTGAGTTAATTGGCCACTAAATTCTTGATTTATTTTTGTAGGCAGAAAGGTTCCTGGACCTAGAGCATATTGGGTCAAACTCGAGTCGGAAGCGACCCGGATCAGATTATCAAGATCACGATTAAATCTGGGCCGTTCGATTCGAAAGCGGCTAGATCTGAGCCATCCGGGATGATCTGAAGCCATCCGAGCTAGGGCTAGGGTTGATCAAGCACCCTGATCAAGATCTGAAGGTTTCATCACAATCAGAGCTAAATCAACCGTTGGATCAAGCTTGGAGGGCTCTAGATCATCCATTCAAAGATTAGCTAGATCTGGACCATCCGTTGCAAATCTGGAGGATCCGAGCTACCACGAGGCAGATCCTGACCCCAGATCTTCATCATCAAAGTTTGGCTCAAATCGGACTAAGATCAGCCGTTGGATTGAAGCAAATCAATCACAGCCGTCCATTGGTTAATACTTAAGGAAATTTTCCACAGAGCTTACCCTTGTCGCGTCTTCAGCCAGCCTCCACTGTTCTTCGCGTTTCTTCATCAGTTCTTCATCAATTTCGAAAATTCTTGTTTCCATGAAGGCGTGACCACCTCATCTACCATTCCAGATCGAGTTCTGAGTCTCTGGAGATCAATTTCTTGAAGAATTCTGTCCATTTGCGCTGGAACCGGGAGTGCTTGAGGGTTTCGGCAGTTCCTCAGTCCGATCATTGGTTTCTCTTCCGCAATCCATTCCCAAGTTTCAGAACCACTTGTAGGGGTTCTCAAGTGGCCTCTGAAGCTCCCCAAATCAACATCGCAGCTCATCCACCAGAGAAAAAGTGAATCGGATCAAAGTTCCAACAAGTGCAGATTTTCGGCAGAATCAACTTCAGAAATGGATTTCCATTGATTTGCCGAGCCTAGGGGTTCGAAGCCGGCTCTTGATTGACAACCAAGAAGTCCTTGAACTGAGGAAGGAGTTGAGGATTAGTTTAGCTAGTTAATTGTAGTTCTTTAGCTGTAATTTTCAGTTTTTCTCACTGTTCTGTTCCGAAATGCTGTTTAGTTACTGAATATTTCGAATTTCAAGTTCTTAGCTGTAGTTTACCTTTAATTTCGCAAGTAGAGTAATATAGGAACTTGTTTAGTGATTAACTTAGTTAAATTTCAGTTCATTTTAGTTTAATTTGCTAGCGTGCCATTTTCAAGTGTTGTGTGCCAAGTTTAATTCAGTTTTGTTTTTCTTTCCTTTGGTTTCTGCACTTGTTTCGAATTTCTGAGTTTCTTAGCTGTTAATTACTGCTCTAGTAGTAGATAGATAGTTTGTTTGGTTAAGAATAGCATTTGCTTAAAATTCTGGGCATAAATTTCTAGTTGCGTGCCATCTCATTCCTTAAAACCCAAAACTGTTTCTGAATTTGAGTTTTTCTTTTCAATGTTCTGATTTCAATCTCAATGCCTTACCTTAGTTTCGCATAGTTCCTTCTTCATATCAATGAATTCCAAGTGAATCACTCAGCTGGAACAGTTGAGCCGAAAGTCTACTCATTTAATAAAGTTGGTAATGGTTTTTGGCACAAGGAATTTCTCCTTGCGTGCCAATTGAATTGCAGTTTTGAAATCTGCATTTAATTGGGTTTTATGACATAAGTTTGTGTTTGAAGTCAATAACTTGCACTCACTCATATCCTAATCTTGTAGGCATCGGTTGGGTTCCAAAATACTTTAGCTAGTTGAGTTTAAATTGCTTGGTTGAGTCCTAATCTCGCATGCTTTTAATTGAGTTCAGCCTATTGATTTTCGAAAACTCCCATCCTGCCTTCCCTTCATTGCATAGCATTCCATTTTGTGT
Source organism: Boesenbergia rotunda (assembly GCA_024364735.1). NCBI lineage: Eukaryota > Viridiplantae > Streptophyta > Magnoliopsida > Zingiberales > Zingiberaceae > Boesenbergia > Boesenbergia rotunda. The sequence goes on along the minus strand of JAGFNQ010000438.1, from coordinate 547,804 downwards.
TTGAAATAAGAAATCAGTTATCAAAAACTTTGTAAGTGTTTGGATTTAGTTTCCATTAATTGAGCTTTTAGTGCCATCTCTTTGTTTAGTTCCATTACTCATTTTCTTTATTTTCCTTTCATTTTAATTTTCAATTACAAACCAAATTCCATTCCCTTATTTCGAAACCCAAAACAAAAACGATACATAAACACAAGTTTGAATCAAACTAGACAACTATCCCTGAGAAAAATACGACTTGTGGCCCCTATATTACATTTCCATAATTTTGATTGTAAAAGGGTTTCCAGCACTTCATTGATATTTAAATTTGATGAGCCCATACCTTTCGTGACAAATTAATCTAGTAGATTTGGGGTTATCAAATTTTTGGCGCCGTTGTCGGGGAACTGTTAGTTGACTTGTTTGATTTTAGCTTGCGCACTTATTTCATATCATTCTTGATTTGTTTTGTGCTTATTGTTATATCTTTTGATTTTATTTTATTTGTTTTATCTTTTTATTCACTTTTACTGCGATTTGTTCTGTTTTTATGACCAGGTCTCTAGGTGCTGAATTAGAAGATTTCGATCCTGAGATTGAGAGGACCTTCAGAGTCAGGAGGAGCCAGGCCATTCTTTCTGAGACTACAGATATACCTCCACTTCAGACTATCAGCACTCACTCAGGCATTGACATGGCAGACCACCAGAGAACCATGAAGGAGCTCGCAGCACCAGATGCTGCATTTCAGTACTCCAGCATAGCATATCCAGAGCTAGGGGGGAGTTTTGAGCTCAAATCGGGACTTATCAATTTGTTGCCAAAATTTCAGGGTTTATCTGGGGAGGATCCAAACAGACACTTGCACGAGTTCCATGTGGTGTGCTCTACTATGAAGCCTCAGGGCGTTTCTGAAGAAGACATTAAGTTAAGAGCATTTCCCTTTACTTTGACTGGGGCTGCTAAGGATTGGTTGTATTATTTGCCCACTGGACATGTTGCTAGTTGGATTGAAATGAAGAGAGCATTTTTAGAGAAGTTTTTTCCAGCATCAAGGACCGCCATTATCAGGAAAAGTATCTGTGGGATTCAACAAGTGGTTGGAGAGTCCCTTTATGATTACTGGGAGAGGTTCAAGAAGTTATGCTCTAGCTGCCCTCAACACCAAATTAGTGAGCAACTTCTTGTGCAATATTTTTATGAAGGTTTATTACCTATGGATAGGAGCATGATTGATGCGGCGGCAGGGGGAGCCTTGGTGAATAAAACTCCGGAACAAGCTAGAGTACTCATTTCTAACATGGCGGAGAATACTCAACAATTTGGGAGTAGAGCACTCACTACAAGAGGGGTTCATGAAGCTCAAGTGTCGCCTAGTGAACAAAAAGAAAGCAAAAGTTCCTTGTTGGAGAGTCAATTGACGGAGTTGGCATCTTTAGTGAAGCAAATGGCAGCGAACAATGTGAACCAAGCCTCAAATTCAACAACTTCATTTCCAAATCAAGTTACAAGAGTATGTAGCATTTGTTCAAGCCAAGAACATAATTCGGACCATTGTCCAAATCTCCAACAAGATGAATCGGTTGCGGCCTTGGCTAGAGCTCCATTCCATCAAAGAAATGACCCCTACTCATCTACCTACAACCCGGGTTGGAGGGACCACCCAAATTTGAAGTATGGTAACTCTTTTTACCAACAACCGCCTTCCAATCATCAAATTCAGCAAAATCATCCCTCATTTCAGAGTTCACAGCAGCGAAACCATGGTTTTCAGTCACAAAATCCCAATTTCCAGCAACCACAGCCGCTTTCACAGAATTTCCCGCAAGGATTCCAGCAAATTCAGCATGCACAGCAATCACAACAGCCATATCAAAATTTTCAGCAACCTTCTCAAAATTTCCAGCAAGGTTTTCAGCCATTCCAGAGTCAATTCCAGAATTCACAGCAAGGATTTCAAGGTTTTCAGAGTTCCAACCAGCAAAATCAGCCTCAAATGCAGAATTTTCAGCAAAGCTATCAAAATTTTCAGCAGCCTTCTTCCACCTTTTCAGCCCCACACAAATCATACGCAAGCTATGGGAGCTCAAGTGGAGGAGATGTTCAGCATCAACAAATGATGGAAATGCTACAACAAGTTGTACAAACACAACAACAACAACAAGCTTGGCAACAACAACAAGCTTGGCAACAACAACAACAACAAGCTTGGCAACAAAATATTGAGAGGCAAATAGGGCAATTGGCGAGTGGGATCAATCACAATCAAGCTCAAGGATCAAATCAACTTCCTTCCCAAACTGTTCCTAATCCCAAAGGGAATGTGAGTGCTATATATTTGAGGAGTGGGAAGGTCACCTCAAGTCCAAAGAGTCCAAGAGCAGAATTTTCAGGAAACCGGACAGCTTCTCCAATTCCGGCCCAAAACCACACTGAAATGAGTTCAAATTCAGCTGATTCCACCTCTAGCCCGTTCCCAACTCAGTCCTCGAGCAACCCTCCAAATTTGGTGGCAAACAGAGAAGAAATCAGTGCCGAGACGCAAGGGACAGCAGCCACTACGCAGGGGACAGCAGGGCAGAATTCAGCCTCTCCACTTCCGGCCAAAGAAGATGATTTTAGGGTTCCTTTACCTTTTCCACAGGGGAGAACTCCAACCAAAAGACAAGGAGAGAAGGAGAAGGCTAAGGAATTTAATGAACTAGTGGAGCTTTTCAGCAAAGTGGAGATTAATATACCTTTGTTGACCATGATCAAAAGAATTCCAAAGTATGCTAAGTTTTTGAAGGATCTTTGTGTTAACAAAAAGAAACTTAAAGAAAATGAATTGGTCAGCATTGGAAAAAATGTTTCTTCGCTTATCCATGCCCTACCTCAAAATGTGAAGACCCTGGGATGTTTACTGTTTCTTGTGAGATTGGGAGCACCATATTTCACGATGCTATGTTAGATTAGGAGCTTCTATAAATGTGATGCCCAGGTCAGTCTTTCAGATGCTCGGCATAGGCCCTTTACAGCCCACTGGCGTGATGATACAGCTAGCAGACAGGAGCCAGACACGCCCAGCAGGTATGATTGAAGATGTTTTGGTGAAGGTAAAGGAGCTGATATTTCCTGCTGATTTCTATATTTTGGATATGGAGGGAGATTATTTGGCACACCGTTCTCCATTGATTTTAGGCAGACCGTTTCTGAAGACGGCCAGAACAAAAATCGATGTATATGTCGGCACACTTTCTATGGAGATTGGAGATACGGTTATTCAGTTTAGCCTCTTCGATGCTATGAAGCAACCGAGAGAGGATCACTCCATCAGGAGCATGGATCTTATTGAGAAGCTGGAACAGACAGAGATAGAGGCTGAGGGATTTCTAGAGGATTTTTCTAGAGAAGCTATTCATACAGAGGAGGCTGAGAGAGTACTGACTGCTGATACTGAGGACTTTTCAGAAGATATTTCAGACACACTTCCAGTTGGAGAGTTTGTTCTAGGTGTAGGGGATTGCACAGAGCCCCAAGGATCACCTATTTCTGTTGAGATTCAAAGTGTAGGGGATTGCACAGAGCCCCAAGGATCACTTATACCAGTTGAGCACCTACTAGAACTTGAACCTGATACGGACTCTATACTTGACCAGGAGGGAGTTATGGACACATCTATCATTGTGGAACCTCCAGGTATTTTTCAGCGCGATCAGGTAAGTATTTCTTTTATTTTGGAAACATCAAACAAATACCAAAAGTTGATTTTATAGGCTGCGATACATTTCTTGTTTTCATGTGTGGGAAATAATTGGGAAAATTTCATTGGAACATCCAAAATAGATTTCATTGATTATGATAAGTGTCTTGATGCATTTTGGGTAGATATTCATTGTAAAAAATTCTTTGAGATGCCTAAACTTGATTTTATTGGATGTGATTCATTTTTGGATAAATTGTATGCAAAAACTGATGTTATTTTATTTCCTTCGTACCCTGCACGCTCTAGAGGGGTAGTACATTGTTTTGCAGGGTCCAGAAGACTGCTGGAGTGGAAGCTTCATTTGAACAGACTGAAACCTCCTGAAATGTGTCCCAAAAAGAATAAAGAGGTTGCAGTTAAATCCAAGTGTGGGGGAGCAATGCACAGTGAAGTGGAACAAATGGAAGAAGCTCTTTCGCACACCCTGACTCCTCCACTACCGCGGTGGAGGCTTTTTCTTGACAGACTCCGACCACCAGAAATAAAAGGGAGTTTGATTTTTGTCGCCTTTTCCTTTATTGCATGTTTTCAATCTTAAAATGAGTTCTTGTTAATAAATAAGTGAGTAGAGTAGCATGACATGAATAAACTCATTGTAAATACCAGGTTTTGTGTTTTAGCACTTTATCTTGCATGATTAGGAAATAAATGTATCCCTTAGGTTTTCTCCATAGCATTTTAGAGTCTTTTGGAAAATAAATCAAATTTGGTTGTCAAAACTTAGGATTTAAGTTGATGGATGAAATCTTGGATGCTTGAGTACGATTTTGCTTTGGATTCTTAATTGAGAATTTGAGATGAATGGTTTTTACCTAGTGAGATTAGCCTTATTTGTGACACACATGTTATTGAACTCTAGAACTTGCTTAGGTTCTTTTAAAACCATATTTCGTTGATTGGATCACATTTATGAAGACTAATCCTATTGTGTCCATTTTTCCATGATCATGTTTGATACATACTCTTCTTGAATTGTCTCTCCTTATTCCTAATTCTAACCCCAATAATTTTTCTATGGATTTGTTTGCTTGGGATGTTTTCTTGATGTTATTTTGCCCGAGACGGACAAAGTTTTAAGTGTGGGGGAGTGATTAGTGATTTGGAAGCAATTTCATTTCGAAAAAAAAAAAAAATTTTGCAATGGAAGGATGGAAACAAATCACATTTTGAGTGAATTGGAATGCCAAGAATGCGCAAGAGAGATGGAAGCAATTGGAGATCTTGTTTCCTTATCATATTTTGAAGATCCAAGTGGCATGGTGTGACAATGAAAATTTTTCTGCAAGAAGAAACAAAGGCACGCAAAAGCAAAAAGAAAGAAAAAGTTGTGCCAAGGTGAAGAAAGAAGACAATTCGGCTAGCTTGGATCGAGATTGGCTTGGATCAAAAACTGAAAAGCTGGTATTTTGGGAAGCCAAGATCAGTAAAATCTTGTAGAGAGTGAACTGAGCTGGAATTAATCTGCTTCATGGCAGAAAAACTTGTGCCAAACAGAGAAAGAGGAAAATGCAGTGAAGTTGGAACATTGCTAGAATTCAGCTGTGCAGGAATTGGAATTAAATGCAAGGTTTGCTAACAATTGAAGAAATCTGAGTTGTATTTGTTGCTGCCGAGTAGCTGTTGAAATCAGAGAAGGAAAATACAGAAAAAAAATCTGGAACAAATGCAGCAAAGAAGAAGCAAAACAGAAAATGCAGTGAAGGAATTTTCGAAATGCAGGGAAGTAAGCAAAAACTCTGAGCTGATCAAGAAAAAGAAGATGAAAACAATGATCTGCAGCTAAAAATCTGAATGGCATTGCAAATCTGAATCTGCCGAGTGCTGAATTTTAGGGCTGAACACAAAGGAAAAAAATCAGCACAAGCAGTTTTGTGCAGTTGTGTCAACTTGAATCTGAATGAAATTTTCTTGACTGTAAGTTCAGAAACTCTTTGAGAAAAGCTGGAATGCAGTTGTGTAGATCTGAATTAGTGCAAAGTTTGATAGCAATTGAAGAAAACAGCTTTGATACAAAGTTCCTGATAAGATTGAAGCCGAATCCAACTTGATGCTGAAAATTCTGAGCAAATTGAATGGCTGTGGAGCAATGTCCTGTTCGGAATTGTTATGGACTGCAACCTTGCTAAATCCGTAATTCTGAGTTGTAGCTGCACAGATCAGTAACTACTGAATGATACAAACCAAATTCAAATGAAGCTGAGGAAAAGCTAGAGGCTGAATTGGGAAATTGCTAGGAGCTAAAGCAGAATTGAGTTGAGGATGATATCTGAAAGGAATAGAGAACAGAAGATCTGAAATCAGCTGTTCCCAATTCGAAAGAAGCTGAGAAAGATGATCCATTTGATACTACTGCTGTAAAGAAATTAGATGTTTGAAGGCTGAGCACAAACTGAGAGCAAGCAAAAGATGAAATCAGCAATACCTTTTTGTGCAGTTGGTATCAAATGAGCTGGATTTAAATTGTTAAGGCTGTAAATTCTGCATGAAGACTGATTTAGAGGACTGAAGAAATCTGAACAGCCTGGAAAGATTGCCACCAAGTCTGAATTGAAGGTTGTGAAGCTGATCAGAAGCTAATGAGAAGCTGAACAAAGCTGCACAAGGCTGAGAATTAGCTGAAAACTTATCTGAAAACTCTGCGCAAGCTGGAAGCAGTGTAAAATCTCTGGAATAAAGTTGAGGAAAGAGTCTGAAATGCATTGCAATGTTTGTTCCCGAAATCTGAAGCTGAAAGCTGCTGAATGATACAAGCAAATTAGATTGAAGCTGAGCTGAATCTGAGCTAGAAATTGCTGCCGAAGGCTGGAATTGGACCTCCATTTGAAGCCGAATTGAAGCTGAATTGATTTAGAATTTCTGAAATGATGTAGCTGAATTGCAGTGGGACAATGGCATAAATTCTGAGCAATTCTGGAATGGATGCAGCAGAAACAAGATGAACTGCAGCTGTATAATTTGACCAAAAGCTGAGAAGAAATTCTGAGAATGCCCAAATCTTTTGAGGAGCTATGAATCATGATATTAAGTGTAAAATGAATCTGAAGTTGAAGGTGCACATTCAATTTCAGATCTAAGAAGAACAAATGGTTATTAGAAGTTTTAAAGTGGAGAAGAAGGAAAGAAGAGAGAAACAAGATGGCACACAAATCGGAAGTTTCGGCACCATTGAATCAAGTGAAGCTTTTCTCGTCCAAATTGAAAAATTGTTCTACCATTATTCTGATTTCATTAGAAAAGGAGAAGGGAAGAAACCAAAAGTCAGAAAAAGAAGGAAGACATATTGGCAAATAGATAAGAAATTGGCACATTGAACCAAGGAAGGTTTCTTCATCCAAATCCAAGGAAAATATTTAAGTTTGAAGTCACAACATTTTTGAGATCATTAGGGGACTGCATGGAGAGCAAAGAGCATCAAAAATATCCCCAAGCAACCAAGTCTTCCACCTTATCAATTTTTTCTTTCCCTTGACTTATATTTCACACCTTACCATTTACTTATTTTTTTTCACTTGTTTTTGTAGATGTTGATCCCAATCATGATAAATGGTAGAGAGTAGATAATAAGCAAGCCTATGGTAGTGCAAGAAGCATGTGTGTTTGAGTGAGCTCCACTTCCATCATCAACTTAGAAATTAAGGAGAGAGCCACCACTATTTTCCTTGAAAGGCTAGTGATTTAAATTCATCTTAATGACTCATGATAGATGAAAAGGCTAAGTTGTTGAATTAAGGACAAGATAGTAATCCATAGAGCTTAGATTTATGAGAATTGGCAACCTTAGGTAATTTCTTTTCATTTGTTTCTAATTATGCTTAAGTAAATCTGGGGATACATCTTTACTGTTTTCGCGAGACGCTCAAGCTCAAGTGTGGGGGAGTTGATAGATTCCATTTTATTGATCATTTGAGTTGCTTAAATCCCTATTTGATCTATGTTTTTATTGCCAAAATGGTGAAATTGCCTAGGTTTTAGAACTTATTCATATTTTGGACTTAAATGCAAAATTACACATATTTGATTAATTTGGCCACTAAATTCTTGATTTATTTTTGTAGGCATGAAAGTTCCTGGACCTAGGGCATATTGGGTCAAACTCGAGTCGGAAGGACCCGGATCAGATTATCAAGATCACGATTAAATCTGGGCCGTTCGATTCGAAAGCGGCTAGATCTGAGCCATCCGGGATGATCTGAAGCCATCCGAGCTAGGCTAGGGTTGATCAAGCACCCTGATCAAGATCTGAAGGTTTCATCACAATCAGAGCTAAATCAACCGTTGGATCAAGCTTGGAGGGCTCTAGATCATCCATTCAAAGATTAGCTAGATCTGGACCATCCGTTGCAAATCTGGAGGATCCGAGCTACCACGAGGCAGATCCTGACCCCAGATCTTCATCATCAAAGTTTGGCTCAAATCGGACTAAGATCAGCCGTTGGATTGAAGCAAATCAATCACAGCCGTCCATTGGTTAATACTTAAGGAAATTTTCCACAGAGCTTACCCTTGTCGCGTCTTCAGCCAGCCTCCACTGTTCTTCGCGTTTCTTCATCAGTTCTTCATCAATTTCGAAAATTCTTGTTTCCATGAAGGCGTGACCACCTCATCTACCATTCCAGATCGAGTTCTGAGTCTCTGGAGATCAATTTCTTGAAGAATTCTGTCCATTTGCGCTGGAACCGGGAGTGCTTGAGGGTTTCGGCAGTTCCTCAGTCCGATCATTGGTTTCTCTTCCGCAATCCATTCCCAAGTTTCAGAACCACTTGTAGGGGTTCTCAAGTGGCCTCTGAAGCTCCCCAAATCAACATCGCAGCTCATCCACCAGAGAAAAAGTGAATCGGATCAAAGTTCCAACAAGTGCAGATTTTCGGCAGAATCAACTTCAGAAATGGATTTCCATTGATTTGCCGAGCCTAGGGGTTCGAAGCCGGCTCTTGATTGACAACCAAGAAGTCCTTGAACTGAGGAAGGAGTTGAGGATTAGTTTAGCTAGTTAATTGTAGTTCTTTAGCTGTAATTTTCAGTTTTTCTCACTGTTCTGTTCCGAAATGCTGTTTAGTTACTGAATATTTCGAATTTCAAGTTCTTAGCTGTAGTTTACCTTTAATTCGCAAGTAGAGTAATATAGGAACTTGTTTAGTGATTAACTTAGTTAAATTTCAGTTCATTTTAGTTTAATTTGCTAGCGTGCCATTTTCAAGTGTTGTGTGCCAAGTTTAATTCAGTTTTGTTTTTCTTTCCTTTGGTTTCTGCACTTGTTTCGAATTTCTGAGTTTCTTAGCTGTTAATTACTGCTCTAGTAGTAGATAGATAGTTTGTTTGGTTAAGAATAGCATTTGCTTAAAATTCTGGGCATAAATTTCTAGTTGCGTGCCATCTCATTCCTTAAAACCCAAAACTGTTTCTGAATTTGAGTTTTTCTTTTCAATGTTCTGATTTCAATCTCAATGCCTTACCTTAGTTTCGCATAGTTCCTTCTTCATATCAATGAATTCCAAGTGAATCACTCAGCTGGAACAGTTGAGCCGAAAGTCTACTCATTTAATAAAGTTGGTAATGGTTTTTGGCACAAGGAATTTCTCCTTGCGTGCCAATTGAATTGCAGTTTTGAAATCTGCATTTAATTGGGTTTTATGACATAAGTTTGTGTTTGAAGTCAATAACTTGCACTCACTCATATCCTAATCTTGTAGGCATCGGTTGGGTTCCAAAATACTTTAGCTAGTTGAGTTTAAATTGCTTGGTTGAGTCCTAATCTCGCATGCTTTTAATTGAGTTCAGCCTATTGATTTTCGAAAACTCCCATCCTGCCTTCCCTTCATTGCATAGCATTCCATTTTGTGTTTGAAATAAGAAATCAGTTATCAAAAACTTTGTAAGTGTTTGGATTTAGTTTCCATTAATTGAGCTTTTAGTGTCATCTCTTTGTTTAGTTCCATTACTCATTTTCTTTATTTTCCTTTCATTTTAATTTTCAATTACAAACCAAATTCCATTCCCTTATTTCGAAACCCAAAACAAAAACGATACATAAACACAAGTTTGAATCAAACTAGACAACTATCCCTGAGAAAAATACGACCTGTGGCCCCTATATTACATTTCCATAATTTTGATTGTAAAAGGGTTTCCAGCACTTCATTGATATTTAAATTTGATGAGCCCATACCTTTCGTGACAAATTAATCTAGTAGATTTGGGGTTATCAAGTATCATGGTTTCTATTATACCAAAGGGCGCATCCTATATAGTGAAGTTACTTTTATACCCCTCCCGCCAAAGAATGACTTTATCAAACACATTTTCGAGACAATCGAACCACTTTATCAATAAAATATTAATTTGTGGTTCGGATGGGTAGCAGTCGAATTTTTCTCAGCCAATATATATATGTGAAATGATTTGCACAAGTCGAATGATCACGAATGTACGTATATATTGCACAAGTCTATGGTTATATTTTTTGTATTTCAAATATATAACACATATCAAAATTAAAAGGAAATTTTTAATTCTCAACCTGAAAATTAGAGGGATTAGAGGAATTTATTTTTTATCAAATATTTCAGGCCCTCGGATGATTTTCACAAATTTACCGAGGACCTGAAATATCTTTATTTCAGGCCCACGTCGGGCCTGAAATAACTTTATTTCAGGCCCAAGGTGGGCCAAAATAAAGTTATTTCAGGCCCGACGTGGACCTGAAATACATTTATTTCAGGCCCACGGTGGGCCAGAAAGAAGACAATTCAGGCCCAGCGTGGGCCTGAAATAAAAATATTATTTGAGGACCACCCTTAACCATATAATATTTTGACTTCAACCCCCAAGTTGGATTACATATTTTATCCCTAAACCCTAAAATACTCTCTCCAAACCTCACCCCTAACTACTGATAATGGTTTTGTAGAAATCCAGATATGGGAGGTCAGCAAAACACACTGATGGAACTAAACTACACCTATAGCTTTGGACAAAATTATAATTTGAGGTTTAGGACACCTAAAATACTTTCTCCAACCTCAACCCTAACTACTGATAATGGTTTTTCAGAAATCCAGATATGGGAGGTCCATCAGTGGGTTTTGAGCAAAACCCACTGATATTCAGTAAACTCCACCTATAGCTTTGGAAAAAATATAAATTTGAGGTTATGGACACCTAAAATACTTTCTCCAACCTCATCCCTAACTGTTGATAATGGTTTTTCAGAAATTCAGATATGGGAGGTCCATCAGTGGGTTTTGAGCAAAACCCACTGATGGAACTAAACTACACCTATAGCTTTGGAAAAATTATATATTTTAGGTTATGGACACCTAAAATACTTTCTCCAACCTCATCCCTAACTGTTGATAATAGTTTTTCAGAAATCCAGATATGGGAGGTCCATCAGTGGGTTTTGAGCAAAACCCACTGATGGAATTAAACTACACCTATAGGTTTGGAAAAAATATAAATTTGAGGTTATGGACACCTAAAATACTTTCTCCAACCTCATCCCTAACTGTTGATAATGGTTTTTCAGAAATCCAGATATGGGAGGTCCATCAGTGGGTTTTGAGCAAAACCCACTGATGGAACTAAACTACACCTATAGGTTTGGAAAAAATATAAATTTGAGGTTATGGACACCTAAAATACTTTCTCCAACCTCATCCCTAACTGTTGATAATGGTTTTTCAGAAATCCAGATATGGGAGGTCCATCAGTGGGTTTTGAGCAAAATCCACTGATGGACCTCCCATATATGGATTTCTGAAAAACCATTATCAGTAGTTAGGGTTCAGGTTGGAGAATGTAGATTAGGTGTCCGAAACCTCAAATTATAATTTTGTTCAAAGTTATAGGTCAAGTTTAGTTCCATCAGTGGGTTTTGCTGACCTCCCATATTTGGATTTCTACAAAACCATTATCAGTAGTTAGGGGTGAGGTTTGGAGAAAGTATTTTAGGCTTTAGGGATAAAATATGTAATCCAACTTGGGGGAAGAGGTCAAAATATTATATGGTTAAGGGTGGTCCTCAAATAATATTTAATTCAGGCCCACTGTGGGCCTGAAATGTTTTTATTTCAGGTCCACGATGGGCCTAAAATAAATGTATTTCAGGCCCACTATGGGCCTGAAATATCTTTATTTCAGGCCCACCTTGGGCCTGAAATAAAGTTATTTCAGGCCCGAGGTGGGCCTGAAATAAAGCTATAGGTTGGAGAAAGTAGGGATGAGGTTGGAGAAAGTATTTTAGGTTGGAGAAAGTATTATCAACAGTTAGGGATGAGGTTGGAGAAAGTATTTTAGATGTCGATAACCTCAAATTTATATTTTTTCCAAAGCTATAGGTGTAGTTTAGTTCCATCAGTGGGTTTTGCTCAAAACCCACTGATGGACCTCCCATATCTGGATTTCTGAAAAACCATTATCAATAGTTAGGGATGAGGTTGGAGAAAGTATTTTAGGTGTCCATAACCTCAAATTTATATTTTTTCCAAACATATAGGTGTAGTTTAGTTCCATCAGTGGGTTTTGCTCAAAACCCACTGATGGACCTCCCATATCTGGATTTCTGAAAATCCATTATCAGTAGTTAGGGTTGACGTGCTAGAAACTATTTTAGGTCTCAGAAACCTCAAATTATAAATTTGTCAAAAGCTATAGGGCTAGTTTAGTTCCATCAGTGGGTTTTGAGCAAAACCCACTGATGGACCTCCCATATCTGGATTTCTGAAAATCCATTATCAGTAGTTAGGGTTGAGGTTCTAGAAAGTATTTTAGGTGTCGGAAACATCAAATTATAATTTTTTCCAAACCTATAGGTCCATCAGTGGGTTTTGAGCAAAACCCACTGATGGACCTCCCATATCTTGATTTGTGAAAAAGCATTTTCAACAGTTAGGGATGAGGTTGGAGAAAGTATTTTATGTGTCCTAAACCTCAAATTATAATTTTCTCCCAAACTATAGGTGTAGTTTAGTTCCATCAGTGGGTTTTGAGCAAAACCCACTGATGGACCTCCCATATCTGGATTTCTGAAAATCCATTATCAGTAGTTAGGGTTGAGGATCTAGAAAGTAGTTTAGGTGTCCTAAACCTCAAATTATAATTTTTTCCAAACCTATAGGTGTAGTTTAGTTCCATCAGTGGGTTTTGAGCAAAACCCACTGATGGACCTCCCATATCTGGATTTCTGAAAATCCATTATCAGTAGTTAGGGTTGAGGTTCTAGAAAGTAGTTTAGGTGTCAGAAACATCAAATTATAATTTTTTCCAAACCTATAGGTGTAGTTTAGTTCCATCAGTGGGTTTTGAGCAAAACCCACTGATGGACCTCCCATATCTGGATTTCTGAAAATCCATTATCAGTAGTTAGGGTTGAGGTTCTAGAAAGTATTTTAGGTGTCGGAAACTTCAAATTATAATTTTTTCCAAACCTAAAGATCCATCAGTGGGTTTTGAGCAAAACCCACTGATGGACCTCCCATATCTTGATTTGTGAAAAAGCATTTTCAACAGTTAGGGATGAGGTTGGAGAAAGTATTTTAGGTGTCCTAAACCTCAAATTATAATTTTCTCCCAAACTATAGGTGTAGTTTAGTTTCATCAGTGGGTTTTGAGCAAAACCCACTGATGGACCTCCCATATCAGGATATCTGAAAATCCATTATCAGTAGTTAGGGTTGAGGTTCTAGAAAGTAGTTTAGGTGTCCTAAACCTCAAATTATAATTTTTTCCAAACCTATAGGTGTAGTTTAGTTCCATCAGTGGGTTTTGAGCAAAACCCACTGATGGACCTCCCATATCTGGATTTCTGAAAATTCATTATCAGTAGTTAGGGTTGAGGTTCTAGTAAGTAGTTTAGGTGTCAGAAACATCAAATTATAATTTTTTCCAAACCTATAGGTGTAGTTTAGTTCCATCAGTGGGTTTTGAGCAAAACCCACTGATGGACCTCCTATATCTGGATTTCTGAAAATCCATTATCAGTAGTTAGGGTTGAGGTTCTAGAAAGTATTTTAGGTGTCGGAAACATCAAATTATAATTTTTTCCAAACCTATAAGTGTAGTTTAGTTCCATTAGTGGGTTTTGAGCAAAACCTACTGATGGACCTCCCATATCTGGATTTCTGAAAATCCATTATCAGTAGTTAGGGTTGAGGTTCTAGAAAGTAGTTTAGGTGTCCTAAACCTCAAATTATAATTTTTTCCAAACCTATAGGTGTAGTTTAGTTCCATCAGTGGGTTTTGAGCAAAACCCACTGATGGACCTCCCATATCTGGATTTCTGAAAAACCATTATCAGTAGTTAGGGTTGAGGTTGGAGAAAGTATTTTAGGTGTCCTAAACCTCAAATGATAATTTTTTTCAAAGCTATAGGTCTAGTTTATTTCCATCAGTGGGTTTTGCTGAAAACCCACAAATGGACCTCCGATATCTGGATTTCTACAAAACCATTATCAGTATTTAGGGGTGAGGTTGGAGAGAGTATTTTAGGGTTTAGGGGATAAAATATGTAATCCAACTTGGGGGATGAAGTCAAATATTATATGGTTAACGGTGGTCCTCAAATAATATTTTTATTTCAGGCCCACGCTGGGCCTGAATTGTTTTCTTTCAGGCCCACCGTGGGCCTGAAATAAATGTATTTCAGGCCCACGGTTGGGCCTGAAATAACTTTATTCAGGCCCACCTTGGGCCTGAAATAAAGTTATTTCAGGCCCAACGTGGGCCTNCCAATTGAGTTGTCAAGAGAAGTAGCTCCCTCTCTCCCTCTCTTTCTCTTCTCCTTTCTCTTCTCCCCTACCTTAGGGCCGGCGCCCTCTTCACCAATTAGGGCCGGCGCCCCTTCCACAAGCTAGGGCCGGCGCAACTCCTCCCATAGAAGGTGGTTGCCGTGAGCTTCAAGAAGAAGAAGAAACAAAGCAAGAAGAAGAAGAAGCGGATAGCAACTCCTCTCTTCCCGGAATTCGATTCCGTTTTCTTGGTGGTTAGTTTCCTTTTCTTCTCTTGATCTTCTTTGTTGTGCCTATAGAGAATCTAGTAGTTCTCGTCGGCACAAAACTCGTGACTTTGCGAAGTCATTCCAAAGAGAACTCGGCGTGGACGCGAATAGAGGCGGAGCTTCCAAGGGACGCTACGGTTGGATCTCGTCCCTTACTTCGAGTTACGCGAGGTACTTGGTAAATTAGTTTACTTTTCCGCAAAGTTTTATTTTATGATTATGTCAACACACTATAAGGTTGCATGCTAGATACGAAGTTAAAATAATTTAGGAAATTATTTTATGCAAACTCTTCCGCTGCACGTAAAAATTTTAAATTTTACGAACTCGTATCCTTGTCAACATGCACCCGGTCCCAACACTGACCACTCTCTGATCATTCACCAGAACGATCAGAAGCCCAACAGAAACTTTTCTGTTCTCTCCCTGATCGGTCACCAGACCAATCAGCCTTCTCTGGATCGGTCACCAGACCGATCCACAATAGGGAGTTCGTGCCAACTCCCTGATCGGTCTCCAGACCGATTCAGCTTCAATCAATCCAACCCTAAGTCAAGAGAACAGGCTCCCTAGCCTTCTCTAACTCGTGCTTAGTCCCCCGGACCAAGACTTCGTGCCCAGCTTCACTCACCGGAACTTCATTCAATCTTGCTTCACTCACTAGGACTTGGCTTCACTCACCAGGGTTTCGGTCACCCGACTTCACTCACCGGGACCTGACTTCACTCACCAGGATTTCATTCAACCTAGCTTCACTCGCTAGGACCTGGCTTCACTCACCAGGATTTCGGTCACCCGGCTTCACTCACCAGGATTTCAGTCAACCTAGCTTCACTCGCTAGGACCTGGCTTCACTCACTAGGGTTTCGGTCACCCGGCTTCACTCTCCGGGACCCGACTTCACTCACCGAGATTTCAGTCACCTGGCTTCACTCACCAGGACCCGGCTTCACTCACCAGGACCCGACTTCACTCACCAGGATTTCAAACACCTAGCTTCACTCACCATGACCCGGTTTCACTCACCGAGATTTCAATCACCTGGCTTCACTCACCAGGACCAGGCTTCACTCACCGGGATTTCGGTCACCTGGCTTCACTCACCAAGACCCGACTTCACTCACCGGGATTTCAATCAACCTAGCTTCACTCGATAGGATTTCAATCACTCCGTGCCCAGTCCCCGACCAGGACTTAATCCGAATTCACTCAACCAAACTTAAATCGGTGTCAACACCAAAACAACAATCGGGCAAACTGCATCAACAATGATATCCTAGTTTATTCAATGTCTCAGGAAGAACATGACGAACATTTGAGGGTAGTATTGAAGACCCTACAACAGCAGAAATTATATGCCAAGTTTTCAAAGTATGAATTCTGGCTTGACCAAGTGGCTTTCCTAGGCCACATCATTTCCAAGGAAGGTATTATGGTAGACCCAGGAAATATTGAAGCAGTTAGTAACTGGGGTCGACCAAAGAATGCCAGTGAGATCAGAAGCTTCTGGGTTTTGCAGGATATTACAGAAGATTCGTGGAGGACTTTTCAAAGATAGTCTCTCCACTAACAGCCCTTACCAGAAAGAATAAGAAGAATGAGTGGACTGAAGATTGTAAGCAGAGTTTTATGGAGCTGAAGAAGAGATTGACAAGTGCTCCTATTCTTCTAGTTCCAGAAAGTGACAGAAGCTTTGATATATACAGTGATGCATCAAAGCTGGGACTTGGAGCGATACTCATGTTAGAAGGCAAGGTCATTGCTTATGCCTCCAGGCAACTCAAGGATTATGAAAAGAACTACCCTACCCATGATCTTGAGTTAGCAGCAGTAGTCTTTGCTCTCAAAATGTGGAGACATTATCTGTACGGAGTCCAGTGCAAGATTTACACAGATCACCAGAGTCTGAGATATTTCTTCACTCAGAAAGACCTAAATATGAGACAGTGAAGGTGGCTGGAGTTAGTCAAAGATTATGACTGTGAAATCCTCTACCACCCTGGTAAAGCGAATAAAGTGGCTGATGCGTTAAGTAGAAAGACTTGTGCAACTTTGATGTCCCTGTCATCACTGTCACCACCACTGCAGAAAGAGATAGCAGATTATGGAGTTGAGATCATAGATGGGCAACTCTCAGTATTGACACTAGAGTCAACTCTGCTTGAGGATATACAGAAAAAGAAAGATCAAGATTCGGATATTCAAAAGATCAAGCAAGAGATGCAAGAAGGAGAAGGTAAAGAGTTTAGAGTATCTGATAGTGGGATACTTTATTATGGTGACCGTCTATGTGTTCCTAATAGTGAAGAGCTAAGAAAGAAGATTCTTAAGGAAGCCCATAGAACTCCCTACTCTATGCACCCTGGTTTTACCAAAATATACCAGGATTTGAAAAGAAGATTTTGGTGGTCTGGAATGAAAAGAGATGTAGCTAAATATGTCAGTACCTATCTGACATGTCAAAGAGTTAAAGCAGAACACCAGAGGTCAGGAGGAGTCCTACAACCCATACAGATTCCAGAGTGGAAATAGGAAGATATAGCCATGGATTTCATTGTTAGTCTACCGAAGACAACAAATAGCTATGATGTTATCTGGGTAATTATAGACAAATTGACCAAGTCTGCACACTTCTTAACAATCAAAGTGTCTTACTCAATAGAATGACTAGCTCAGTTATATGTATAGGAAGTGATCCGACTACATGGAGTTCCAAAGACCATTATCTCCGATAGAGACGGTCGTTTCACTTCGCATTTTTGGGAGTGTGTACAGACAACACTTGGCACCAAACTGATGTTTAGCACAACTTTCCACCCTCAGACGGATGGGCAGACAGAAAGTGTAAATCAAGTTTTAGAAGATATGCTCAAAGCTTGTGCATTAGATTTCAAATGCAGTTGGTGCAAGTATTTATGTTTAGCCGAGTTCACCTACAATAACAGTTACCAAGCTACTATTGGTATGACGCCTTATGAAACTCTTTATGGTAGAAGGTGCAAATCGCCTATCTGTTGGTATGAAAGTAGTGAGAAGAAAGAAATGGGGTAATAGACTGACCTTATTAATGATACCACAGAAGCTATAAAGAGCATTCGCCAAAGGATAGAAACTGCTCAGAGTAGGCAGAAGAGTTATGCCGATGTGCGGCGTAGACCACTGGAGTTCAAGGTTGGGGATACAATTTTCCTCAAAGTAGCTCCCGTCAAATGTGTAATGAGATTCGGGAAGAAGGCAAGCTAAGTCCTCATTATATAGGACCCTACCTAGTAACGAAAAGAGTTGACAAAGTAGCTTATGAGTTAGAGCTACCTTCAGAGATGTCAGCTATTCATAATGTGTTCCATGTCTCAATGCTGAAGAAACATATCCCTGATGCCAACCAAGTGATTGAGCCACAGACGGTACAAGTTCAAGAAGATCTTAGTTATGAAAGTCGACCTATTTAGATAATAGATCGAGCAATCAAGAAACTGAGGAACAAAGAGGTACCCCTATTAAAGGTTCTATGGCTAAACCAGAAGTACGAAGAGACAACTTGGGAAATATAAGATAGCATGAGGCAAAAGTATCCGAAGCTATTCTAAGTTCGAGGATGAACTTTTTATAAGGTAGGGAGGATTGTAACACCCGGAAATTTTCCAGTATTTTTCCAGAATTTTTCCAAATTAAAAAATATATAAAAATTTCTTTAAAAAGAGTTGAAGCCGAGGCTCGAACCCAAGATTCCTAGTTTAACATTAGTTTATGTTTCCATTAGGTGGTGGTAAAACATCACAATAAGATATGGAAACAATATAAGATAAGGGATAGTAAACGTCCTTTTTATGGAAGATGCTTCAACTTCCACTTAGTATATAAAGGATAGAAAGGAGAGAAAACCAAGAGTTTTCTTTCTTCCTCCTTCCCTGCCGAAAACCAAAAAGGGTTTTCTTCTTCCTCCATCGAAAAGGAGAACTAGGGTTCTCCTTGTTCTTGCGCCCAAGATCTAGATCGTACGGAGGAAGTAGACGAGGAGTACCACGCTAGATCCTACACCGATGTAGTAAGTTTAGAAGCATAAAGATGTATGTAGATCACTCACCTGTGGTAAAAGTAGTTCTCGTATGGTTTTCGTAGAACTTAAATCTTAAGTCTTTTGTGTGTGTGATCATGAGTTTAGCAAGACCAAGGTCTTGATTTACCCCAAAACAAGTTTTGGGATTAGGGCACGCAAGGTGCTCGATAAAAGTTCCAAGTAAGACCGAGGTCTTACTAAAGCCTAGAACGAGTTCTGGGAATAAGAAATGAGATAAGTTCAAGACCAAGGTCTTGTTGTGTCCTAAAACAAGTTTTGGGAACATTACCTTTTAAGTGCAAGGAATATATCACTTTTATTCTCGATGAGTACAAGTTTAAGTCTATTACATTTTAAAGTGGCATGTACCGGGCCGAGGCCCATAGAGATCTAGGCGAGCCTAGTAGAGATGCTCTAGTAGGGTTCGGTGGCTAGCTACCCCGAAACCTATTAGGGATGCACGCATTGGTACTATGCCGGACCCAAAGGAGGATGTTTATTATTTTGAAGTATAAGAAGTATAAGAGTATAAGTTTCAAGTTTTCAAAAGCAAGCATTGATTTCAAGCATGTTAAGCATTTTTTGTAAGTACCGCTGGTTGATTTTGATGTGATCAACCGATTTAAGTTAGGTCTTGGTTGGTTTTAATCCCTCTGCTAAGTGTGCAGGAACTTAGGTACGGAGGAAGTCAAGCGTAAGACGCAGTGGACGAGAAGGATTGCGCGGGGAAGGGAGCCGACGGGCTCAGTGCAATCCGAGGGACGCGGAAGCTGCGGAAGAGTACACCGGTGGAGCGAGAATGACGTGCGCGGTGTCCGAGGGACGAGAAGCCGGGAAGAAGGACGCTCGAGGGGCGAAAGGCTGGAGTCGAGTTCGGGTGAGCCTAATTCCAGTTGGTCAGAAATCACCTAGAAGATCTACTTACGAACGTCTTTTATATTAAAGCTTTTAATTAAAGCTTTTATTAAAGCTTTTAATTAAAGCTTTTATTAAAGCTTTTAATTAAAAGCCGATTATAGCTTTTATTAAAGCTTTTAATTAAAAGCTATAATAGCCAATTATAGCTTTTATTAAAGCTTTTAATTAAAGCTTGTTAAAGCTTCACACGTGGAAGCAACGTTCAAAAGTCAAGCCTCATCTTCAGAAACAATCGAAAGTTGGTGAAGCGCAAGAGCCGATTAAAAGAGATAAAAATTTATCTCTTTTAATTAGAGTTCAAAATCTGATTGAGATAATCTTAGATCTACGATCAAGATACAACTCAATCTTGTATCAACGATCAAGATCATATCACTAAACCTATAAATAGGCTTAGAGATTTAGATTCAAGTAATTCAATTCATTCTTGCAATTCTCTCTAAAGTCTAGCGTGCTTTTGTTGTAAGGCTTCTCCACCACAAGGAGATCTTAATTGAGCGTCCACTGCCTTGGAAGCAACGTTCTTAGTTGCGACCAAGTTTTTTATAAAAGACGAGTGCCTCCATTTTTTTATATTTTTTTTATCTATTCACCCCCTCTAGCCGGTCCAACCCGGTCCAACAAGTGGTATCAGAGCGAAGGTCGCAGCAGAAGGACTAACCGCCGACTGCAGCAATTTCAAGAAAATGGTTGGAGCCGTAATCTACCCGCCGAAGTTTGAGGGGGAGTTCGCGATGTGGAGGCGCCGAATGCAGGTATTTTTTAAAACAGATATTGAACTGCTATTAATTATGAAAAATGATTTTTCAGTTCCAAAAGACAACAACGACAAGGATAAAGAAATAGAGTCGTGGACTAAGAAGGAGCAAGCAGACTTTGTAGCAAACGGCAAAGCGAAATTTCATCTACTAGCCGTTCTTCCCGCACAAGAAGTCAACCGCATCGGAAATTACAACTCGGCAAAAGAGCTCTGGGAGAAATTCCTGGAATTACATGAAGGTACCTCAGATGCAAAATTGGCGCGACGAGACCTTCTTCGAAGCCAACTGACAAACCTCCGTATGGAGGATGGAGAATCAGTTGCACATCTACATGCTAAGGTAAAAGAACTAATCACCGACCTTGAGAACCTCGGAGAAAAGGTAACAAGTCGCGATGCTCAAAGGTACGTTTTAAACGCATTTCCGAGAACCCCAGAATGGACCTCGATAATCGATGCATATTTCATTTCAAAAGATTTAACGGTAAGTACATTAGAGCAATTATTTTCTACATTGGAACTTCACGAATCTCGTTTTGTAGAAAAGAATAAGAAAGCAGGCATCGTCGCACTGAACACAAGGAAGATCCAACTCGACGAGGAATCCTCGACTGATGACGAAACAACAAAAATGGTAAGTTCTTTTAAAAGTTTTTTTAAAGCTAACAAATTTTCAAGAACGCAGAAAAGAAGACGGTCCCCAAAGAAGCGAATAATCAGATGCTACAACTGTAAAGAGGAGGGACACCTGAAGGACCAGTGTCCTAAACTCAAAAACCAGTCAAAGAAGAAAAAGGCACTGAAGGCCACCTGGGATGAGTCCTCATCAGAAGAATCGGAAGGTCAAGAATACGCGGGACTTGCGCTGATGGCAAATCATCAAGAAGGGAGCACTGATGAAGGAGGAGAGACGTCAGAAGAAACCGATGACGAAAGAGGAACCTCGCTTTTCGAAAGCGACCCGGTAAGTGAGGTTTATTTTCTTCCTCATGATCAATTATATGCAGGAGTTAAAGCCTTGCTCAAATCTAATTGTAGATTAGAAAAAGAAAATTGAAAAACGAATTAACACTTACATCCTCTTCTGATATTTTGAAAAATGAAAATGATAATTTGAAAAACTTAGTACAAAAATTAGAACTTGATATTGCATATTTACGCCAAAAGAAAAATAGCTTTCCTGATAATTTAAATTGGTATTTTAAAAATCATAAGGGTCAATTTAAAAAAGTACCCAAAAGCTATATTCCGCCTAAGTTTTTAATTAATCCTGTCGACAGGAATTTATTTTGGGTTCCAAAATTTATTTTAAACTAATAAGTTTTTTTTGTGCAGAATTCTTTTACAAAAGTTATGTTAATATTTTTCAAATATTTTCGGTCAAAATTTGACATTAAAATTTTTTTTAGAACTCCTCATCAGCTGTGGATTTTATCAATAAAAAATTTAGATTTTATTTAAGTCATTTTTTTTAGAAAAATGGAATTAACTTTGAAAAAAAAATGTCATTTTAAAATCTTAAAAATCTATGGCAACGCGATTTTTTTTTCACTTAGAATATTTTTTATCGCACTCAAAATTTTTTTTCTTCCCTACTTATATTTCCTAATTTTTTGATGAGATCAAAGGGGGAGGAATAGTATTAAGTTAAGGGGTAGAATTTTAATATACTCAAACTTTCAGTTTTTTTTTAATTTAAAAAAAATATTATTATGCATGTTTTTTATTTGTAAAAATATTATTATGCATGTTTTTTTTGTTTACCCTAACTTAACTCGGATTGATGCACATCAAAAAGGGGGAGATTGTAAGTACCCCTGGTTGATTTTGATGTGATCAACCGATTTAAGTTAGGTCCTGGTTGGTTTTAATCCCTCTGCTAAGTGTGCAGGAACTTAGGTACGGAGGAAGTCAAGCGTAAGACGCAGTGGACGAGAAGGATTGCACGGGGAAGTGAGCCGACGGGCTCAGTGCAATCCGAGGGACGCGGAAGCTGCGGAAGAGTACACCGGTGGAGCGAGAAGGACGTGCGCGGTGTCCGAGGGACGAGAAGCCGGGAGGAAGGACGCTCGAGGGGCGAAAGGCTAGAGTCGAGTTCGGGTGAGCCTAATTCCAGTTGGTCAGAAATCACCTAGAAGATCTACTTATGAACGTCTTTTATATTAAAGCTTTTAATTAAAGCTTTTATTAAAGCTTTTAATTAAAAGCCGATTATAGCTTTTATTAAAGCTTTTAATTAAAAGCTATAATAGCCGATTATAGCTTTTATTAAAGCTTTTAATTAAAGCTTGTTAAAGCTTCACACGTGGAAGCAACGTTCAAAAGTCAAGCCTCATCTTCAGAAACAATCGAAACGTTGGTGAAGCGCAAGAGCCGATTAAAAGAGATAAAAATTTATCTCTTTTAATTAGAGTTCAAAATCTGATTGAGATAATCTTAGATCTACGATCAAGATACAACTCAATCTTGTATCAACGATCAAGATCATATCACTAAACCTATAAATAAGCTTAGAGATTTAGATTCAAGTAATTCAATTCATTCTTGTAATTCTCTCTAAAGTCTAGCGTGCTTTTGTTGTAAGGCTTCTCCGCCACAAGGAGATTTTAATTGAGCGTCCACTGTCTTGGAAGCAACGTTCTTAGTTGCGACCAAGTTTTTTATAAAAGACGAGTGCCTCCATTTTTTTATATTTTTTTATCTATTCACCCCCTCTAGCCGGTCCAACCCGGTCCAACAAGTGGTATTAGAGCGAAGGTCGCAGCAGAAGGACTAACCGCCGACTGCAGCAATTTCAAGAAAATGGTTGGATCCGTAATCTACCCGCCGAAGTTTGAGGGGGAGTTCGCGATGTGGAGGCGCCGAATGCAGGTATTTTTTAAAACAGATATTGAACTGCTATTAATTATGAAAAATGGTTTTTCAGTTCCAAAAGACAACAACGACAAGGATAAAGAAATAGAGTCGTGGACTAAGAAGGAGCAAGCAGACTTTGTAGCAAACGGCAAAGCGGAATTTCATCTACTAGCCATTCTTCCCGCACAAGAAGTCAACCGCATCGGAAATTACAACTCGGCAAAAGAGCTCTGGGAGAAATTTCTGGAATTACATGAAGGTACCTCAGATGTAAAATTGGCGCGACGAGACCTTCTTCGAAGCCAACTGACAAACCTCCGTATGGAGGATGGAGAATCAGTTGCACATCTACATGCTAAGGTAAAAGAACTAATCACCGACCTTGAGAACCTCGGAGAAAAGGTAACAAGTCGCGATGCTCAAAGGTACGTTTTAAACGCATTTCCGAGAACCCCGGAATGGACCTCGGTAATCGATGCATATTTCATTTCAAAAGATTTAACGGTAAGTACATTAGAGCAATTATTTTCTACTTTGGAACTTCACGAATCTCGTTTTGTAGAAAAGAATAAGAAAGCAGGCATCGTCGCACTGAACACAAGGAAGATCCAACTCGACGAGGAATCCTCGACTGACGACGAAACAACAAAAATGGTAAGTTCTTTTAAAAGTTTTTTTAAAGCTAACAAATTTTCAAGAATGCAGAAAAGAAGACGGTCCCCAAAGAAGCGAATAATCAGATGCTACAACTGTAAAGAGGAGGGACACCTGAAGGACCAGTGTCCTAAACTCAAAAACCAGTCAAAGAAGAAAAAGGCACTGAAGGCCACCTGGGATGAGTCCTCATCAGAAGAATCGGAAGGTCAAGAATACGCGGAACTTGCGCTGATGGCAAATCATCAAGAAGGGAGCACTGATGAAGGGGAGAGACGTCAGAAGAAACCGATGACGAAAGAGGAACCTCGCTTTTCGAAAGCGACCCGGTAAGTGAGGTTTGTTTTCTTCCTCATGATCAATTATATGCAGGAGTTAAAGCCTTGCTCAAATCTAATTGTAGATTAGAAAAAGAAAATTGAAAATTGAAAAATGAATTAACACTTACATCCTCTTCTGATATTTTGAAAAATGAAAATGATAATTTGAAAAACTTAGTGCAAAAATTAGAACTTGATATTGCATATTTACGCCAAAAGAAAAATAGCTTTCCTGATAATTTAAATTGGTATTTTAAAAATCATAAGAGTCAATTTAAAAAAGTACCCAAAAGCTATATTCCGCCTAAGTTTTTAATTAATCCTGTCGACATGAATTTATTTTGGGTTCCAAAATTTATTTTAAACTAATAAGTTTTTTTTGTGCAGAATTCTTTTACAAAAGTTATGTTAATATTTTTCAAATATTTTCGGTCAAAATTTGACATTAAAATTTTTTTAGAACTCCTCATCAGCTGTGGATTTTATCAATAAAAAATTTAGATTTTATTTAAGTCATTTTTTAGAAAAATGGAATTAACTTTGAAAAAAAAATATGTCATTTTAAAATCTTAAAAATCTATGGCAACGCGATTTTTTTTCACTTAGAATATTTTTTATCGCACTCAAAAAATTTTTTCTTCCCTACTTATATTTCCTAATTTTTTGATGTGATCAAAGGGGGAGGAATAGTATTAAGTTAAGGGGTAGAATTTTAATATACTCAAACTTTCAGTTTTTTTTAATTTAAAAAAAAATATTATTATGCATGTTTTTTATTTGTAAAAATATTATTATGCATGTTTTTTTTGTTTACCCTAACTTAACTCGGATTGATGCACATCAAAAAGGGGGAGATTGTAAGTACCCCTGGTTGATTTTGATGTGATCAACCGATTTAAGTTAGGTCCTGGTTGGTTTTAATCCCTCTGCTAAGTGTGCAGGAACTTAGGTACGGAGGAAGTCAAGCGTAAGACGCAGTGGACGAGAAGGATTGCGCGGGGAAGTGAGCCGACGGGCTCAGTGAAATCCGAGGGACGCGGAAGCTGCGGAAGAGTACACCGGTGGAGCGAGAAGGACGTGCGCGGTGTCCGAGGGACGAGAAGCCGGGAGGAAGGACGCTCGAGGGGCGAAAGGCTGGAGTTGGGTTCGGGTGAGTCTAATTCCAGTTGGTCAGAAATCGCCTAGAAGATCTACTTACGAACGTCTTTTATATTAAAGCTTTTAATTAAAGCTTTTAATTAAAAGCCGATTATAGCTTTTATTAAAGCTTTTAATTAAAAGCTATAATAGCCGATTATAGCATTTATTAAAGCTTTTAATTAAAGCTTGTTAAAGCTTCACACGTGGAAGCAACGTTCAAAAGTCAAATCTCATCTTCAGAAACAATCGAAACGTTGGTGAAGCGCAAGAGCCGATTAAAAGAGATAAAAATTTATCTCTTTTAATTAGAGTTCAAAATCTGATTGAGATAATCTTAGATCTACGATCAAGATACAACTCAATCTTGTATCAACGATCAAGATCATATCACTCAACCTATAAATAGGCTTAGAGATTTAGATTCAAGTAATTCAATTCATTCTTGTAATTCTCTCTAAAGTCTAGCATGCTTTTGTTGTAAGGCTTCTCCGCCACAAGGAGATTTTAATTGAGCGTCCACTGCCTTGGAAGCAACGTTCTTAGTTGCGACCAAGTTTTTTATAAAAGACGAGTGCCTCCATTTTTTTATATTTTTTTTTGTCTATTCACCCCCTCTAGCCGGTCCAACCCGGTCCAACATTTTTCAGTTCAAGCAAGGTTTTCAAATGCAAGCATTTGCTACAAGTATATTCATGAGCATATTCATGTTAAGCATTGCATTTCTAGTTCCATATGTTTTTAAAGCAAGCATTCTTTTGACCAAGAGCATGTTTTATCTTGATTGCATGTTTTGTGAGAATATGGTCTATTTACTAAGAAATTTACTTATAGTTTGCATCCTTTTACTGCAGATAAAGGTAAAGAAAGGATGTAAGGCAAGGAGGCTAAAGGAAGGATGGTTGGTGTCAGTGGCGGCGAAATCGTGGAGTGAGATCCTTTGGGTTGAGTTTTGCTTAGTGTTCTAAGCTCTAAACAGTAGCAACTTGATAGTAGTTTCGTTTCCGCAAGTTTCATGATAGTAGTTTTATTTTTGCAAAGATTATAAGTTGAGTTGTTATTCCGCAAGAGATTTGAAGTTTGAGATGTATGCTACAAGGAGTATGATTATGGTCATTATAATTATGAGTTCTATAATCTTAGTGTAGTTGAAGTAGAAATATATTTATTGAGTTGATCAATGTTTCTAAAGTTCTGGATTCGAATTTCAGAAGTATCAATCGACTGCTCAAGGAGTCAGTCTACTGCCCTCAGTGAAATCGAGGGAACAGAAACATTGGTCGAGTGATTTCCAGGTGGAGTCGACTACACCAGTCGACTGATAGTCCCATCAGTCGACTGGTCCAGGGCCAACTTTCGAACAGAAAGATTGGGGGAGTGATTTGGCCTAGGAGTCGACTGACACCAGTCGACGACTGGTCCTGGTTGAGAAGAAAAGAGATGTGACGTCCCTCTAGAGTGAGGTTTAGAAGAGAGGGTTGTTACAATAATTGCCTTCCAAGTAATAGACCCGGGTTCGACTCCTGGCAGATGCAATCATAGCCCTATAATTTTGTCTGAAATGGAATTATTAAAATATGAGTAATGCAAAATAAAAAAAACTATATAATAGTATTAAAAATATGTTTTAATTTGTAATTCTTTTTTCACAAAATATTGAATCTACTAAAAAAACTTGGCCCCCGCGGGCATGACATAATTGGTAATGGCTCACTTGCGTGATCCCTTACTTCCCGGGTTCGATTCCTCCCTGGTAGAGCACGCAGTATGCTAACAGAAGAAATCGCCACAGGCTGCTGCGTGGTCAGGCCATCGGGTACCGAAATCATCAGAGATGAAGTCGCCACATGTCTCTGTCCCGCGATTTACCCTCGTTGACCGATGGGGACTCTTGTTAAAGGATGTGGGGCAGGGTCGGTCAGCCAAGCGGATTAGTCGGGTGTGTAACACCCAATAAATTCCTGGTATTATTAGGGATTTTTAGGAATTTTTCTAGCATTTTTCGGAATATTATAGCATTTTTTTGGATCAAAATAAGAAGAAAAAAATTAAAGGGGTCGGGTGGGAATTGATCTCGCGAGCACGCGAGAAGCAATTACCTGAGTGAGTCCAAGGAACCAGCTGGACTAGGGTATCAAGCACATAAAAGAATGAAACGAAATAATGTTATAGTTGATTTAGCCCGTTTCATGAAGAGGTATTTAAACTCCCACTTAAGTTGTGTTAAGACCCCTTTTAGGGTTTCGGGAGGCCGCGCGAGCAGGGGTTGGGAGCTGCGAAAACAGGGAGAAAACAAGGGGTTTTCTTCCTCCTTCTTCCTCCTCTTGAGTGGAGAGCCTAGGGCTTCTTCCCTAGGGCTAAGGAGTGGAGATTTCTTGCAAAGGAAGAGGAAAAGAGCCCTACACTAGGAATTTCGAGATACTTAGTGAGTTTTCTTCAAGAAAAGGGTAAGTAAATCACTCACCTGCAATAGGAGTAGCTTCGCATGTAGTTTTCTCGTTGTAGGACCTTTATTTTGTGATTTATATGCATGCTTGGAGAATATTGTTTATTGTGTGATTAAGTTTCTCAAGAATACATGTTTTTAATCATAGAACTTGAATTGTAGTAGATTTTTATATATGTGATCTAAGTATGGGAGACCAAGTTCTTGAAAAGTCCCAAAATTGAGTTTTGGGTTAAGGGCACGCAAGGTGCTCGATGGAAGTTCCAAGTAAGAAAAGGTAAAGGTTTATAGTGGAAAGTTTATGAAAAAGAAAGTTAGCTTGATAAATACAAGCATTATGAGTAAGAAAGTATTTTACTTTTGTAAAAGGACATGTACCGGGCAAAAGAGAGGCCCACAGAAAGTTAGAAAGAAGCTCTAATAGGGTGCGGTGGCTAGCTACCCCGAAACCTATTAGGGATGCGCGCATTGGTACACTGATACCAGGTACATTGTCAAGGCCTGAGAAAGTTGATTATTATTTTGAAGTATATAAGTATATGAAAGTGTTTCAATTTCCTTAAGTGTATATTTTGTTATGTATGATAACATGGTTATGTTACAAGCATGTTAAAGAGAAAGAGCAAAGAAGTTAGTGTTTGAAAGTGTGGAAATGTATCATTAGTAAGTTTGCAAAAGAAATCATGAGCATGTTAAGTTTGCAAGTGTTTTGATGCTAGTAGATGTTTTTAAGCATGATTGAGCATGATAAGTGTATGAAAGTTCTCATGTGTAATTATTTCCAAGTGCATGTGTTTTGAAGCAAGCATTACTTGAAAAGAGCATGTTTATCCCTTATCGTTGGATTTGTGAGTTAGGATTTACTTACTAAGCATTTTGCTTATTAGTTGCATTTCCTTCTATTGCAGACAAAGGTAAAGAAAAAGCATAAGTTAAGGAGGCGAAGGGACTTGCATTGATGTTCAGTGGCGGCGGAACCGTGGAAGAGATCATTGGGCTAAGTCTTGTAGAACATATGTTTTGGTGTTTCGAAGTGGTAGAATGAATGACTTTGTTTAAACCTTGCATAGATACAAATTTTGGTACAAACTCTAGTTTAAAGTTCATATAGACTTTGATAGCTTATTTACTTCCGCAAAAGCCCTAATTTCAAGTTTATGAAGTTATTTTGATTGGCTAAAATGTTTAGAAAACTAGTATGGAGTATAGAAATGGTGTTATGTCTTTGTATGGCTTGAAACTATATGTTTTGTGGACCTTTGAAACAAGTTTTCAGGTCTGAAATGCAGGTTTTCAGGCGTGCCAGTCGACTGGTTCAGAACCAGTCGACTGCCCTATCGAACAGTAGCTTCTGTTCGATGCACCAGTTGACTGCCAAGAGGCCAGTCGACTGATGCCGCGCCCAGAAACTTGTTGTGGCCGATACCAGTCGACTGGCTATATAGCAGTCGACTGGTACCATTGTAGAGAAGTTATGTAGAGCAGCTGGTTAGTGCTTTAGTGTTACAATTAAGAGGTCTAGGGGTCAAATCCTGGCAAAGCAATTAAAAGGTGGGTCGTCACATGGTGCAAGCCTGAATACACCTTGTAAATCAAAAAAAAAAACTAAAACACTTGTATAAAATCTCCTTTTTTAAAAAAAAATACTCATGCATATTAGGGGTGTAGAAAATACATGAAAATATTACAAAAAAAAAAAATAATATCTTCATCAATGTGTACATTACTTTTGTACAAAATATAAAAGTATAATTATAACTAAACTTTGAAGCCACCAAACTTCTATATATGAAATTATATTTTATTTTACATAATATAACTTTTAAATTATTTAAACAAAATATATGATAGCGTTTGTAGTCCAACGATTAGGATAATTACCTTCCAAGCAATAGACCTGGGTTTGACTTTTGGCATACGCAATCATATCCTAGTAATTTTGGCCAAAATGAAATTATTGAAATATGAGTATGGTAAAATAAAAAAACTATATAATAGTATTAGTTTTTTTTTAAAATAGTAAGTCTTTTTTCACAAAATTTTGAAGCTACTAAAAACATGTATAAAATCTTCTTTTTTAAAAAAAAAAACATACAAATGCATTTTAGGGATGTAGAAAATACATGAAAATATTAAAATAAATCTTCACCAATGTGTACATTACTTTTGTACAGAATATAAAAGTTAATTATACCTAAATTTTGAACCAACCAAACTTCTATCATATGAAATTATATTTTATCTAGAAGTTATTTTACATAATATAAATTTTTAATTATTTTAAGCAAATATGGAACGACGTTTGTTGTCCATCGATTAGGAGGGATCCCGAGTTCGACTGCAGCAGATGCAATCATCCTTGTAATTTCACCTGTAATGAAATTATTGAAATATGGATATTGTAAAATAATAAAACTATATAATAATATTAAAATATTTTTAAAAATTACAATTCCTTTTTCACATATTATTGAAGCTACTAAAAACTGGTATAAAATCTCCTTTAAAAATAAACATACTCATGCATTTTAGGGATGTAGAAAATACATGAAAATATTAAAAAATATCTTCATCAATATGTACATTACTTTTGCACAAAACATAAAAGTGTAATTATACCTAAACTTTCAACCCACCACACTTCTTATTATATGAAATCATATTTTATTTGGATTGTTATTTTACATAATATAATTTTTTAATTATTTTAAGAAAATATATGACAGTGTTTATAGTCCAACGGTTAGGATAATTTATTTCCAAACAATAGACTTGGATTCTACTCCTGGCGATGCAATCACTTCCTTGTAATTTCGCCTGAAATGGCATTATTCAAATATCATAAATGCAAAATAAAAACAACTATATATTAATATTAAGTTTTTTATAAAAGTACAATTCTTTTTTCATAAAATATTGAAGATACTAAAAACTTGAATAAAATCTCCTTTTAAAAAAATAAAAATAAAACATACTCGTGCATTTTAGGGTGGTAGAAAATACATGAAAATCCAATGCGTACATTACTTTTGTACAAATTATAAAAATATATACCTAAACATTGAAGCTACCAAACTTCTATCATATGAAATTATATGTTATCTGGATTGTTATTTTACATAATTTAACTTTTTAATTATTTTAAAAAATATATATGACTGTGTTTGTAGTCCAACTGTCACGATAATTGCCTTCCAAATAATATACCCGGGTTTGACTCTCGGCAGATGCAATCATAGCCCTATAATTTTGTCTGAAATGGAACTATTACAATATGAGTACTGCAAAATAAAAAAACTATATAATAGTATTAAAAGTATTTTTTAAATTGTAATTCTTTTTTCTGAAAATATTGAATCTACTAAAAAACTTGTATAAAATCTCCTTTTTTAAAAAAAAAACATACTCATGCATATTAGGGGTGTAGAAAATACATGAAAATATTAAAAAAATATGTTCATCAATGTGTACATTACTTTTGCACAAAATATAAAAGTATAATTATAACTAAACTTTTAATCCACCAAATTCTATCATATGAAAATATATTTTATTTTTCATAATATAACTTTTAAATTATTTAAACAAAATATATGATAGCGTTTGTAGTCCAACGATTAGGATAATTACCTTCTAAGCAATAGACCCAGGTTTGACTCTCGGCAGACTCAATCACATCCTAGTAATTTTGGCCGAAATGAAATTATTGAAATATGGGTATTGTAAAATAAAAAAACTATATAATAGTTTTAAAATATTTTTTTAAATAGCATGTCTTTTTTCTCAAAATTTGAAGCTACTAAAAACTGGTATAAAATCTTTTTTTTTAAAAAAAAGCATACTCATCTATTTTAGGGAAATAGAAAATACATGAAAATATTAAAATATATCTTCATCATTGTGTACATTACTTTTGCACAAAATATAAAAGTTAATTATACCTAAACATTGAACCAACCAAACTTCTATCATATCAAATTATATTTTTTCTGCAAGTTATTTTACTTAATATAACTTTTTAATTATTTTTAAAAAATATGGAACAACGTTTGTTGCCCATCGATTAGGATAATTGCCTTCTAAGCAATAGACTCGAGTTCGACTCCAGCAAATGCAATCACATCCTTGTAATTTCACCTGAATTGAAATTATTGAAATATGGATATTGTAAAATAATAAAACTATATGATAATATTAAAATATTTTTAAAAATTTCAATTCTTTTTTCACAAAATATTGAAGCTACTAAAAACTGGTATAAACTCTCCTTTAAAAATAATCATACTCATGCATTTTAGGGATGTAGAAAATACATGAAAATATTAAAAAATATCTTCATCAATGTATACGTTACTTTTGCACAAAATATAAAAGTGTAATTATACCTAAACTTTCAAGCCACCACACTTCTATTATATGAAATCATTTTTTTTGTATTGTTATTTTACATAATATAACGTTTTAATTATTTTAAGAAATTATATGACAGTGTTTATAGTCCAACGGTTAGGATAATTTCTTTCCAAGCAATAGACTTGGATTCTACTCTTGGTAGATGAAATCGCTTCCTTGAAATTTCGCCTGAAATGAAATTATTCAAATATCATAAATGCAAAATAAAAACAACTATATAATAATATTAATTTTTTTTTATAAATTTGCAATTCTTTTTTCATAAAATATTGAAGCTACTAAAATTATGAATAAATTCTCCTTAAAAAAATAAAAATAAAACATACTCATCCATTTTAGGGTGGTATGAAAATACATGAAAATATTAAAAAAATATCTTCATCAATGTGTACATTACTTTTGCACAAATTATAAAAATATATACCTAAACATTGAATCTACCAAACTTCTATCATATGAAATTATATGTTATCTGGATTGTTATTTTACATAATTTAACTTTTTAATTGTTTTAAAAAATATATATCAGATGCAATCACAACCTTATAATTTCGTTCCAAATGGAATTATTAAAATATGAGTATTACAAAATAAAAAACTATATTGTATTAAAATATTTTTTTAAATTGCAATTATTTTTTCTCAAAATATTGAATCTACTAAAAACTTGTATAAAATCTCATCTTTTTTAAATTTTTTATGTTATTACTTAAAATTTCATCTTCATTAATTAGACTTCCATTCTTATCTTGTAAATTATTATTTAAAATTTCTTCTTTAGAATTATCTGTAAAGTTATTAATTGAAGTTTTACTTTGAGAATTAGCTTTAAAATTATTTATATTGTTAGAATTAATTTCTAAAATCATGGCATTAATATCATAAATTAAGGAATTAATATTCAATATATAAATATTATCAATGTTTGATTTAGATCTGTTATTAACTAATTTATTGTGCAACACACTTAACTTACTGTGTAAATAATCTAATTTAATAGAAAAATCTAGACTAGCAGGGATATTTTCAAAAATATTATTATCATACATATTTTCAGATAAATTAAATTTTATACTAGCAAGAATATTTTTGCGAGAATTGATTTTTTTTGTACCTTTTTTTACCTTCTTTGCATTTCCCGGCATTATGGACCCGCTTATCCTCTATTTTGGATATTGGTTCTTGTAGTGCCCATGCTTTTAGCACCTGAAGCATTTGATGTGGTTTTTGTCCCTTCGGACTTCTGGTGTCGGTTCCTTCGTTGTCGCCGGTGGTAATATACAAATCTTCCTAGTAGGGCACTTGTTTTGATAATGCCCTCTCTCCCTGCACTTGAAACAAATTATATGAAATTTGAAATTTAACATTAAAAAATATATACCTTTTTCACCCATCTCCCCCTCAATGCATGACCTATAATACCAATTGTAGGATTTGTGGAATTGATAGAGGGGGAGGGGAGGGGGTGAATATCGACTTTCATGAACTTTCATCTTTTCATCATTCGTTCGTTTAACTTTCTATCAGAGTTGTTAGTGCACAGCGGAAATAATTAAAGTAAAAAACACAACAACAAAGACATGCGGGATTTATTTACTTGGTTCACAACCCCCCAGGGTCAATATGTCCAAGGCCTATGTACTCGGCGTGAGTATACTAATAACCTCCATTTCTGAATTTTCGAAGGTGGGGAAAACCTATCTTACAGTTCGAAACCTATCTAACAGTTCGAGAATTACAAGCAAAAGTAAATGAAATTTAAGTACAGCTTGTATAATAATAAAAGTAAACCATTAAAGAAAGAAGATCCCGGCCAATTCAGAAGTCTGAAGCACAGCACGCTTCCTCCTGGAGCCTCCTTTTTCGTAAAGCTTCACCTTGACACTTTAACTTCATAAAGAGTGAGTAGTAGAATGATGGAATTGATGCTTTGAAACCTTGGCTTAAATTAAATCCCTTTATATATAGGTCACTCGGGCGCCGATGTGCCTGTAGGGGTACCCTCAATGTGATTCTTATCTGATCAACTCAACGCGTGCATCGCAGGGGATAAGACCCTTGGAAAGGGTCTCAGGCGCCTGGGACCATAGGGGGTCCCAAGTCATGAGGGCACCCGAGTCCTTCCGGGCGCCTAGGAGTGGTCCCAGGCTGCAGTTTACTTTCTTTTATGCTTTTGCTCTCCTTTCATGCCTCCAACTTCAGATTCCTGCAAGATAAACAAACACACAAAGCAAGCAAACATCCTAGCCCAACTTCTGTAAGTCTACCTGACCTACTAGGCTTTGTTTAGAGTCAACTCTCCAAGACTTTACTACCTAAGGTCAACTCCTTAGGGGTTCCCAATGCCTAACTTCACTCACTAGGACTTTTCCTTGTCTAACTTCACTCACCAAGACTTTTACCTAGATTCACTCATCAGGATTTTGTGCCCAACCTGTGGTCAGCTCTTCGTGCCTAGCTTCACTCACTAGGGCTTGGTCTACCTAGCTTCACTCACTATGACCCAGTTTCACTCACCAGGATTTTGTGCTCGATCCTCGAACAAGACTACGGTGCCCAACCCTCAGCCAGGTCTTCATGCCCAATTCCCCGAATCTGGACTTTGTGCCCAACTTCACTCACCAGGTCTTCGGCGCCTTGACAATGACTTCTTTACTAGTCATCTGATCCTGACTAGACTTCTCTCTGTCAAATATCAAGTTCTGTTTGACTTAGTCCTTGGTCTAACTGACTAAATTTAGGTTAAGTCACTCGGCCAAACATCAAGTTCTATTTGGCTTAACCCTTAGTCAAACTGACCAGCCCTGGGTGCTAATCACTCTGCCAAACATCAGGTCTTGTTTAGCTAATCCTTTGGTCAACTGAACAAACCTGGATTTTACCCTATCAAACATCAAGTCCTGTTTAGCTTAACCCTTAGTTAGACTGACCATACCTTGGTATATTGTCAAACATCGAAACCCTAGAGGTTGACTATTCTTGTTTGATGCTTTTTGCACCAACACAAATCTCATGTGTGAGCTCCAAGTTTAGAAGTTGATTTCGTAAGAATTCCATGATTAAGTTAAGTGGCGGGCAAGGAAAAAACCCTAATGGTTGGGATTTAATTAGGGGGATATTAATTAATGTGGGCTAATTAATTATTATTGTAATTAGGATGATTCTAATTAGGTCTGTAGTTATATATAGTGTGTTGCTACTAGTTAAAATAGCTAAACTCTGTCTTTGATACATGGCATTGATTGTTTACATGTGTTCAATTGTTAGAGTTCTTTCGGATACACACTACATTACAAGGTGGGTACTTCTTCTTTGTATTTGTAGTTTATTAAACGTAAATGCATGGCTTGTTTTATTTTCGAGTAGGTTATTTTATCTTATCCTTGTTCTTTTTGATATCATCCTTTGATACTTTCGTTTCTTGATCATTGAGCTAATCAAAATTTATGTTCATATAGTCTCACCTATTGATTTCTTGATCTGTAAAGTATCGCTTATATGCGAGTACTTAGAAATGATCATTAAACACATCTAGGGTTTGGTTGACATTAAATATACCTACCGAGTAGATTAGTTGCATGTTTATTGATTCTGGTATTTACATATTATACCGTTGCATAGTTGTGACCTGGTTGATTGTGCATATTAGTAACATGCACCATCTCTACATAGTTACACACTGACGAATATCAACTCCCTTATGGTTAAGCCCATCGTCAGTCACATAGTTCTCTGCCCATTCAACCACTCAGGGGTAGTGATAGTTGTTAGAGTGCAAGTAGTCATCCTGTTGTGCCACACTCGACCACTCATGTGTAGTGGATGTTGGAGTTGTAGGCAAGCAGTTGACACCCTCTCCCTTATTTACGAGGGATAGCAGAGTTGTTGGTGACTCCCCTTTTCTTGAGAATTTGGAGTAGTTGGCTCTCCAACATCCTGTCCACTCAATCACTTATAGTAGTAGTAGTTGTTGGAGTGCGTACAGTTGTTACATCCCTACCTAATCGACCTCACATATGTGATGTGATGGCAGCTTGACTAGCGTGGGGTAACATATGTCATTGCATCATGTGCATTTATTGCATCTTATATTTTCTTGTGGCTGCTGTATTTGTGTGAGCTATGATTGTTGTGTTAGGACCAAAAGGAATTAGGATACCTCCACAATGGCATGATATTGTCCACTTTGGGCCTAAGCCCTCATGGTTTTGCTCTTGGGCTCTCCCCAAAAGGCCTCAAGCCAATAGAGATACCATATTCCTTATAAACCAATGATCTTCCCATGTGTTTATCAATGTGGGACTAAGTTTGCACCTTGCAACCTCTAACAAATCCCCCCTCAAACAAAGGACCACATGCCCCTACCACAAACGGAAACACTTTCCATTTAGATGTTTGATCCACCAGGACTTTTTGCCCCTTGGTCAACCTGACCTACTAGGACCACCTAGTCGCAACTAAAACTGGTCCTCTTTGATCAAGACACGGGAGCCCACGTATCCTTTATTAAGGTTTAACGCACATGGTTAGATCTGGATGAGCAACCTCGCTCTGATACCATTTGTTACGACCAAAAGGAATTAGGACTCTGATACCATTTGTTACGACCAAAAGGAATTAGGATACCTCCACAATGGGATGATATTGTCCACTTTGGGCCTAAGCACTTATGGTTTTGCTCTTGGGCTCTCCCCAAAAAGCCTCATGTCAATGGAGATATCATATTTCTTATAAACCAATGATCTTCTCATGTGTTTTTCAATGTGGGACTAAGTTTGCACCTTGCACCCTCTAACATGTTGCATTTGATTAACATACATGTATGATTTATTATTACACTTTCATTCAGTTTTGCACATTCATATATGTTATTCTATTTCGGAGACTGTATATTGTTGCTTCTACCTGCTTGTTGTATCTTGTTATATGTCATGCATTTATCTATCCGATTACCAAAGAATCCTCCCGGACTTACCACCCGTTCCAACTAATTCTTTTTCAGGTAGTCAGTAAATACATTACTCAGAGCCAGGTGAGGAGGTCGGTTTGTCCTATTCAAATATTCACGACCAAGAGATACTAGATTCTCTTTCGGATAGGCCCTGAAAGGAAAAGGAAGGCTAGAATGCCAACAGACGTCTGTCTATTCTCTAATTCACTCGCACGATCCATTGTGGGAACGTCTGGTGCCAAAGCCACTGAATGAGTAAGTCGTCAATCCCTAAAACGGACTATGTAATGTACTTTATCTGTTGGCCCCACGGTGTCGAGCATTTTTTTATTTTTTTTATTTTTATATTTTCTTTATTAGATTGATATTTATTATTTCAGTAGATTTATGCTTTATTATTGAGTGGTTATGTGTTTATGCATTATATGTACTTGGTATGTTTGTCATTGGACTTGAGTTTTATTTGAGATATATGTGTTTCCTTTGTTCTTTATAATGTGTAGTTGTGAGATATTATTACTGTATTTCGGTGGTTGTCAGTCGTGTTGGTTGAGCTTTACATATATTATTTGTGTGAGATGTATATAAATATTTTAGATTGTTTGTCATACAGGAGAGATGCTACTTATTTTTCGAGCAAGCATATGCCCTGAGGGCGTGACACCTGGGGTCGACTCACAAACGAAATCACAACTCTGAAATTTCACCTGAAATGAAATTATTGAAATATGGGTATTGCAAAATAAAAAACTATATAATAGTATTAAAATATTTTTTAATTGAAATTCTTTTTTCTAAGAAAATTGAAGCTACTAAAAGCTGGTATAAAATCTCCTTTTAAGAAAAACATACTTATGCATTTTGGTGATATAGAAAATACATGAAAATATTAAACAAATGTCTTCATGAATGTGTGCATCACTTTTGCACAAAATATAAAAGTGTAATTATACCTAAACTTTAAAGCCACCAAACTTCTATCATATGAAATTATATTTTATATGAATTATTATTTTACATAATACAACTTTTTAATTATTAAAAAAAATATGATAGTGTTTATTGTCCAATGGTTAGGATAATTGCCTTCCAAGCAATAGACCCTAGTATTAAAATAATTTTTAAAAAATGGTATTCTTTATTCACAAAATACTGAAGGTACTAAAAACTTATATAATTTTTTTTTATATACTTATGCTATACATTTCAGGGATGTAAAAAATACATAAAAATATTTAAAAAATATATTCATCATTGTGTACATTACTTTTGCATAAAATATAAAAATGTAATTATACCTAAACTTTGAAGTCACCAAACTTCTATAGTATCAAATTATATTTTATCTGGATTGTTATTATAAATAATATAATTTTTTAATTATTTTAAGAAAATATATGACAATGTTAGTAGTCCAATGGTTAGGAAAATTATCTTCCAAACAATACACCTGGGTTTTGACTTTCGGCAGATGTAATCGCTTCATTGTAATTTTGCTCGAAATAAAATTATTGAAATATATTTGGTTATTACAAAATAAAAAAACTATATAATAATATTAAAATATTTTTTAAATTGCAAATCTTTTTTCACAAAATATTGAAGCTACTAAAAACTTATATAAAATCTCTTTTTTTTAAAAAAAAAATAAAACATACTTCTGCATTTTAGGGATGTAGAAAATACATAAAAATATTAAAAAAATATCTTCATTAATGTGTATATTACTTTTACATAAAATATAAAAGTATAATTATACATAAAATTTTGAAGCCATAACGAACGTTTATCATATGAGTGCTATATATTTGAGGAGTGGGAAGGTCACCTCAAGTCCAAAGAGTCCAAGAGCAGAATTTTCAGGAAACCGGACAGCTTCTCCAATTCCGGCCCAAAACCACACTGAAATGAGTTCAAATTCAGCTGATTCCACCCCTAGCCCGTTCCCAACTCAGTCCTCGAGCAACCCTCCAAATTTGGTGGCAAACAGAGAAGAAATCAGTGCCGAGACGCAAGGGACAGCAGCCACTACGCAGGGGACAGCAGGGCAGAATTCAGCCTCTCCACTTCCGGCCAAAGAAGATGATTGTAGGGTTCCTTTACCTTTTCCACAGGGGAGAACTCCAACCAAAAGACAAGGAGAGAAGGAGAAGGCTAAGGAATTTAATGAACTAGTGGAGCTTTTCAGCAAAGTGGAGATTAATATACCTTTGTTGACCATGATCAAAAGAATTCCAAAGTATGCTAAGTTTTTGAAGGATCTTTGTGTTAACAAAAAGAAACCTAAAGAAAATGAATTGGTCAGCATTGGAAAAAATGTTTCTTCGCTTATCCATGCCCTACCTCAAAAATGTGAAGACCCTGGGATGTTTACTGTTTCTTGTGAGATTGGGAGCACCATATTTCACGATGCTATGTTAGATTTAGGAGCTTCTATAAATGTGATGCCCAGGTCAGTCTTTCAGATGCTCGGCATAGGCCCTTTACAGCCCACTGGCGTGATGATACAGCTAGCAGACAGGAGCCAGACACGCCCAGCAGGTATGATTGAAGATGTTTTGGTGAAGGTAAAGGAGCTGATATTTCCTGCTGATTTCTATATTTTGGATATGGAGGGAGATTATTTGGCACACCGTTCTCCATTGATTTTAGGCAGACCGTTTCTGAAGACGGCCAGAACAAAAATCGATGTATATGCCGGCACACTTTCTATGGAGATTGGAGATACGGTTATTCAGTTTAGCCTCTTCGATGCTATGAAGCAACCGAGAGAGGATCACTCCATCAGGAGCATGGATCTTATTGAGAAGCTGGAACAGACAGAGCTGGAGGCTGAGGGATTTCTGGAGGATAGTGCTAGAGGAGCTACAGATTCAGAGGAGGCTGAGAGAGTACTGACTGTTGATACTGAGGATTTTTCAGAAGATATTTCAGACACACTTCCAGCTGGAGAGATTATTCTAGGTGTAGGGGTTTGCACAGAGCCCCAAGGATCACCTATTTTTACTGATATTCAAAGTGTAGGGGATTGCACAGAGCCCCAAGGATCACTTATACTAGTTGAGCGCCTATTAGAACTTGAACCTGATACGGACTCTATACTTGACCAGGAGGGAGCTATGGACACATCTATCATTGTGGAACCTCCAGGTATTTTTCAGCGCGATCAGGTAAGTATTTCTCTTATTTTTTTGGAAACATCAAAAGAGGTACCAAAAGTTGATTTTATTGGCTGCGATACACTTCTTGATTTGGCATGTGTGGGAAATAATTGGGAAAATTTCATGGGAACATCCAAAATAGATTGCATTGATTATGATAAGTGTCTTGATGCATCTTGGGTAGATATTCATTGTAAAAAATTCTTTGAGATGCCTAAACTTGATTTTATTGGATGTGATTCATTTTTGGATAAATTGTATGCAAAAACTGATGTTATTTTATTTCCTTCGTACCCTGCACGCTCTAGAGGGGTAGTACATTATTTTGCAGGGTCCAGAAGACTGCTGGAGTGGAAGCTTCATTTGAACAGACTGAAACCTCCTGAAATGAGTCCCACAAAGAATAAAGAGGGAGTTGCAGTTAAATCCAAGTGTGGGGGAGCGATGCACAGTGAAGTGGAACAAATGGAAGAAGCTCTTTCGCACACCCTGACTCCTCCACTACCGCGGTGGAGGCTTTTTCTTGACAGACTCCGACCACCAGAAATAAAAGGGAGTTTGATTTTTGTCGCCTTTTCCTTTATTGCATGTTTTCAATCTTAAAATGAGTTCTTGTTAATAAATAAGTGAGTAGAGTAGCATGACATGAATAAAATCATTGTAAATACCAGGTTTTGTGTTTTAGCACTTTATCTTGCATGATTAGGAAATAAATGTATCCCTTAGGTTTTCTCCATAGCATTTTAGAGCCTTTTGGAAAATAAATCAAATTTGGTTGTCAAAACTTAGGATTT
Source organism: Boesenbergia rotunda (assembly GCA_024364735.1). NCBI lineage: Eukaryota > Viridiplantae > Streptophyta > Magnoliopsida > Zingiberales > Zingiberaceae > Boesenbergia > Boesenbergia rotunda. The sequence continues at coordinate 506,617 of JAGFNQ010000438.1, read as the reverse complement.
AAGTTGATGGATGAAATCTTGGATGCTTGAGTACGATTTTGCTTTGGATTCTTAATTGAGAATTTGAGATGAATGGTTTTTACCTAGTGAGATTAGCCTTATTTGTGACACACATGTTATTGAACTCTAGAACTTGCTTAGGTTCTTTTAAAACCATATTTCGTTGATTGGATCACATTTATGAAGACTAATCCTATTGTGTCCATTTTTCCATGATCATGTTTGATACATACTCTTCTTGAATTGTCTCTCCTTATTCCTAATTCTAACCCCAATAATTTTTCTATGGATTTGTTTGCTTGGGATGTTTTCTTGATGTTATTTTGCCCGAGACGGACAAAGTTTTAAGTGTGGGGGAGTGATTAGTGATTTGGAAGCAATTTCATTTCGAAAAAAAAAAAAATTTTGCAATGGAAGGATGGAAACAAATCACATTTTGAGTGAATTGGAATGCCAAGAATGCGCAAGAGAGATGGAAGCAATTGGAGATCTTGTTTCCTTATCATATTTTGAAGATCCAAGTGGCATGGTGTGACAATGAAAATTTTTCTGCAAGAAGAAACAAAGGCACGCAAAAGCAAAAAGAAAGAAAAAGTTGTGCCAAGGTGAAGAAAGAAGACAATTCGGCTAGCTTGGATCGAGATTGGCTTGGATCAAAAACTGAAAAGCTGGTATTTTGGGAAGCCAAGATCAGTAAAATCTTGTAGAGAGTGAACTGAGCTGGAATTAATCTGCTTCATGGCAGAAAAACTTGTGCCAAACAGAGAAAGAGGAAAATGCAGTGAAGTTGGAACATTGCTAGAATTCAGCTGTGCAGGAATTGGAATTAAATGCAAGGTTTGCTAACAATTGAAGAAATCTGAGTTGTATTTGTTGCTGCCGAGTAGCTGTTGAAATCAGAGAAGGAAAATACAGAAAAAAATCTGGAACAAATGCAGCAAAGAAGAAGCAAAACAGAAAATGCAGTGAAGGAATTTTCGAAATGCAGGGAAGTAAGCAAAAACTCTGAGCTGATCAAGAAAAAGAAGATGAAAACAATGATCTGCAGCTAAAAATCTGAATGGCATTGCAAATCTGAATCTGCCGAGTGCTGAATTTTAGGGCTGAACACAAAGGAAAAAAATCAGCACAAGCAGTTTTGTGCAGTTGTGTCAACTTGAATCTGAATGAAATTTTCTTGACTGTAAGTTCAGAAACTCTTTGAGAAAAGCTGGAATGCAGTTGTGTAGATCTGAATTAGTGCAAAGTTTGATAGCAATTGAAGAAAACAGCTTTGATACAAAGTTCCTGATAAGATTGAAGCCGAATCCAACTTGATGCTGAAAATTCTGAGCAAATTGAATGGCTGTGGAGCAATGTCCTGTTCGGAATTGTTATGGACTGCAACCTTGCTAAATCCGTAATTCTGAGTTGTAGCTGCACAGATCAGTAACTACTGAATGATACAAACCAAATTCAAATGAAGCTGAGGAAAAGCTAGAGGCTGAATTGGGAAATTGCTAGGAGCTAAAGCAGAATTGAGTTGAGGATGATATCTGAAAGGAATAGAGAACAGAAGATCTGAAATCAGCTGTTCCCAATTCGAAAGAAGCTGAGAAAGATGATCCATTTGATACTACTGCTGTAAAGAAATTAGATGTTTGAAGGCTGAGCACAAACTGAGAGCAAGCAAAAGATGAAATCAGCAATACCTTTTTGTGCAGTTGGTATCAAATGAGCTGGATTTAAATTGTTAAGGCTGTAAATTCTGCATGAAGACTGATTTAGAGGACTGAAGAAATCTGAACAGCCTGAAAAGATTGCCACCAAGTCTGAATTGAAGGTTGTGAAGCTGATCAGAAGCTAATGAGAAGCTGAACAAAGCTGCACAAGGCTGAGAATTAGCTGAAAACTTATCTGAAAACTCTGCGCAAGCTGGAAAGCAGTGTAAAATCTCTGGAATAAAGTTGAGGAAAGAGTCTGAAATGCATTGCAATGTTTGTTCCCGAATTCTGAAGCTGAAAGCTGCTGAATGATACAAGCAAATTAGATTGAAGCTGAGCTGAATCTGAGCTAGAAATTGCTGCCGAAGGCTGGAATTGGACCTCCATTTGAAGCCGAATTGAAGCTGAATTGATTTAGAATTTCTGAAATGATGTAGCTGAATTGCAGTGGGACAATGGCATAAATTCTGAGCAATTCTGGAATGGATGCAGCAGAAACAAGATGAACTGCAGCTGTATAATCTGACCAAAAGCTGAGAAGAAATTCTGAGAATGCCCAAATCTTTTGAGGAGCTATGAATCATGATATTAAGTGTAAAATGAATCTGAAGTTGAAGGTGCACATTCAATTTCAGATCTAAGAAGAACAAATGGTTATTAGAAGTTTTAAAGTGGAGAAGAAGGAAAGAAGAGAGAAACAAGATGGCACACAAATCGGAAGTTTCGGCACCATTGAATCAAGTGAAGCTTTTCTCATCCAAATTGAAAAATTGTTCTACCATTATTCTGATTTCATTAGAAAAGGAGAAGGGAAGAAACCAAAAGTCAGAAAAAGAAGGAAGACATATTGGCAAATAGATAAGAAATTGGCACATTGAACCAAGGAAGGTTTCTTCATCCAAATCCAAGGAAAATATTTAAGTCTGAAGTCACAACATTTTTGAGATCATTAGGGGACTGCATGGAGAGCAAAGAGCATCAAAAATATCCCCAAGCAACCAAGTCTTCCACCTTATCAAATTTTTCTTTCCCTTGACTTATATTTCACACCTTACCATTTACTTGTTTTTTCACTTGTTTTTGTAGATATTGATCCCAATCATGATAAATGGTAGAGAGTAGATAATAAGCAAGCCTATGGTAGTGCAAGAAGCATGTGTGTTTGAGTGAGCTCCACTTCCATCATCAACTTAGAAATTAAGGAGAGAGCCACCACTATTTTCCTTGAAAGGCTAGTGACTTAGATTCATCTCAATGACTCATGATAGATGAAAAGACCAAGTTGTTGATTTAAGGACAAGATAGTAATCCATAGAGCTTAGATTTATGAGAATTGGCAACCCTAGGTAATTTCTTTTCAATTGCTTCTAATTATGCTTAAGAGAGCCTAAGGGATACTTATTTACTGTTTTCGCGAGACGCTCAAGGCTAAGTGTGGGGGAGTTGATAGATTCCATTTTATTGATCATTTGAGCTACTAAAATCCATGTTTGATCTATGTTTTTCTTGTCAAAATTGTGAAATTGCCCTAGGTTTTAGAACTTACCTTTATTTTGGACTTAATTGCAAATATGCAAATTTTTGGATTAATTTGGCCACTAAATTCTTGATCTATTTTTGTAGGCATCAAAGTTCAAGGATCTAGGGCATATTGGGTCAAACTCGAGTCGGAATTGACCCAGATCAGATTACCAAGATTACGATTAAATCTGGGCCGTTCGATTCGAAAGCGGCTAGATCGGAGCCATCCGGGATGATCTGAAGCAATCCAAGCTAAAGCTAGGGTTGATCAAGCACCCTGATCAGATCTGAAGATTTCATCCCAATCAGAGCAAGATCAACCGTTGGATCAAGCTTGGAGGGCTCTAGATCATCCATTCAAAGATTAGCTAGATCTGGACCATCCGTTGCAAATCTGGAGGATCCGAGCTACCACGAGGCAGATCCTGACCCCAGATCTTCATCATCAAAGTTTGGCTCAAATCGGACTAAGATCAGCCGTTGGATTGAAGCAAATCAATCACAGCCGTCCATTGGTTAATACTTAAGGAAATTTTCCACAGAGCTTACCCTTGTCGCGTCTTCAGCCAGCCTCCACTGTTCTTCGCGTTTCTTCATCAGTTCTTCATCAATTTCGAAAATTCTTGTTTCCATGAAGGCGTGACCACCTCATCTTCCAATCCAGATCGAGAATCGAGTCTTTGGTGATCAAGGTTTGAAGAATTCTGCTCAAATTGCGCTGGAACAGGGGATTTCTTGAGGGTTTCGGGAATCCTCAGTCCGATCACTTCCTTCTCAACCACAGTCCATTTCCAAGCTTCCAAATCATTTGTAGGGGTTCTCAAGTGATCTCAGAAGTTTCCCAAATCGTCCTCGCAGCTCCACCAATTGAGAACGAAGAAATCGGATGGAAAGTTTCAGCAAGCGCAAATTTGATGCAAATTCAATTTCAGAATTGATTGTCCACTGATTTGCTGAGCCTAGGGGTTCGAAGCCGGTTCTTGATTGACAACCAAGAATTTCTTGAGCTGAGGAGGGGTTGAGGAGTAGTTTAGGCCCTTAATTTCATGTTTTGTAGCTTAATTTTCAATGTTTGCACTGTTCTGTTCTGTATTTCTGTTCAGTTACTGAATTTTTCGATTCTTGAGTTGTTAGCTATAATTTAGCTTCAATTCTGCAAGTAGAGTAATTTAGGGACTTGTTTAGCAATCAGCAGGATCAAATTTCAGTTCATTTTAGTTTAATTAGCTAGCGTGCCATCTTCAAGTGTTGTGTGCCAAGTTTAATTCAGTTTTGTTTTTCTTTCCTTTGGTTGCTGCACTTGTTTCGAATTTCTGAGTTTCTTAGCTGTTAATTGCTGCTCTAGTAGTAGATAGATAGTTTGTTTGGTGTATAGTAGAATAGCATTTGCTTCAAATTCTGGGCATAAATTTCTAGTTGCGTGCCATCTCATTCCTTAAAACCCAAAACTGTTTCTGAATTTGAGTTTTTCTTTTCAATGTTCTGATTTCAATCTCAATGCCTTACCTTAGTTTCGCATAGTTCCTTCTTCATATCAATGATTTCCAAGTGAATCACTCAGCTGGAACAGTTGAGCCGAAAGTCTACTCATTTAATAAAGTTGGTAATGGTTTTTGGCACAAGGAATTTCTCCTTGCGTGCCAATCGAATTGCAGTTTTAAAATCTGCATTTGGCTGGGTTTTATGACATAAGTTTGCGTTTGAAGTCAATAAACTTGCACTCAATCATATCCTAATCTTGTAGGCATCGGTTGGGTTCCAAAATACTTTAGCTAGTTGAGTTTAAATTGCTTGGTTGAGTCCTAATCTCGCATGCTTTAAATTGAGTTCAGCCTATTGATTTTCGAAAACTCCTATCCTTGCTTTTACTTTCTTGTTTAGCATTCCATTTTTGTGTTTGAAATCAGAAAACAGTTGCCATAAAAACTTTGTAAGTGCCTTATTTAGGGTACCATTAGTTGAATTCTAAGTGTCATTTCTTTGTTTGGTTCCCTTGTTCACTTTTCTCTGTTTTTCATTTCATTTTCATTTTCAATTAAAAACCAAATTTTATTACTTATTTGAAACCCAAAAACGACACATAACTACGAGTTTGAATCAAACTAGACAACTATCCCCGAGAAAAATACGACCTGTGGCCCCTATATTACATTTTCAGATTTTGATTGTAAAAAGGGTTTCCAGCTATTCATTGAAATTCTAAATTTGATGAGCCCATACATTTCGTGACAAATTAGCTAGTATATTTGGGTCCGTCAAATTTTTGGCGTCGTTGCCGGGGAACTGTTAGTTGACTTGTTTGATTTTAGCTTGCGCACTTATTTCATATCATTCTTGATTTGTTTCTGTGCTTATTGTTATATCTTTTGATTTGATTTTATTTGTTTTATCTTTTTATTCACTTTTACTGCGATTTGTTCTGTTTTTATGACCAGGTCTCTAGGTGCTGAATTGGAAGATTTCGATCCTGAGATTGAGAGGACCTTCAGAGTCAGGAGGAGCCAGGCCATTCTTTCTGAGACTACAGATATCCCTCCACTTCAGACTATCAGCACTCACTCAGGCATTGACATGGCAGACCACCAGAGAACCATGAAGGAGCTCGCAGCACCAGATGCTGCATTTCAGTACTCCAGCATAGCATATCCAGAGCTAGGGGGGAGTTTTGAGCTCAAATCGGGACTTATCAATTTGTTGCCAAAATTTCAGGGTTTATCTGGGGAGGATCCAAACAGACACTTGCACGAGTTCCATGTGGTGTGCTCTACTATGAAGCCTCAGGGCGTTTCTGAAGAAGACATTAAGTTAAGAGCATTTCCTTTTACTTTGACTGGAGCTGCTAAAGATTGGTTGTATTATTTGCCCACTGGACATGTTGCTAGTTGGATCGAAATGAAGAGAGCATTTTTAGAGAAGTTTTTTCCAGCATCAAGGACCGCCATTATCAGGAAAAGTATCTGTGGGATTCAACAAGTGGTTGGAGAGTCCCTTTATGATTACTGGGAGAGGTTCAAGAAGTTATGCTCTAGCTGCCCTCAACACCAAATTAGTGAGCAACTTCTTGTGCAATATTTTTATGAAGGTTTATTACCTATGGATAGGAGCATGATTGATGCGGCGGCAGGGGGAGCTTTGGTAAATAAAACTCCGGAGCAAGCTAGAGTACTCATTTCTAACATGGCGGAGAATACTCAACAATTTGGGAGTAGAGCACTCACTACAAGAGGGGTTCATGAAGCTCAAGTGTCGCCTAGTGAACAAAAAGAAAGCAAAAGTTCCTTGTTGGAGAGTCAATTGACGGAGTTGGCATCTTTAGTGAAGCAAATGGCAGCGAACAATGTGAACCAAGCCTCAAATTCAACAACAACTTCATTTCCAAATCAAGTCACAAGAGTATGTAGCATTTGTTCAAGCCAAGAACATTATTCAGACCATTGTCCAAATCTCCAACAAGATGAATCGGTTGCGGCCTTGGCTAGAGCTCCATTCCAACAAAGAAATGACCCCTACTCATCTACCTACAACCCGGGTTGGAGGGACCACCCAAATTTGAAGTATGGTAACTCTTTTTACCAACAACCGCCTTCAAATCATCAAATTCAGCCCTCATTTCAGAGTTCACAGCAACCACAGCAACCCACACAAAATTTACAGCAGCAATTTCCAGCACAAAATCACAACTTTCAGCATCAATTTCAGCCTTCCCAGAATTTTCAGGACACATTCCAGCAACAATACCAACCTGTGCAACAATTCCAGCAGCCTTTCAGCCATTATCAGCCGCCAAATCAACCTTCACAGCACTTCCAACATTTTCAGCAACCTACACATCAGTTTCAGCAGAATTCACAGCAGCAATTTCCAGCACAAAATCACAACTTTCAGCAGGGTTTTCAGCCTTTCCAGAGTCAATTCCAGCACTCACAGCAGGTTTTTCAAAACTTCCAGCAGCCATTTCAGACATTTCAGAGTCAAGACCAGCAGAATCAACCTCAAATGCAAAATTTCCAGCAAGGTTTTCATAATTTTCAGCAGCCCTCATCCACCTATTCAGCCCCACACAAGTCATATGCAAACTATGGGAGTTCTAGTGGTTCAAATTCGCAGCAACAACAACAAAGGATAGAGGAGCTAACGCAACACATGCTACAACAACAACAACACCAACAAAAGACGGATGCAACTTTGCAAAACATTGAGAGGCAATTAGGGCAATTGGCGAGTGGAATTAATCAAAATCAAGCTCAAGGATCCAGTCACCTTCCTTCCCAAACCGTTCCTAATCCCAAAGGGAATGTGAGTGCTATATATTTGAGGAGTGGGAAGGTCACCTCAAGTCCAAAGAGTCCAAGAGCAGAATTTTCAGGAAACCGGACAGCTTCTCCAATTCCGGCCCAAAACCACACTGAAATGAGTTCAAATTCAGCTGATTCCACCCCTAGCCCGTTCCCAACTCAGTCCTCGAGCAACCCTCCAAATTTGGTGGCAAACAGAGAAGAAATCAGTGCCGAGACGCAAGGGACAGCAGCCACTACGCAGGGGACAGCAGGGCAGAATTCAGCCTCTCCACTTCCGGCCAAAGAAGATGATTGTAGGGTTCCTTTACCTTTTCCACAGGGGAGAACTCCAACCAAAAGACAAGGAGAGAAGGAGAAGGCTAAGGAATTTAATGAACTAGTGGAGCTTTTCAGCAAAGTGGAGATTAATATACCTTTGTTGACCATGATCAAAAGAATTCCAAAGTATGCTAAGTTTTTGAAGGATCTTTGTGTTAACAAAAAGAAACTTAAAGAAAATGAATTGGTCAGCATTGGAAAAAATGTTTCTTCGCTTATCCATGCCCTACCTCAAAAATGTGAAGACCCTGGGATGTTTACTGTTTCTTGTGAGATTGGGAGCACCATATTTCACGATGCTATGTTAGATTTAGGAGCTTCTATAAATGTGATGCCCAGGTCAGTCTTTCAGATGCTCGGCATAGGCCCTTTACAGCCCACTGGCGTGATGATACAGCTAGCAGACAGGAGCCAGACACGCCCAGCAGGTATGATTGAAGATGTTTTGGTGAAGGTAAAGGAGCTGATATTTCCTGCTGATTTCTATATTTTGGATATGGAGGGAGATTATTTGGCACACCGTTCTCCATTGATTTTAGGCAGACCGTTTCTGAAGACGGCCAGAACAAAAATCGATGTATATGCCGGCACACTTTCTATGGAGATTGGAGATACGGTTATTCAGTTTAGCCTCTTCGATGCTATGAAGCAACCGAGAGAGGATCACTCCATCAGGAGCATGGATCTTATTGAGAAGCTGGAACAGACAGAGCTGGAGGCTGAGGGATTTCTGGAGGATAGTGCTAGAGGAGCTACAGATTCAGAGGAGGCTGAGAGAGTACTGACTGTTGATACTGAGGATTTTTCAGAAGATATTTCAGACACACTTCCAGCTGGAGAGATTATTCTAGGTGTAGGGGTTTGCACAGAGCCCCAAGGATCACCTATTTTTACTGATATTCAAAGTGTAGGGGATTGCACAGAGCCCCAAGGATCACTTATACTAGTTGAGCGCCTATTAGAACTTGAACCTGATACGGACTCTATACTTGACCAGGAGGGAGCTATGGACACATCTATCATTGTGGAACCTCCAGGTATTTTTCAGCGCGATCAGGTAAGTATTTCTCTTATTTTTTTGGAAACATCAAAAGAGGTACCAAAAGTTGATTTTATTGGCTGCGATACACTTCTTGATTTGGCATGTGTGGGAAATAATTGGGAAAATTTCATGGGAACATCCAAAATAGATTGCATTGATTATGATAAGTGTCTTGATGCATCTTGGGTAGATATTCATTGTAAAAAATTCTTTGAGATGCCTAAACTTGATTTTATTGGATGTGATTCATTTTTGGATAAATTGTATGCAAAAACTGATGTTATTTTATTTCCTTCGTACCCTGCACGCTCTAGAGGGGTAGTACATTATTTTGCAGGGTCCAGAAGACTGCTGGAGTGGAAGCTTCATTTGAACAGACTGAAACCTCCTGAAATGAGTCCCACAAAGAATAAAGAGGGAGTTGCAGTTAAATCCAAGTGTGGGGGAGCGATGCACAGTGAAGTGGAACAAATGGAAGAAGCTCTTTCGCACACCCTGACTCCTCCACTACCGCGGTGGAGGCTTTTTCTTGACAGACTCCGACCACCAGAAATAAAAGGGAGTTTGATTTTTGTCGCCTTTTCCTTTATTGCATGTTTTCAATCTTAAAATGAGTTCTTGTTAATAAATAAGTGAGTAGAGTAGCATGACATGAATAAAATCATTGTAAATACCAGGTTTTGTGTTTTAGCACTTTATCTTGCATGATTAGGAAATAAATGTATCCCTTAGGTTTTCTCCATAGCATTTTAGAGCCTTTTGGAAAATAAATCAAATTTGGTTGTCAAAACTTAGGATTTAAGTTGATGGATGAAATCTTGGATGCTTGAGTACGATTTTGCTTTGGATTCTTAATTGAGAATTTGAGATGAATGGTTTTTACCTAGTGAGATTAGCCTTATTTGTGACACACATGTTATTGAACTCTAGAACTTGCTTAGGTTCTTTTAAAACCATATTTCGTTGATTGGATCACATTTATGAAGACTAATCCTATTGTGTCCATTTTTCCATGATCATGTTTGATACATACTCTTCTTGAATTGTCTCTCCTTATTCCTAATTCTAACCCCAATAATTTTTCTATGGATTTGTTTGCTTGGGATGTTTTCTTGATGTTATTTTGCCCGAGACGGACAAAGTTTTAAGTGTGGGGGAGTGATTAGTGATTTGGAAGCAATTTCATTTCGAAAAAAAAAAAATTTTTGCAATGGAAGGATGGAAACAAATCACATTTTGAGTGAATTGGAATGCCAAGAATGCGCAAGAGAGATGGAAGCAATTGGAGATCTTGTTTCCTTATCATATTTTGAAGATCCAAGTGGCATGGTGTGACAATGAAAATTTTTCTGCAAGAAGAAACAAAGGCACGCAAAAGCAAAAAGAAAGAAAAAGTTGTGCCAAGGTGAAGAAAGAAGACAATTCGGCTAGCTTGGATCGAGATTGGCTTGGATCAAAAACTGAAAAGCTGGTATTTTGGGAAGCCAAGATCAGTAAAATCTTGTAGAGAGTGAACTGAGCTGGAATTAATCTGCTTCATGGCAGAAAAACTTGTGCCAAACAGAGAAAGAGGAAAATGCAGTGAAGTTGGAACATTGCTAGAATTCAGCTGTGCAGGAATTGGAATTAAATGCAAGGTTTGCTAACAATTGAAGAAATCTGAGTTGTATTTGTTGCTGCCGAGTAGCTGTTGAAATCAGAGAAGGAAAATACAGAAAAAAAATCTGGAACAAATGCAGCAAAGAAGAAGCAAAACAGAAAATGCAGTGAAGGAATTTTCGAAATGCAGGGAAGTAAGCAAAAACTCTGAGCTGATCAAGAAAAAGAAGATGAAAACAATGATCTGCAGCTAAAAATCTGAATGGCATTGCAAATCTGAATCTGCCGAGTGCTGAATTTTAGGGCTGAACACAAAGGAAAAAAATCAGCACAAGCAGTTTTGTGCAGTTGTGTCAACTTGAATCTGAATGAAATTTTCTTGACTGTAAGTTCAGAAACTCTTTGAGAAAAGCTGGAATGCAGTTGTGTAGATCTGAATTAGTGCAAAGTTTGATAGCAATTGAAGAAAACAGCTTTGATACAAAGTTCCTGATAAGATTGAAGCCGAATCCAACTTGATGCTGAAAATTCTGAGCAAATTGAATGGCTGTGGAGCAATGTCCTGTTCGGAATTGTTATGGACTGCAACCTTGCTAAATCCGTAATTCTGAGTTGTAGCTGCACAGATCAGTAACTACTGAATGATACAAACCAAATTCAAATGAAGCTGAGGAAAAGCTAGAGGCTGAATTGGGAAATTGCTAGGAGCTAAAGCAGAATTGAGTTGAGGATGATATCTGAAAGGAATAGAGAACAGAAGATCTGAAATCAGCTGTTCCCAATTCGAAAGAAGCTGAGAAAGATGATCCATTTGATACTACTGCTGTAAAGAAATTAGATGTTTGAAGGCTGAGCACAAACTGAGAGCAAGCAAAAGATGAAATCAGCAATACCTTTTTGTGCAGTTGGTATCAAATGAGCTGGATTTAAATTGTTAAGGCTGTAAATTCTGCATGAAGACTGATTTAGAGGACTGAAGAAATCTGAACAGCCTGAAAAGATTGCCACCAAGTCTGAATTGAAGGTTGTGAAGCTGATCAGAAGCTAATGAGAAGCTGAACAAAGCTGCACAAGGCTGAGAATTAGCTGAAAACTTATCTGAAAACTCTGCGCAAGCTGGAAAGCAGTGTAAAATCTCTGGAATAAAGTTGAGGAAAGAGTCTGAAATGCATTGCAATGTTTGTTCCCGAATTCTGAAGCTGAAAGCTGCTGAATGATACAAGCAAATTAGATTGAAGCTGAGCTGAATCTGAGCTAGAAATTGCTGCCGAAGGCTGGAATTGGACCTCCATTTGAAGCCGAATTGAAGCTGAATTGATTTAGAATTTCTGAAATGATGTAGCTGAATTGCAGTGGGACAATGGCATAAATTCTGAGCAATTCTGGAATGGATGCAGCAGAAACAAGATGAACTGCAGCTGTATAATCTGACCAAAAGCTGAGAAGAAATTCTGAGAATGCCCAAATCTTTTGAGGAGCTATGAATCATGATATTAAGTGTAAAATGAATCTGAAGTTGAAGGTGCACATTCAATTTCAGATCTAAGAAGAACAAATGGTTATTAGAAGTTTTAAAGTGGAGAAGAAGGAAAGAAGAGAGAAACAAGATGGCACACAAATCGGAAGTTTCGGCACCATTGAATCAAGTGAAGCTTTTCTCATCCAAATTGAAAAATTGTTCTACCATTATTCTGATTTCATTAGAAAAGGAGAAGGGAAGAAACCAAAAGTCAGAAAAAGAAGGAAGACATATTGGCAAATAGATAAGAAATTGGCACATTGAACCAAGGAAGGTTTCTTCATCCAAATCCAAGGAAAATATTTAAGTCTGAAGTCACAACATTTTTGAGATCATTAGGGGACTGCATGGAGAGCAAAGAGCATCAAAAATATCCCCAAGCAACCAAGTCTTCCACCTTATCAAATTTTTCTTTCCCTTGACTTATATTTCACACCTTACCATTTACTTGTTTTTTCACTTGTTTTTGTAGATATTGATCCCAATCATGATAAATGGTAGAGAGTAGATAATAAGCAAGCCTATGGTAGTGCAAGAAGCATGTGTGTTTGAGTGAGCTCCACTTCCATCATCAACTTAGAAATTAAGGAGAGAGCCACCACTATTTTCCTTGAAAGGCTAGTGACTTAGATTCATCTCAATGACTCATGATAGATGAAAAGGCCAAGTTGTTGATTTAAGGACAAGATAGTAATCCATAGAGCTTAGATTTATGAGAATTGGCAACCCTAGGTAATTTCTTTTCAATTGCTTCTAATTATGCTTAAGAGAGCCTAAGGGATACTTATTTACTGTTTTCGCGAGACGCTCAAGGCTAAGTGTGGGGGAGTTGATAGATTCCATTTTATTGATCATTTGAGCTACTAAAATCCATGTTTGATCTATGTTTTTCTTGTCAAAATTGTGAAATTGCCCTAGGTTTTAGAACTTACCTTTATTTTGGACTTAATTGCAAATATGCAAATTTTTGGATTAATTTGGCCACTAAATTCTTGATCTATTTTTGTAGGCATCAAAGTTCAAGGATCTAGGGCATATTGGGTCAAACTCGAGTCGGAATTGACCCAGATCAGATTACCAAGATTACGATTAAATCTGGGCCGTTCGATTCGAAAGCGGCTAGATCGGAGCCATCCGGGATGATCTGAAGCAATCCAAGCTAAAGCTAGGGTTGATCAAGCACCCTGATCAAGATCTGAAGATTTCATCCCAATCAGAGCAAGATCAACCGTTGGATCAAGCTTGGAGGGCTCTAGATCATCCATTCAAAGATTAGCTAGATCTGGACCATCCGTTGCAAATCTGGAGGATCCGAGCTACCACGAGGCAGATCCTGACCCCAGATCTTCATCATCAAAGTTTGGCTCAAATCGGACTAAGATCAGCCGTTGGATTGAAGCAAATCAATCACAGCCGTCCATTGGTTAATACTTAAGGAAATTTTCCACAGAGCTTACCCTTGTCGCGTCTTCAGCCAGCCTCCACTGTTCTTCGCGTTTCTTCATCAGTTCTTCATCAATTTCGAAAATTCTTGTTTCCATGAAGGCGTGACCACCTCATCTTCCAATCCAGATCGAGAATCGAGTCTTTGGTGATCAAGGTTTGAAGAATTCTGCTCAAATTGCGCTGGAACAGGGGATTTCTTGAGGGTTTCGGGAATCCTCAGTCCGATCACTTCCTTCTCAACCACAGTCCATTTCCAAGCTTCCAAATCATTTGTAGGGGTTCTCAAGTGATCTCAGAAGTTTCCCAAATCGTCCTCGCAGCTCCACCAATTGAGAACGAAGAAATCGGATGGAAAGTTTCAGCAAGCGCAAATTTGATGCAAATTCAATTTCAGAATTGATTGTCCACTGATTTGCTGAGCCTAGGGGTTCGAAGCCGGTTCTTGATTGACAATCAAGAATTTCTTGAGCTGAGGAGGGGTTGAGGAGTAGTTTAGGCACTTAATTTCATGTTTTGTAGCTTAATTTTCAATGTTTGCACTGTTCTGTTCTGTATTTCTGTTCAGTTACTGAATTTTTTCGATTCTTGAGTTGTTAGCTGTAATTTAGCTTCAATTCTGCAAGTAGAGTAATTTAGGGACTTGTTTAGCAATCGATAGGATCAAATTTCAGTTCATTTTAGTTTAATTAGCTAGCGTGCCATCTTCAAGGGTTGTGTGCCAAGTTTAATTCAGTTTTGTTTTTCTTTCCTTTGGTTGCTGCACTTGTTTCAAATTTCTGAGTTTCTTAGCTGTTAATTGCTGCTCTAGTAGTAGATAGATAGTTTGTTTGGTGTAGAATAGCATTTGCTTCAAATTCTGGGCATAAATTTCTAGTTGCGTGCCATCTCATTCCTTAAAACCCAAAACTGTTTCTGAATTTGAGTTTTTCTTTTCAATGTTCTGATTTCAATCTCAATGCCTTACCTTAGTTTCGCATAGTTCCTTCTTCATATCAATGATTTCCAAGTGAATCACTCAGCTGGAACAGTTGAGCCGAAAGTCTACTCATTTAATAAAGTTGGTAATGGTTTTTGGCACAAGGAATTTCTCCTTGCGTGCCAATCGAATTGCAGTTTTAAAATCTGCATTTGGCTGGGTTTTATGACATAAGTTTGGTTTGAAGTCAATAAACTTGCACTCAATCATATCCTAATCTTGTAGGCATCGGTTGGGTTCCAAAATACTTTAGCTAGTTGAGTTTAAATTGCTTGGTTGAGTCCTAATCTCGCATGCTTTAAATTGAGTTCAGCCTATTGATTTTCGAAAACTCCTATCCTTGCTTTTACTTTCTTGTTTAGCATTCCATTTTTGTGTTTGAAATCAGAAAACAGTTGCCATAAAAACTTTGTAAGTGCTTATTTAGGGTACCATTAGTTGAATTCTAAGTGTCATTTCTTTGTTTGGTTCCCTTGTTCACTTTTCTCTGTTTTTCATTTCATTTTCATTTTCAATTAAAAACCAAATTCATTACTTATTTGAAACCCAAAAACGACACATAACACAAGTTTGAATCAAACTAGACAACTATCCCCGAGAAAAATACGACCTGTGGCCCCTATATTACATTTTCAGATTTTGATTGTAAAAGGGTTTCCAGCTATTCATTTAAATTCTAAATTTGATGAGCCCATACTTTCGTGACAAATTAGCTAGTATATTTGGGTCCGTCAAATTTTTGGCGCCGTTGCCGGGGAACTGTTAGTTGACTTGTTTGATTTTAGCTTGCGCACTTATTTCATATCATTCTTGATTTGTTTCTGTGCTTATTGTCATATCTTTTGATTTGATTTTATTTGTTTTATCTTTTTATTCACTTTTACTGCGATTTGTTCTGTTTTTATGACCAGGTCTCTAGGTGCTGAATTAGAAGATTTCGATCCTGAGATTGAGAGGACCTTCAGAGTCAGGAGGAGCCAGGCATTCTTTCTGAGACTGCAGATATCCCTCCACTTCAGACTATCAGCACTCACTCAGGCATTGACATGGCAGACCACCAGAGAACCATGAAGGAGCTCGCAGCACCAGATGCTGCATTTCAGTACTCCAGCATAGCATATCCAGAGCTAGGGGGAGTTTTGAGCTCAAATCGGGACTTATCAATTTGTTGCCAAAATTTCAGGGTTTATCTGGGGAGGATCCAAACAGACACTTGCACGAGTTCCATGTGGTGTGCTCTACTATGAAGCCTCAGGGCGTTTCTGAAGAAGACATTAAGTTAAGAGCATTTCCTTTTACTTTGACTGGAGCTGCTAAAGATTGGTTGTATTATTTGCCCACTGGACATGTTGCTAGTTGGATGAAATGAAGAGAGCATTTTTAGAGAATTTTTTCCAGCATCAAGGACCGCCATTATCAGGAAAAGTATCTGTGGGATTCAACAAGTGGTTGGAGAGTCCCTTTATGATTACTGGGAGAGGTTCAAGAAGTTATGCTCTAGCTGCCCTCAACACAAATTAGTGAGCAACTTCTTGTGCAATATTTTTATGAAGGTTTATTACCTATGGATAGGAGCATGATTGATGCGGCGGCAGGGGGAGCCTTGGTAAATAAAACTCCGGAGCAAGCTAGAGTACTCATTTCTAACATGGCGGAGAATACTCAACAATTTGGGAGTAGAGCACTCACTACAAGAGGGGTTCATGAAGCTCAAGTGTCGCCTAGTGAACAAAAAGAAAGCAAAAGCTCTTGTTGGAGAACAATTGACGGAGTTGGCATCTTTAGTGACGCAAATGGCAGCGAACAATGTGAACCAAGCCTCAAATTCAACAACAACTTCATTTCCAAATCAAGTCACAAGAGTATGTAGCATTTGTTCAAGCCAAGAACATTATTCAGACCATTGTCCAAATCTCCAACAAGATGAATCGGTTGCGGCCTTGGCTAGAGCTCCATTCCAACAAAGAAATGACCCCTACTCATCTACCTACAACCCGGGTTGGAGGGACCACCCAAATTTGAAGTATGGTAACTCTTTTTACCAACAACCGCCTTCAAATCATCAAATTCAGCCCTCATTTCAGAGTTCACAGCAACCACAGCAACCCACACAAAATTTACAGCAGCATTTCCAGCACAAAATCACAACTTTCAGCATCAATTTCAGCCTTCCCAGAATTTTCAGGACACATTCCAGCAACAATACCAACCTGTGCAACAATTCCAGCAGCCTTTCAGCCATTATCAGCCGCCAATCAACCTTCACAGCACTTCCAACATTTCAGCAACCTACACATCAGTTTCAGCAGAATTCACAGCAGCAATTTCCAGCACAAAATCACAACTTTCAGCAGGGTTTTCAGCCTTTCCAGAGTCAATTCCAGCACTCACAGCAGGTTTTCAAACTCCAGCAGCCATTTCAGACATTTCAGAGTCAAGACCAGCAGAATCAACCTCAAATGCAAAATTTCCAGCAAGGTTTCATAATTTTCAGCAGCCCTCATCCACCTATTCAGCCCCACACAAGTCATATGCAAACTATGGGAGTTCTAGTGGTTCAAATCGCAGCAACAACAACAAAGGATAGAGGAGCTAACGCAACACATGCTACAACAACAACAACACCAACAAAAACGGATGCAACTTTGCAAAACATTGAGAGGCAATTAGGGCAATTGGCGAGTGGAATAATCAAAATCAAGCTCAAGGATCCAGTCAACTTCCTTCCCAAACCGTTCCTAATCCCAAAGGGAATGTGAGTGCTATATATTTGAGGAGTGGGAAGGTCACCTCAAGTCCAAAGAGTCCAAGAGCAGAATTTTCAGGAAACCGGACAGCTTCTCCAATTCCGGCCCAAAACCACACTGAAATGAGTTCAAATTCAGCTGATTCCACCTCTAGCCCGTTCCCAACTCAGTCCTCGAGCAACCCTCCAAATTTGGTGGCAAACGGAGAAGAAATCAGTGCCGAGACGCAAGGGACAGCAGCCACTACGCAGGGGACAGCAGGGCAGAATTCAGCCTCTCCACTCCGGCCAAAGAAGATGATTTTAGGGTTCCTTTACCTTTTCCACAGGGGAGAACTCCAACCAAAAGACAAGGGGAGAAGGAGAAGGCTAAGGAATTTAATGAACTAGTGGAGCTTTTCAGCAAAGTGGAGATCAATATACCTTTGTTGACCATGATCAAAAGAGTTCCAAAGTATGCTAAGTTTTTGAAGGATCTTTGTGTTAACAAAAGGAAGCTTAAGGAAAATGAATTGGTCAGCATTGGGAAAAATGTTTCTTCGCTTATCCATGCCCTACCTCAGAAATGTGAAGACCCTGGGATGTTTACTGTTTCTTGTGAGATTGGGAGCACCATATTTCACGATGCTATGTTAGACTTAGGAGCTTCTATAAATGTGATGCCCAGGTCAGTCTTTCAGATGCTCGGCATAGGCCCTTTACAGCCCACTGGCGTGATGATACAGCTAGCAGACAGGAGCCAGACACGCCCAGCAGGTATGATTGAAGATGTTTTGGTGAAGGTAAAGGAGCTGATATTTCCTGCTGATTTCTATATTTTGGATATGGAGGGAGATTATTGGCACACCGTTCTCCACTGATTTTAGGCAGACCGTTTCTGAAGACGGCCAGAACAAAGATTGATGTATATGCCGGTACACTTTCTATGGAGATTGGAGATACGGTTATTCAGTTTAGCCTTTTCGATGCTATGAAGCAACCGAGAGAGGATCACTCCATCAGGAGCATGGATCTTATTGAGAAGCTGGGCAGACAGAGTGGAGGCTGAGGGATTTCTGGAGGATAGTGCTAGAGGAGCTACAGATTCAGAGGAGGCTGAGAGAGTACTGACTGTTGATACTGAGGATTTTTCAGAAGATATTTCAGACACACTTCCAGCTGGAGAGATTATTCTAGGTGTAGGGGTATTGCACAGAGCCCCAAGGATCACCTATTTTTACTGATATTCAAAGTGTAGGGGATTGCACAGAGCCCCAAGGATCACTTATACTAGTTGAGCGCCTATTAGAACTTGAACCTGATACGGACTCTATACTTGACCAGGAGGGAGCTATGGACACATCTATCATTGTGGAACCTCCAGGTATTTTTCAGCGCGATCAGGTAAGTATTTCTTTATTTTTTTGGAAACATCAAAAGAGGTACCAAAAGTTGATTTTATTGGCTGCGATACACTTCTTGATTTGGCATGTGTGGGAAATAATTGGGAAAATTTCATGGGAACATCCAAAATAGATTGCATTGATTATGATAAGTGTCTTGATGCATCTTGGGTAGATATTCATTGTAAAAAATTCTTTGAGATGCCTAAACTTGATTTTATTGGATGTGATTCATTTTTGGATAAATTGTATGCAAAAACTGATGTTATTTTATTTCCTTCGTACCCTGCACGCTCTAGAGGGGTAGTACATTGTTTTGCAGGGTCCAGAAGACTTCTGGAGTGGGAAGCTTCATTTGAACAGACTGAAACCTCCTGAAATGAGTCCCACAAAGAATAAAGAGGAGTTGCAGTTAAATCCAAGTGTGGGGGAGCGATGCACAGTGAAGTGGAACAAATGGAAGAAGCTCTTTCGCACACCCTGACTCCTCCACTACCGCGGTGGAGGCTTTTTCTTGACAGACTCCGACCACCAGAAATAAAAGGGAGTTTGATTTTTGTCGCCTTTTCCTTTATTGCATGTTTTCAATCTTAAAATGAGTTCTTGTTAATAAATAAGTGAGTAGAGTAGCATGACATGAATAAAATCATTGTAAATACCAGGTTTTGTGTTTTAGCACTTTATCTTGCATGATTAGGAAATAAATGTATCCCTTAGGTTTTCTCCATAGCATTTTAGAGCCTTTTGGAAAATAAATCAAATTTGGTTGTCAAAACTTAGGATTTAAGTTGATGGATGAAATCTTGGATGCTTGAGTACGATTTTGCTTTGGATTCTTAATTGAGAATTTGAGATGAATGGTTTTTACCTAGTGAGATTAGCCTTATTTTGTGACACACATGTTATTGAACTCTAGAACTTGCTTAGGTTCTTTTAAAACCATATTTCGTTGATTGGATCACATTTATGAAGACTAATCCTATTGTGTCCATTTTTCCATGATCATGTTTGATACATACTCTTCTTGAATTGTCTCTCCTTATTCCTAATTCTAACCCCATAATTTTCTATGGATTTGTTTGCTTGGGATGTTTTCTTGATGTTATTTTGCCCGAGACGGACAAAGTTTTAAGTGTGGGGGAGTGATTAGTGATTTGGAAGCAATTTCATTTCGAAAAAAAAAAAATTTTTGCAATGGAAGGATGGAAACAATCACATTTGAGTGAATTGGAATGCCAAGAATGCGCAAGAGAGATGGAAGCAATTGGAGATCTTGTTTCCTTATCATATTTTGAAGATCCAAGTGGCATGGTGTGACAATGAAAATTTTTCTGCAAGAAGAAACAAAGGCACGCAAAAGCAAAAAGAAAGAAAAAGTGTGCCAAGGTGAAG
>JAGFNQ010000438.1:376395-463916 GCA_024364735.1 Boesenbergia rotunda | reverse complement strand
AAAGAAGACAATTCGGCTAGCTTGGATCGAGATTGGCTTGGATCAAAAACTGAAAAGCTGGTATTTTGGGAAGCCAAGATCAGTAAAATCTTGTAGAGAGTGAACTGAGCTGGAATTAATCTGCTTCATGGCAGAAAAACTTGTGCCAAACAGAGAAAGAGGAAAATGCAGTGAAGTTGGAACATTGCTAGAATTCAGCTGTGCAGGAATTGGAATTAAATGCAAGGTTTGCTAACAATTGAAGAAATCTGAGTTGTATTTGCTGCCGAGTAGCTGTTGAAATCAGAGAAGGAAAATACAGAAAAAAATCTGGAACAAATGCAGCAAAGAAGAAGCAAAACAGAAAATGCAGTGAAGGAATTTTCGAAATGCAGGGAAGTAAGCAAAAACTCTGAGCTGATCAAGAAAAAGAAGATGAAAACAATGATCTGCAGCTAAAAATCTGAATGGCATTGCAAATCTGAATCTGTCCGAGTGCTGAATTTAGGGGAACACAAAGGAAAAAAATCAGCACAAGCAGTTTTGTGAGGATGTCAACTTGAACTGAATGAAATTTTCTTGACTGTAAGTTCAGAAACTCTTTGAGAAAAGCTGGAATGCAGTTGTGTAGATCTGAATTAGTGCAAAGTTTGATAGCAATTAACCTATCTAATGCTGAAAAATCTGGGCAGTGATTGGCTTCCAAAAATATTGCATGCTTAATAGATATTTGTTGCTTTGGAAAATTTCGAATTTCGAATTTCTTTTGCTTTAATTTGTCTTAGCTTGTTCATTTCCGAAACTTGCCATCACTACCTCTAAATCTCAGTTTAGTGTTTCTTTGCAATTGACTTTAGATTTGCCTTCCAATTCGGTCAAGTATCTTTTTTATTTGGGGTACTACTAGTTGAGTTTTCCTTAAGTGTCAACTTCTTGTTTAGTTATTATGTAAGTACCTTTATTTTTTCCATTTCAATTTCACTTTTATTTACAACCAAAAACCGAAATTATTCATTCGAAACCCAAAACAAAAACGATACATAAACACGAGTTTGAATCAAACTAGACAACTATCCCCGAGAAAAATACGACCTGTGGCCCCTATATTACATTTCCATATTTTGATTGTAAAAAGGGTTTCCAGCTTTCATTTATAAATTCTAAATTTGAGGCCTACTTTTGTGACACATAGTTTGGGCGCGTCAAATTTTTGGCGCCGTTGCCGGGGAACTGTTAGTTGACTTGTTTGATTTTAGCTTGTACACTTATTGCATATCATTCTTGACTATTTCTGTGCTTATTGTCATATCTTTTGATTTGATTTTATTTGTTTTATCTTTTTATTCACTTTTACTGCGATTTGTTCTGTTTTTATGACCAGGTCTCTAGGTGCTGAATTAGAAGATTTCGATCCTGAGATTGAGAGGACCTTCAGGGTCAGGAGGAACCAGGCTATTCTTTCTGAGACTGCAGATATCCCTCCACTTCAGACTATCAGCACTCACTCAGGCATTAACATGGCAGACCACCAGAGAACCATGAAGGAGCTCGCAGCACCAGATGCTGCATTTCAGTACTCCAGCATAGCATATCCAGAGCTCGGGGGAAGTTTTGAGCTCAAATCGGGACTTATCAATTTGTTGCCAAAATTTCAAGGTTTATCTGGGGAGGATCCAAACAGACATTGCACGAGTTCCATGTGGTGTGCTCTACTATGAAGCCTCAGGGCGTTTCTGAAGAAGACATTAAGTTAAGAGCATTTCCTTTACTTTGACTGGGGCTGCTAAGGATTGGTTGTATTATTTGCCCACTGGACATGTTGCTAGTTGGATTGAAATGAAGAGAGCATTTTTAGAGAAATTTTTTCCAGCATCAAGGACCGCCATTATCAGAAAAGTATCTGTGGATTCAACAAGTGGTTGGAGAGTCTCTTTATGATTACTGGGAGAGGTTCAAGAAGTTATGCTCTAGCTGTCCTCAACATCAAATTAGTGAGCAACTTCTTGTGCAATACTTTTATGAAGGTTTATTACCTATGGATAGGAGCATGATTGATGCGGCGGCAGGGGGAGCCTTGGTGAATAAAACTCCGGAGCAAGCTAGAGTGCTCATTTCTAACATGGCGGAGAATACTCAACAATTTGGGAGTAGAGCACTCACTACAAGAGGGGTTCATGAAGCTCAAGTGTCGCCTAGTGAACAAAAAGAAAGCAAAAGCTCTTTGTTGGAGAACAAACTGACGGAGTTGGCATCCTTAGTGACGCAAATGGCAGCGAACAATGTGAACAAGCCTCAAATTCAACAACAACTTCATTTCCAAATCAAGTCACAAGAGTATGTAGCATTTGTTCAAGCCAAGAACATTATTCAGACCATTGTCCAAATCTTCAACAAGATGAATCGGTTGCGGCCTTGGCTAGAGCTCCATTCCAACAAAGAAATGACCCCTACTCATCTACCTACAACCCGGGTTGGAGGGACCACCCAAATTTGAAGTATGGTAACTCTTTTTACCAACAACCGCCTTCCAATCATCAAATTCAGCAAAATCATCCCTCATTTCAGAGTTCACAGCAGCGAAACCATGGTTTTCAGTCACAAAATCCCAATTTCCAGCAACCACAGCCGCTTTCACAGAATTTCCCGCAAGGATTCCAGCAAATTCAGCATGCACAGCAATCACAACAGCCATATCAAAATTTTCAGCAACCTTCTCAAAATTTCCAGCAAGGTTTTCAGCCATTCCAGAGTCAATTCCAGAATTCACAGCAAGGATTTCAAGGTTTTCAGAGTTCCAACCAGCAAAATCAGCCTCAAATGCAGAATTTTCAGCAAAGCTATCAAAATTTTCAGCAGCCTTCTTCCACCTTTTCAGCCCCACACAAATCATATGCAAGCTATGGGAGCTCAAGTGGAGGAGATGTTCAGCATCAACAAATGATGGAAATGCTACAACAAGTTGTACAAACACAACAACAACAACAAGCTTGGCAACAACAACAAGCTTGGCAACAACAACAACAACAAGCTTGGCAACAAAACATTGAGAGGCAAATAGGGCAATTGGCGAGTGGGATCAATCACAATCAAGCTCAAGGATCAAATCAACTTCCTTCCCAAACTGTTCCTAATCCCAAAGGGAATGTGAGTGCTATATATTTGAGGAGTGGGAAGGTCACCTCAAGTCCAAAGAGTCCAAGAGCAGAATTTTCAGGAAACCGGACAGCTTCTCCAATTCCGGCCCAAAACAACACTGAAATGAGTTCAAATTCAGCTGATTCCACCTCTAGCCCGTTCCCAACTCAGTCCTCGAGCAACCCTCCAAATTTGGTGGCAAACGGAGAAGAAATCAGTGCCGAGACGCAAGGGACAGCAGCCACTACGCAGGGTACAGCAGGGCAGAATTCAGCCTCTCCACCTCCGGCCAAAGAAGATGATTTTAGGGTTCCTTTACCTTTTCCACAGGGGAGAACTCCAACCAAAAGACAAGGGGAGAAGGAGAAAGCTAAGGAATTTAATGAACTAGTGGAGCTTTTCAGCAAAGTGGAGATCAATATACCTTTGTTGACCATGATCAAAAGAGTTCCAAAGTATGCTAAGTTTTTGAAGGATCTTTGTGTTAACAAAAGGAAGCTTAAGGAAAATGAATTGGTCAGCATTGGGAAAAATGTTTCTTCGCTTATCCATGCCCTACCTCAGAAATGTGAAGACCCTGGGATGTTTACTGTTTCTTGTGAGATTGGGAGCACCATATTTCACGATGCTATGTTAGACTTAGGAGCTTCTATAAATGTGATGCCCAGGTCAGTCTTTCAGATGCTCGGCATAGGCCCTTTACAGCCCACTGGCGTGATGATACAGCTAGCAGACAGGAGCCAGACACGCCCAGCAGGTATGATTGAAGATGTTTTGGTGAAGGTAAAGGAGCTGATATTTCCTGCTGATTTCTATATTTTGGATATGGAGGGAGATTACTTGGCACACCGTTCTCCACTGATTTTAGGCAGACCGTTTCTGAAGACGGCCAGAACAAAGATTGATGTATATGCCGGTACACTTTCTATGGAGATTGGAGATACGGTTATTCAGTTTAGCCTTTTCGATGCTATGAAGCATCCGATAGAGGATCACTCCATCAGGAGCATGGATCTTATTGAGGAGCTGGTGCAGACAGAGTTGGAGGCTGAGGGATTTCTGGAGGATAGTGCTAGAGGAGCTACAGATTCAGAGGAGGCTGAGAGAGTACTGACTGTTGATACTGAGGATTTTTCAGAAGATATTTCAGACACACTTCCAGCTGGAGAGATTATTCTAGGTGTAGGGGTTTGCACAGAGCCCCAAGGATCACCTATTTTTACTGATATTCAAAGTGTAGGGGTTTGCACAGAGCCCCAAGGATCACCTATTTTTATGATATTCAAAGTGTAGGGGATTGCACAGAGCCCCAAGGATCACTTATACTAGTTGAGCGCCTATTAGAACTTAAACCTGATACGGACTCTATACTTGACCAGGAGGGAGCTATGGACACATCTATCATTGTGGAACCTCCAGGTATTTTTCAGCGCGATCAGGTAAGTATTTCTCTTATTTTTTGGAAACATCAAAAGAGTACCAAAAGTTGATTTTATTGGCTGCGATACACTTCTTGATTTGCATGTGTGGGAAATAATTGGGAAAATTTCATGGGAACATCCAAAATAGATTGCATTGATTATGATAAGTGTCTGGATGCATCTTGGGTAGATATTCATTGTAAAAAATTCTTTGAGATGCCTAAACTTGATTTTATTGGATGTGATTCATTTTTGGATAAATTGTATGCAAAAACTGATGTTATTTTATTTCCTTCGTACCCTGCACGCTCTAGAGGGGTAGTACATTGTTTTGCAGGGTCCAGGAGACTTCTGGAGTGGGAGCTTAATCTGAACAGACTGAAACCTCCTGAAATGTGTCCCAAAAAGAATAAAGAGGTTGCAGTTAAATCCAAGTGTGGGGGAGCGATGCACAGTGAAGTGGAACAAATGGAAGAAGCTCTTTCGCACACCCTGACTCCTCCACTACCGCGGTGGAGGCTTTTTCTTGACAGACTCCGACCACCAGAAATAAAAGGGAGTTTGATTTTTGTCGCCTTTTCCTTTATTGCATGTTTTCAATCTTAAAATGAGTTCTTGTTAATAAATAAGTGAGTAGAGTAGCATGACATGAATAAAATCATTGTAAATACCAGGTTTTGTGTTTTAGCACTTTATCTTGCATGATTAGGAAATAAATGTATCCCTTAGGTTTTCTCCATAGCATTTTAGAGCCTTTTGGAAAATAAATCAAATTTGGTTGTAAAAACTTAGGATTTAAGTTGATGGATGAAATCTTGGATGCTTGAGTACGATTTTGCTTTGGATTCTTAATTGAGAATTTGAGATGAATGGTTTTTACCTAGTGAGATTAGCCTTATTTGTGACACACATGTTATTGAACTCTAGAACTTGCTTAGGTTCTTTTAAAACCATATTTCATTGATTGGATCACATTTATGAAGACTAATCCTATTGTGTCCATTTTTCCATGATCATGTTTGATACATACTCTTCTTGAATTGTCTCTCCTTATTCCTAATTCTAACCCCAATAATTTTTCTATGGATTTGTTTGCTTGGGATGTTTTCTTGATGTTATTTTGCCCGAGACGGTCAAAGTTTTAAGTGTGGGGGAGTGATTAGTGATTTGGAAGCAATTTCATTTCGAAAAAAAAAAAAAAATTTTTGCAATGGAAGGATGGAAACAAATCACATTTTGAGTGAATTGGAATGCCAAGAATGCGCAAGAGAGATGGAAGCAATTGGAGATCTTGTTTCCTTATCATATTTTGAAGATCCAAGTGGCATGGTGTGACAATGAAAATTTTTCTGCAAGAAGAAACAAAGGCACGCAAAAGCAAAAAGAAAGAAAAAGTTGTGCCAAGGTGAAGAAAGAAGACAATTCGGCTAGCTTGGATCGAGATTGGCTTGGATCAAAAACTGAAAAGCTGGTATTTTGGGAAGCCAAGATCAGTAAAATCTTGTAGAGAGTGAACTGAGCTGGAATTAATCTGCTTCATGGCAGAAAAAAAAAAAAAACTTGTGCCAAACAGAGAAAGAGGAAAATGCAGTGAAGTTGGAACATTACTAGAATTCAGCTGTGCAGGAATTGGAATTAAATGCAAGGTTTGCTAACAATTGAAGAAATCTGAGTTGTATTTGTTGCTGCCGAGTAGCTGTTGAAATCAGAGAAGGAAAATACAGAAAAAATCTGGAACAAATGCAGCAAAGAAGAAGCAAAACAGAAAATGCAGTGAAGGAATTTTCGAAATGCAGGGAAGTAAGCAAAAACTCTGAGCTGATCAAGAAAAAGAAGATGAAAACAATGATCTGCAGCTAAAAATCTGAATGGCATTGCAAATCTGAATCTGCCGAGTGCTGAATTTTAGGGCTGAACACAAAGGAAAAAAATCAGCACAAGCAGTTTTGTGCAGTTGTGTCAACTTGAATCTGAATGAAATTTGCTTGACTGTAAGTTCAGAAACTCTTTGAGAAAAAGCTGGAATGCAGTTGTGTAGATCTGAATTAGTGCAAAGTTTGATAGCAATTGAAGAAACAGCTTTGATACAAAGTTCCTGATAAGATTGAAGCCGAATCCAACTTGATGCTGAAAATTCTGAGCAAATTGAATGGCTGTGGAGCAATGTCCTGTTCGGAATTGTTATGGACTGCAACCTTGCTAAATCCGTAATTCTGAGTTGTAGCTGCACAGATCAGTAACTACTGAATGATACGAACCAAATTCAAATGAAGCTGAGGAAAAGCTAGAGGCTGAATTGGGAAATTGCTAGGAGCTAAAGCAGAATTGAGTTGAGGATGATATCTGAAAGGAATAGAGAACAGAAGATTTGAAATCAGCTGTTCCCAATTCGAAAGAAGCTGAGGAAGATGATCCATTTGATACTACTGCTGTAAAGAAATTAGATGTTTGAAGGCTGAGCACAAACTGAGAGCAAGCAAAAGATGAAATCAGCAATACCTTTTTGTGCAGTTGGTATCAAATGAGCTGGATTTAAATTGTTAAGGCTGTAAATTCTGCATGAAGACTGATTTAGAGGACTGAAGAAATCTGAACAGCCTGAAAAGATTGCCACCAAGTCTGAATTGAAGGTTGTGAAACTGATCAGAAGCTAATGAGAAGCTGAACAAAGCTGCACAAGGCTGAGAATTAGCTGAAAACTTATCTGAAAACTCTGCGCAAGCTGGAAAGCAGTGTAAAATCTCTGGAATAAAGTTGAGGAAAGAGTCTGAAATGCATTGCAATGTTTGTTCCCGAATCTGAAGCTGAAAGCTGCTGAATGATACAAGCAAATTAGATTGAAGCTGAGCTGAATCTGAGCTAGAATTTGCTGCCTAAGGCTGGAATTGGACCTCCATTTGAAGCCGAATTGAAGCTGAATTGATTTAGAATTTCTGAAATGATGTAGCTGAATTGCAGTGGGACAATGGCATAAATTCTGAGCAATTCTGGAATGGATGCAGCAGAAACAAGATGAACTGCAGCTGTATAATCTGACCAAAAGCTGAGAAGAAATTCTGAGAATGCCCAAATCTTTTGAGGAGCTATGAATCATGATATTAAGTGTAAAATGAATCTGAAGTTGAAGGTGCACATTCAATTTCAAATCTAAGAAGAACAAATGGTTATTAGAAGTTTTAAAGTGGAGAAGAAGGAAAGAAGAGAGAAACAAGATGGCACACAAATCGGAAGTTTCGGCACCATTGAATCAAGTGAAGCTTTTCTCATCCAAATTGAAAAATTGTTCTACCATTATTCTGATTTCATTAGAAAAGGAGAAGGGAAGAAACCAAAAGTCAGAAAAAGAAGGAAGACATATTGGCAAATAGATAAGAAATTGGCACATTGAACCAAGGAAGGTTTCTTCATCCAAATCCAAGGAAAATATTTAAGTTTGAAGTCACAATATTTTTGAGATCATTAGGGGACTGCATGGAGAGCAAAGAGCATCAAAAATATCCCCAAGCAACCAAGTCTTCCACCTTATCAATTTTTTCTTTCCCTTGACTTATATTTCACACCTTACCATTTACTTGTTTTTTCACTTGTTTTTGTAGATGTTGATCCCAATCATGATAAATGGTAGAGAGTAGATAATAAGCAAGCCTATGGTAGTGCAAGAAGCATGTGTGTTTGAGTGAGCTCCACTTCCATCATCAACTTATAAATTAAGGAGAGAGCCACCAAAACTTCCCATGAAAGGCTAGTGATTTGAATTCATCTCAATGACTCATGATAGATGAAAAGGCCAAGTTGTTGATTTAAGGACAAGATAGTAATCCATAGAGCTTAGATTTATGAGAATTGGCAACCCTAGGTAATTTCTTTTCAATTGCTTCTAATTATGCTTAAGAGAGCCTAAGGGATACTTATTTACTGTTTTCGCGAGACGCTCAAGGCTAAGTGTGGGGGAGTTGATAGATTCCATTTTATTGATCATTTGAGCTACTAAAATCCATGTTTGATCTATGTTTTTCTTGTCAAAATTGTGAAATTGCCCTAGGTTTTAGAACTTGCCTTTATTTTGGACTTAATTGCAAATATGCAAATTTTTGGATTAATTTGGCCGCTAAATTCTTGATCTATTTTTGTAGGCATCAAAGTTCAAGGATCTAGGGCATATTGGGTCAAACTCGAGTCGGAATTGACCCAGATCAGATTACCAAGATTACGATTAAATCTGGGCCATTCGATTCGAAAGCGGCTAGATCGGAGCCATCCGGGATGATCTGAAGCAATCCAAGCTAAAGCTAGGGTTGATCAAGCACCCTGATCAAGATCTGAAGATTTCATCCCAATCAGAGCAAGATCAACCGTTGGATCAAGCTTGGAGGGCTCTAGATCATCCATTCAAAGATTAGCTAGATCTGGACCATCCGTTGCAAATCTGGAGGATCCGAGCTACCACGAGGCAGATCCTGACCCCAGATCTTCATCATCAAAGTTTGGCTCAAATCGGACTAAGATCAGCCGTTGGATTGAAGCAAATCAATCACAGCCGTCCATTGGTTAATACTTAAGGGAATTTTCCACAGAGCTTACCCTTGTCGCGTCTTCAGCCAGCCTCCACTGTTCTTCGCGTTTCTTCATCAGTTCTTCATCAATTTCGAAAATTCTTGTTTCCATGAAGGCGTGACCACCTCATCTACCATTCCAGATCGAGTTCTGAGTCTCTAGAGATCAATTTCTTGAAGAATTCTGTCTAATTTCACCGGAACAGGAAGTGCTTGAGGGTTTCGGCAGTTCCTCAGTCCGATCGTTGGTTTCTCTTCCACAATCCATTTCCAAGCTTCAGCATCACTTGTAGGGGTTCTCAAGTGGCCTCTGAAGCTCTCCAAATCAACATCGCAGCTCATCCATCAGAGAAAAAGTGAATCGGATCAAAGTTCCAACAAGTGCAGATTTTCGGCAGAATCAACTTCAGAAATGGATTTCCATTGATTTGCCGAGCCTAGGGGTTCGAAGCCGGCTCTTGACTGACAACCAAGAAGTCCTTGAACTGAGGAAGGAGTTGAGGATTAGTTTAGCTAGTTAATTGTAGTTCTTTAGCTGTAATTTTTAGTTTTTCTCACTGCTCTGTTCTGAAATGCTGTTTAGTTACTGCATATTTCGAATTACAAGTTCTTAGCTGTAGTTTAGCTTTAATTTCGCAAGTAGAGTGATATAGGAACTAGTTTAGTGATTAACTTAGTTAAATTTCAGTTTGTTTCAGCTTAATTTCTTGCGTGCCAACCATACCGCTTGCGTGCCACTTTACTTCTGAAAATTCCATTCAGTTTCTGAGTTGTCTCTGATTTCTTGTTTTCTAAGTTGTTTCTGAGTTTCTTAGTTGTTAATTCTTGCATTCGATTTAAGTATAGGGTTCCTTAGTTAATGTAGAGCTTAGTTCCAAATTCTTGCACTTCATTCTAGATTTTTAGCTCAGCTAGTGCTGAATTTCTGCAACTTGAATCTGAATTTCTGCAATTTCGGTTCTGATTTCTTGCTTTTCAAGTTCTGGTATTAGTTTGCACTCCTTTACAGAATCTTGCTTTGTTCTTTCTTCATACCATTGTTCCCCAATCAAACCAATCAGTTTTAAAGAGTGGAGTTGAAAGCTAAATTAATTTTTCATTTGGAGCTAGTTTTGGCACAAAAGCTCTCCCTTGCGTGCCAACTAACTTGAACTAAATTGCATCCAAAATCAACTTGTTTTGTGGTATGTGAGTGTATTTGAATCAATAAGTTTGAACCTATCTAATGCTGAAAAATCTGGGCAGTGATTGGCTTCCAAAAATATTGCATGCTTAATAGATATTTGTTGCTTGTGAAAATTTCGAATTTCGAATTTCTTTTGCTTTAATTTGTCTTAGCTTGTTCATTTCCGAAACTTGCCATCACTACCTCTAAATCTCAGTTTAGTGTTTCTTTGCAATTGACTTTAGATTTGCCTTCCAATTCGGTCAAGTATCTTGTTTTATTTGGGGTACTACTAGTTGAGTTTTCCTTAAGTGTCAACTTCTTGTTTAGTTATTATGTAAGTACCTTTATTTTTCCATTTCAATTTCACTTTTATTTACAACCAAAAACCGAATTATTCATTCGAAACCCAAAACAAAAACGATACATAAACACGAGTTTAAATCAAACTAGACAACTATCCCCGAGAAAAATACGACCTGTGGCCCCTATATTACATTTCCAGTTTTTGATTGTAAAAAGGGTTTCCAGTTATTCATTTACATCTAAATTTGAGGCCTACCTTTGTGACACATAGTTTGGGCGCGTCATTTGGCCCAGTCAGTTTATTGGTGTCCAAAATGGAACGCAAATTCAGAGAAGACATGATCGAGTGATTAACCTAGAAACACAAATTGAGATTATGTGAGAAGAATGATAAAGAATGTATCAACATACATAAATTAAATCCTATTTATTTTACGAATTGAATCACCCTTATTATTAATTCGGGAGATCGTAGGAACATCTCCAAATAGGTTGATATCCAACCATAGATAAGAACCACCATGGCTGTGACCATCAAGTTTTTCTTAGCCATGAAGGTAGGTAATTTTACCGATTACACATCACATATATGTAACTATCACTTTATGCTATCAACTAATTGAATGTTTGCATAAATCATTGGGTTGTTAACTCATTAACAAGTATGTATCATTATACATAGCACCCAACTGCACCTCTCTTTACATCGACCTTGGCTGTGGCACAACAAATCGATGCTCCAAGCTTAAGGCTGACCCATTAATCAAGAAATAGTTTTAACATGGTTGGAGCTCATTCAACCGCTTAGTCAGGCTTGGATGTGTCCAACAACCAAAACTAATGATTGACCTCTGACTCGAACTATATTATTCATAAACTAATTCCATGGTTTGAATATGTTGAGGTTCAAGTCGGGCATGGATGTGTCCATCAACCCAAACGAGAAACAAAACTCCGATTCTAACCATATTAATGGAAGGTGTTGGCCTTAATATTTTGTAAGGGGTTTTGGGTCTCATCCTTTCTTTTCTAAGCACATTCGTGACATAGATTTATGTCATGACTAACGATTTCCTTAATAAAGTATGTATGTGACTTAATTTATCAAGTCTCATTGTTTGAATTAGGAACCGGAATTCCTAATTCTAATTTCATACTTTTTTTAAGGAATTGTTTTGGGAAACAATTTCCTAAATTGTCATAATCAATTTCGGAAATAATATGTTTTAAAACTTTGATTTCTCTAAATCAAATCTTATTAAATTAAGAGACAAATCTCTTAATTCAACCACATATTATTTTCATGAAAATCTCATTTAAGAAACTCTATAGGAAACCATTTTCCTAATTAATTTTGGAGACAACAATATGTAAGAGCATCACCTCTTAAACATATTTTATTCTTGGATTTAATTAATTACAACAAATCGTTTTCTAAGAGTGGCTCCCCGAGGCTCAGATACCCAAAGAAAAGTAATTCGTTGTAAATCCAATTTGGACGGCTCCCCGAGGCTCAATCCAAATCAAACATGACAATTTCAATTAAAATTGGGAAATTAAATTACAACAACTAACTTTAATTTGGACGGCTCCCCGAGGCTCAATCCAAAATAAAGAATTTTATTGTCAATTTAAAAACCAATTCAAATTTAATTGTCAATTAACTGTCCATGAATTTGTCTAGACTTTCTTAAAAGAAAGTGCCCAAAATTGCGAGATTTCATAAATAGGTTTTCAGAATAATTGTAAGTTTCTGGTACAAAGAAAACTTACATATTTCCAAAATTGGAAAATTTCTAAAATTAGAAAAATTTCCAAAATTGAAAAGTTTCGAAAGATGGGAAGTTTTCACAATTATTGTAAAATTTCAGAAACTAGAAAATTTCAAAAGTTTGCGAAATTTGATGAGGATTTCCAAACTTAGAAATTCCTAAATCTAAAATTTATTATAATTTGAAAGTTTCCATAATTGATTTTTTTTTTCCAAAATTGAGATCATGACAAAGTTTTTTGCAAAACAAGTATATGATTATGTCGAACACTAACCGACTTTGATACCACTGTTGGGACCGGGTGCATGTCGACAAGGATACAGGTTCGTAAAATTTTAAATTTTTACGTGCAGCGGAAGAATTAGCATAAAATAATTTCTTAAATTATTTTAACCACGTATCTAGCATGCAACCTTATTATGTGTGGACATAATCATAAGTTAAAACTTTGCGGAAAAAGTAAACTAATTTACTAAGTACCTCGCGTAACTCG
Source organism: Boesenbergia rotunda (assembly GCA_024364735.1). Lineage (NCBI taxonomy): Eukaryota > Viridiplantae > Streptophyta > Magnoliopsida > Zingiberales > Zingiberaceae > Boesenbergia > Boesenbergia rotunda. Next base: position 451,092 of record JAGFNQ010000438.1, on the reverse strand, counting down.
AAGTAAGGGACGAGATCCAACCGTAGCGTCCCTTGGAAGCTCCGCCTCTATTCGCGCCCACGTCGAGTTCTCTTCGGGATGACTTCGCAAAGTCACGAGTTTTGTGCCGACGAGAACTACTAGATTCTCTAAAGGCACAACTATAAGATCAAGAGAAAAGATAGGAAACTAACCACCAAAGTAACAGAATCAAAATTCCGGGAAGAGAGGAGTTGTGATCCGCTTCTTCTTCAACTTGGTTGGCTTCTCCTTCTTCTTGTTAACTCACGGCAACCTCAAGGGAGGTTGAGGTTGCGCCGGCCCTAGCTTGGAAGAGGGGGCGCCGGCCCTAGCTTGGAAGATGGGCGCCGACCCTAGCTTGGGAGAAGGGAAGAAGAGAATAAGAGAGAGAGGGAGAGAGAGCTTCTAATCTCTTGATTACTCAATTAGGATTAAGGGCTTGCCTTTGGTTCCTTTATATAGTAGCATCTCCCTGTCCAAGTCTCCCTCTTAACGAAATTAACGGAATTAGTTATCATAAGAAATTTTTTCTATAAATTCTCTTATGAATTATTCCGTTTAAACCAAGTTTTATTATAACTAACTTTTTAATAAAACTAATTAATCTCTCCTTTTATTATGGAATAAATTTTATAAGAAATTTATAAACTTTCTTATTATGGAAAAATCAATTCATAATTGATTTTATTAAAATAAACCATTCCATGGATCATTTTAATTTCCATAAAAAGAATAAATTTCTATAAATTTATTTATATAAATTTCTTTACACAAATTTATTTATCCATAATTTATAAAACAAATCGCACTAGATTTATTTTATTAATTAAACCAATTAAATTGGTTTCTTCCCTTTCTTGTGGCCGGCCAACCCAAGGGGTTTGGCACCCTCTTTGGCAGGCCAAACAAAGCCGAACCGATCGCGAATTAAACTCATTTAATTCGCCCAAAAAGCCTTCAAAAGACTTAGCCATTTTTAGCTTCCATTGCGCCTCTGATATATTCAGATTCGACTTATTTCTCTTGATCGGAAAATCCAATTTTCAACTCGTTTTAAATCCCTCGGATTACTCGTAGTGTGTGTGACTAAATAGGCTTTCGATTTATGTTGGCCGTCTATAATCAACTAATTATAGAACGATCATGAGTGGCACCTAGTAGTACATCATGACCCCCAATTAATCGAAAGATCAACGGTTGACCTCAGAAAGAATTCCGAAACCCTTCAGTAGCTCTAATGAATCGTGCCCCATTCCCTTTACCATCTTATACCCACTTGGTTCAGGACACGGTCTATTTGTGTCAGTCCCCACTAGGCTGACTACGTCACACCTAGCCCAAGTAATGTCTTTCTCGTCGTTTGGATTTCTAATTTCTGTCATGTATTTTAGAGACTCACACTCCAAACATGATATACTCTGGCCAGAGGTTTTGAGTAACAATCCGACGATAGGCCTGGGTATACATCTCCTCGCAAGGAGTGGTGAATCCTTTGTAGGCTGTTCAAACATCTTCGGGCACTTCGGCTTATACCCAATCATCCTGGGTCCACACCCCCTTGGAGATGCTTGCTTAAGAAGTTAAAGTATAAGTCTCCATGACCAAGATGACTTGAACACCGCAAGTCAAAGGAACATCGCACTTAAGCCACAGTAAGAGCTTCATTGATATATCTATATAGATAACTATATGAAGTCTTACAGCTAGTCACTCCAATGAACTAGTTCCCTTAACTAGCATCCATGTTTATCTCCGGACATCCCAATGTCACCAGCCAGTGAGAATCAGCTGATTAGACAATAACCCATGCTAGTCTCAACAGAATTGATAGTGTCCGTATTTATCAATTCATCGACTAGGGATATTTTCAATACTTCACATTTGCACATTTAGAGATAATCACTAGTTGTGATCCCATCACAAATTCTCTTATGCTGTGAGTTGTATTGCGGACATTCAGTAGATGAGTTTAAGATTCCAATCAAATACACAAACATGTATACTCAAATAGTGAATTATCATTTATTAAAATAAATGTTTACAATCATAAGGCGATTGCCTTAGGACACTTCTCTCATATCACTAACAGACTGCTGGCATCTTTGCTCCATCGGCGGTTAGTCCGGTGAAGAGCGGTTCGGCTCTGATACCAATTGTAGGACCGGTGCCGTCGATAGAGGGGGGGGTGAATATCGATCGCGAAAAACCTTCATGAAACTATCGTAATACTATAGTTCGTTCTGAACTCAAAGCGTTAGTGCAGCGGAAGATAAATAAAGAATAAAATAAAAGCAATACACAATGACACGTAGGATTTATTTACTTGGTTCCCGACCCCCCTGGGTCAGTACGTCTAAGGCCTATGTACTCGGCGTGAGTCCACTATTAGTCTCCTTTCCGGAATTTTCGGAGGCGGAGAAAACTCGTCTTACAGTTGATTTACAAACAGAAAGATAAATAAAATTAATTGCAGAATGTAAATCAAACCAAGACTATTTATGTCGAAGCGTTAGCCGATCCGGACCTCCGAAGTGCCGCGCACCTCCTCCTGGAGCCTCCCGGTCGTATAGCCTCGTCTTTAGCGCGTTGTCTTTGGTTAGAATGATCAGAACGGTACTTAGCAGTTGTGTCTGAAGCAGAGGGATCGAAGCCCCTTATATAGGCCTCCTGGGGGTGCCACGGAAGACTCGGTCAACCCTTATCCTTGCGCCTACCTCGCCGCAGGTGATAAGATCATTGACCAGGGCACCCCGGACGCTCCGGGTGCCCCCGTGAGGGCTTATCCTGTGTTCTGACTTCGAAACAGCAAAACAACTACTAATACGGGCGCCCCGGACGCTCCGGGCGCCCCGGTTGACACCTGTTCTGCATACACCACGTTTCCTGCTTCTTTAGTACAGTCTGGGGGCACCCCCCTTGCTGGGGTTGCCCTGGCTGCATGGGGGCGCCCCGAATGATGGGGGTGCCCTGCTTAGGGCCTCCAACAGGTTTTTGCCTGGTTTAACTGCTTTGTCTCCGGTTCTTGATACCTGCAAGATACACAAACACAAAGCATAGATACATATAATGTTAGCCTTAGAGACTTGGTTCGGACTTCGAATTTGCACGAAACCCTAGGTCGAATCGGCACGAGTTCCTATCCCCGAGAACTCGCCCTTCACCTACTCCTTTCAGGAGACGGTTGCCACCCAGTCCTTCGGGTGGACTTTTGCTTAGCTTCTGATACCTCCGGACCTCGAGACGCCCAAACCCTGACCCGTCTCTACTCCTGTCCTTAGTCATCGCTCAGCTAAGTTGCTTAGTCCCTCGGACCAAGTCATCATTCCCTAGCAGTCCTTCGCCAGGTGCCTAGCAGCCCTTCGCTAGGTCTTTGTTACCAAGCGGTCCTCGGACCAAGTCTTCATTCCCTAGCAGTCCTTCGCCAGGTGCCTAGCAGCCCTTCGCTAGGTCTTTGTTACCAAGCGGTCCTTCGCCTGGTGCCTAGCAGCCCTTCGCTAGGTCTTCTATGCCTAGTAGTCCTTCACTAGGTGCCTAGCAGCCCTTCGCTAGGTCTTAGGGTTACGATACCTAGCAGCCCTTCGCTAGTTGCCTAACAGCCCTTCGTTAGGTCTTTGAGTTACGATACCTAGCAGCCCTTCGCTAGGTGCCAAGCAGCCCTTCGCTAGGTCTTTAGAGTTCCGATGCAAGATTAACTAGGACTTTTCTTCAGCTAAGGTTACTTCTCTTTTGCTCCCCTTTGTCTGTTCAATATATCACTGACTTAAGTGAATGCCAAACATTAAAATACTTAAAGAGGAACATCATTGATGCAACTTGCACCAACATAGTGGACCTTAAACTCTATAGAAGTATCATAGGTAGTCTACTGTACCTTACAGCCAGCAGACCTGACATTCTTTTTGCTGTAGGGATGTGTGCTAGATACCAAACCTGTGCTAAGGAAACGCACTTAGCAGCCCTAAAAAGAATACTAAGATATGTAAAGGGCACCCTAAATGTAGGGATTTGATATCTTAGAACCTCAGCCTTCAATTTGTCAGGATACTCGGATTCTGACTATGCTGGGTGCAAATTAGATAGAAAGAGCACAAGTGGAAGCTGCCAACTATTAGGAAATAGTCTAGTAAGTTGGTGCAGTAGAAAACAACACTGTGTAGCTCTGTCCATAACTGAAGCTAAGTATGTAGCCTTAGGAGAGTGTGTAGCACAACTTTTATGGATGATGCACACTCTTAAGGACTTCCAGCTTAACTACACCCAAACTCAAGTATTTATTGACAATATAAGTTCAATTAATCTAACTAAGAACCCAATCCAACATTCCAGAACCAAACACATAGAAGTCAAACATCACTTTGTAAGAGACCATGTAGCCAGGGGTGAAATAGTACTTAAGCATATAGACTCTAAATCCAACTTAGCTGATATACTCACAAAACCCTTACCTGAGTCTGAGTTCAGCTCACTGAGAAGGCAGTTAGGATTGTGCTCTATAGAATAGGTTAACCCTACTTTTTTTTTCTTACTGCTTTACTTGATTTAAAAATCAGCTTCTAAAAGAATTTTGAAAAACTGTTTTTCTTTAATTTTAAAATCAGTTTTTTTTTCTTTTCCGACTTAGCTTTATTTCAAAACTACCCCTTTTCAAAACTAGGGCTTTTTCGCAAATGGACTTAGCCTAGGCTCTAACCCTAGAACTGCATGTACCTATAGATTTAGAAGCCAACATCTTACAAGCACCTTAGAGTACTTTTGAATGATAACCTAGAAATTGTTTAAAATTGTTTATTTTTCTTGTTTAAAATTGTTTATTTTTCTTGTCCCTCAAAATTTCAAAATCTATCCTTTATTCAAAAAGTATTAAGCTTTTCAAAACTTTCCTGGTACTTAAGCTTGTCAAAATTTTCTTACTTAAGCTTAAGCTTTTCAAAACCTTACTAGTACTTAAGCTTTTAAAAGTACTTAAGCTTTTCAAAACTTTCCTAGTACTTAAGCTTGTCAAAATTTTCTTACTTAAGCTTTTCAAAGTACTTAAGCTTTTCAAAACTTTCCTAGTACTTAAGCTTGTCAAAATTTTCTTACTTAAGCTTTTGAAAGTACTTAAACCTTCAAAACTTTTCAAAGGTACTTAAGTTTTTTTTTCAAGAAATACTTAAGCTTTTCAGAAGTACTTAGGTTTGTTAACTTCACGAAGTATTTTAAAACTTGAAGTTTTCAAACTGTTTTGAAAGTACCATGAACTTAAAACTCTCAAATTGTTGGTACTCAAACTAAAGTTTTAAAATCCTTCTTAAACTTAAAATTTTCAAATTTGTCTAAATAGACTTAAGCTTTCAAAATTTTCTAAGTATTTTCTCTACAAGTATCATCTTCTTAAGTAAAAATCCAAACTTTAAACTTAAAATTTAGTGTCAAAAACCCCACGAATTTTTGAAAAATCTAGGGGGAGATTCCTTCCAGGGGTAGGGAACAAAAGGTAATTTTTTATGCCATGATTAAACTTAACTTTTTGAACCAGGGTTGCCATAAATCAAAAAGGGGGAGATTGTTGGTGCAGAAAGCACACAAGTCGAACATGAGTTTTGATAATGGCAACAGGGCTCAAAAGTTAAGTCTTACTTGTTATCTAACATGTTACTCTAGTGTCCAGGGTAAAAAGCCCTAGCGAAGGACTGCTAGGCACTGGCGAAGGAATGCCAGGGTAAAAAGCCCTAGCGAAGGACTGATAGGCACTGGCGAAGGAATGCCAGGGTAAAAAGCCCTAGCGAAGGACTGCTAGGCACTGCCGAAGGAATGCCAGGCTACTGAAGCCCTAGCGAAGGACTGCTAGGCACTGGCGAAGGAATGCCAGGGTAAAAAGCCCTAGCAAAGGACTGCTAGGCGCCAAGCGAAGGACAGCTTGGGACTGAAGCCCTAGCGAAGGAATGATAGGCACCGGGCGAAGGACAACTCGATATCCAAGACCTGGCGAAGGACCGCGAGGCAAATGTCCAACCAGAGGAGCGGTTGGCATCAGGTACATTCTCCCGAGAGGAGTAGGTGAGGACGCGTTCCCCGTCGAGGGAACAGTAGGCGTCGGTTCGACCTAGGGCTCCATTTTGGAGGCCCAAAGTCAGAACCAAGACAGATAAGGCTGTATAAACTAACATCCTATTGTTTTATGGTGTTTCAGACTATCCCTGGATGCAGACCAAAGGAACGAGTGTCTGCAGCTCAGAGAGCCTCAAAGGAGTGAGGCAATAGCTGACCAGGGCGCCCAGAGTGTCCCGGGCGCCCCCAAGGTGAACACAAAACACGTAATGCAAAGGAAGGCTTCGACAGTTAATGTTCGGGGTGCCCCCGTGCTCCCGGGCGCCCCCGCTGCTCTCGGGTGCCCCCTGCGCAAGCCATCGAAGGAGAAGCCAGCGAAGCCAAGGGATAAGCTCTGACCCGGTCAACGCGGGCGCCCCGAGCGTTCCGGGCGCCCCGGTCAAAGCTGATCCCAAACTTGAAGGGATCAGAAGCTGACCGAGCAAATGCTAGATCGACCGACACGTGGGGGGGCGCCCCCGACGATCCGGGCGCCCCCAGGGCTATATAAAGGGCCCTCGACACCAAGGCTCAAGACAACACTTCATTCAACGCTTCTACGCTCTTCTGCTCCAGCGCTCTGCTCCGGAATCCTCCCAACTCGAGCCGACGACGTCCCTTCGCTCCGAAAAGTCAATCTACATCAGACGTCAGTAACGAAGAGCAATTTCCTTTTTGTGTTTACGATACTGCAATTGTAATATTAATTTATAAACCTTTTGCGAAAATATAGGATTGCCCGCAGTAAACGGTCAACGACCGTGGGCCTTGGAGTAGGAGTCGACCTAGGCTCCGAACCAAGTAAAAATAGCTGTGTTCGCGTATTTTTGTTTTTAATCTTCCGCTGTGCAATTTCTCTATCTCAAATCCGAACGATTTACGATATTCGCCCCCCTCTATCTGTTCTCTCGATCCAACAACTAGTTGGTTCAATAGTTAATTCATTTATGGGTTCAATTAAAGATTCACCAACTTGTTGATTATCTTCTTGATCAGTGTTTGATGATGTTTGATTTGGACTTGAGTTAATTTCATCATCAAATATTAGATTAGTTGTTTCTTCGATTTTCTTGGTTTGGTTGTTGTAAACCCTATAGGTTCTACTTGTTGTTGAATATCCTAGGAAGATGCCTGGGGTTGACTTAGACTGGAATTTTCCTATGTAGTCTTTGGTGTTTAGGGTATGGACTTTGCATCCAAAGACCCTTAGGTAGTGTAGATTTGGAAGTCTATGGTAATATAGTTCATAGGGTGTTTTGTTGTGTCGTTTGTTAATCAGGACCCTATTTTGTATGTAGCAAGCCGTACTAATTGCTTCTGCCCAATATTGGTTGGCTAAATTAAATTCATTGAGCATAGCCCTAGCGGCTTCCTGTAGAGTTCTATTTTTTCATTCGACTATCCCATTTTGTTGGGGGTTCTAGGACATGAAAATTCATGTATGTATCCTTATAGAATTCCTCGAACCGTTGATTTTCAAATTCTCCCCCGTGGTCACTCCTAAGTCTTTTGATTTTAGTATCGGTTTTCGCATAGTGACTTGGCTCCATGTGAATCAAATAGATCAAGGTGCAGGAGCTCAAGTGTGGTTTGAGTTAGATCAGATTGAATTAGTTTGTGATTGGATCTGGTTTGCTTATCTTGATTACATGATTCACATATTAGGTTTTCATGATTTTTAATTTTGGGGATACCTTTAATTAAGCTAAGTTGGGTGATTTTTGAAATAATTTTTAGGTTAGTGTGACCTAATCTCCTATGCCAGAGGTTTGATTGTTCTAACTGAGTTAACATGCATTTAGGTACTAAGGGAAGATTTATAGTGTAAACATTATTTTTCCTAGTGCCCTTAAGCATGATTTCTGAGTTTTGCAAGTTTCTAATCAAGCAGTTAGAATTGTTGAAGGTAACTATATAACCAGAATCACATAACTGACTAATGCTAAGTAGGTTAAAATTGAAGTTTTCAACCAAAAGAACTTTCTTAATAACAAAGTCAGATTTAAGTTCAATATTACCTGACCCAATTACCTTGAGTGTAGCATTGTTGCCAAATGCCACTGAGCCTAGGTTCTTGAACTTGAGTTTGGTGAATTTCAATTTATCTCCAGTCATGTGTCTGGAGCAACCGCTATCCAACATCCATTGGTCCAAATCTTTATGTTCCTACACATAAAGAGTTTTGTTGATTTTGATCCAATTAGAGTCAGGAATAGCTTAAATTGATTTTCACTGCCTAGTCTGTCTCACCCAAATCTAGGGTTTTCAATCACGTTAGACTTATAGGTTTTGTGAGACCGGTTTTGATAAAAGAATTTTTGAAAAACATGATTTATTTTGAAAAACTTAATTAATTTTGAAAACAATTGAATTTATTTTGAAAAACTTAATTAATTTTGAAAACAATTGAATTTATTTTGAAAGTAATGTTTAAATCTACAACAAACTGAAAATCTGAGTTAGATTCGAATTTGACAAAGAATAATTTGAATTTGAATTTCAAAAATTGGCTTCCAGGTCTTGGCGAGGCACTAGGCCTTCTTTGTCCGTAGCCTTATTGGATCATCAACCCTTTCCTTGACAAATCCTTTTAATAAATTTTATTTTCAAAATTAGTCTTTGAAAAATTCTGGTCTAACTAGTTTGGGTCTTGGATCAGTAGCTTCGGCTAGTTTCACCAGTCTAAAGAGACCAAGTAGAGAATACTTGACCTTATTAGAATTGGTTTCCCTAACGTACTATCATCTCACCTCCACCCAATACTATGTTGTCAAATTTTAGCTAGTTAAGTTGGTTCAGTCCATAAACTAACCATTCCTAAATCTGAACATAGTAAATTGCAGAAATTAAGTAAACAATCAATCATGTAAATTGCAAGCAAGAATTGAATTTTATCTAACAATAAATATTATTTTCAATTTGGCTCCCCCTGGACTAAAGCCACGATAATGGTCTGGCAAGATGTGAATCTTGTCCTTGGGGATCCAATATTGATTTGATTCAGTTTGTTTGTTCAGGCATAGTTTGGGTACCCATTCCTGAACTTTAGGTCTGGACTGGTTCAGTACAGCAAAGTAGGATCTTTGTCTAGATTTGGTTCTGTAGCCTAGTCCGGATCGATTTAGAACCGATTTCTGTTTTCCAAGAATCATGTCAAGATTCTTGGAACCAGAAGTAAATCGTTCTAACGCTGATCTAAGATCCTTAACCTGAGTTTTCAGGGAGGGGTTCTCTTTCTCAAGTTTTTCAACTTGAGTATGTTGGAAACGAGATGGCTAGAGAGGGGGGAGGGGGTGAATATAGCCAATCACTTTTCTCTGAAACTTAACAGGTTTCCTGCACTCAACTTATCAGTAGCACAGTGGAAGAATCAAAAGGAAATGAAGCAATGCAGTAAACGAAAACAGAAACCGAAGACAAACAACCACAATTAGCAAGATCGCTAACAAGGAGGGTTTACAAGGTTCGGGGATAACATGCCCCTACTCCTTGGCGTACCCTTATGGTGGGCGATCCCTTGATCGTCGGCAGATCAAGCCCCGGTTATCACCGAATAGAAAGCAACCTCCTTCTCGGTGGAGAAACCTCTCCACAGTGTTTCAATCACAGATAAAGTTTAAGCACAAAGAAACAACAGGAAGGATCTTACTCAAACACTTAGCAAGGACAAGAACGCAGCAAGTTCCCTGAGCTCCACCCAGTGGCGATCTCACGCAAGAACCCTTCTTCGTGTCTTCCCACTGTCGGACTCCCAGCTCCTTGTTCTCTCCTTCAAGCGCTCAAGTAATGGATGATTGCTTCTCAAAATCAGTAGCTTGCTCAAAAGTGATGAAGCTTCAAGAACGCAGCAAGCTTGGAATCGGGGAACTCAAGGCGCAGCAAGAAGATTAGTTCAAGAACTCTGCTTCCACGAAGCTAACTTTTGCGCTTTTGATTCTCCACACAGCACCAGGTGACAACATCCTCCGTAGCCTCCAGCTACCACGCTGCCAACGCCAGCTACCACTGAGCCCTCTCTGGTCTTCCTGAGATCCTCTCAGCCAAGCCACAGTCTCGGCTCCAGTCTGTAGCTCGGCCGTTGCAACCTGAAATGGAGAATCGGGCAAACTTGCTCCAAGGAAAGCCTCCATTGACCTCTCCTTGAGTGTTTGAATCCTCTCCTGTCACCTGTAGCTTAATCACAGTGTTAGAGCAGCGTATCAGACAGTAAATCAAATATCAGATGTAAGTGGCAGTAAATCGGATATGGTCAGACGCGATCAGAGCGTCTGACAGCGCATTTTGAATTAAAGTGATCGGTCACCGGACCGATCCAGGGCTTGTGGGTCGGTCACCAGACCGATCCACTGCTTCGCTGGGATTCCCAGCTCTCGCGGCTATACACGCCTGATCGGTCACCCGACCGATCAGAGTGAAGCATGATCGGTCACCAGACCGATCAGAGTGAAGCCTGATCGGTCACCCAGACCGATCAGGGCAGATGAACAGTGATTTTTTAATCAGATCCAAAGTCCCTGATCGGTCAACGGACCGATCCAGGACATTGATCAGCAAGGGAACTCACTCACCGTCCGCTCCCTGATCGGTCACCAGACCGATCAGGAGCAAGGCAGTGAGGAAGCAGCCTGCTCCCTGATCGGTCACCGGCCCGATCAGGAGCCACACAGTAGATTCCCAACCTCACTGTGCGCTCCCTGATCGGTCTCCAGTCCTATCAGACATCGCTGGATCGGTCACCAGACCGATCCACGAAGGAGCAGCGTGCCAATGTCCCTGATCGGTCACCAGACCGATCCAGGGACTCAAACCTAGCTCTCCAAGCTAGGAATTCATCCACCTTAGCCCTCCAAGCTAAGGATTTTTCCATCTAACCCTCCAAGTTGGGAATTTGCACCTAACCCTCCAAGTTAGGACTTTTCACCTAGCCCTCTAAGCTAGGACTTTTCACCTAGCCCTCCAAGCTAGGACTTTTCACCTAGCCCTCCAAGCTAGGACTTTTCACCCAACCCTTCCGAGTTAGAACATTATCCAACCTAGCCCTCCAAGCTAGGCACCTGACCCTCCCAGCCAGGACTTTTTCACCTAATTCTCCAGGATGGGAATTTGCCCTAACCCTCCAAGTTAGGACTTTTCACCTAGCCCTCCAAGCTAGGACTTTTCACCCAACCCTTGCAAATTAGGACTTTTCCAATACCTAGCCCTCCAAGCTAGGATTTTTCACACCTAACCCTCCAAGTTAGGATTTTCCAACACCTAGCCCTCCAGACTAGGATTTTTCATACCATGCCTGATCCCCGATCAGGACTTAATCATAATCAATAATCATCCACCTAAACTAAAATCGGTGTCAACACTAAAACAACAATCAGGGCCAGACTGCATCAACAATCTCCCCCTTTTTATTGTTTGACAATCCGATTTTAAGTTTAGGGATTCTCAATCAATAGCTCAACTTTAGAATCATAGGGGAATCCAGATCCCCCCTACAACATGATCATTCTAAACTTAACCAATCCACACTCTCCCCCTTTATCGAACACCGAAAAGGGACTAGAGGGGCTGTTAAGTTCTAAACAAACTCCCCCTCAACCCTAGGGGTATCCCAAATCAACTGAGATGTGATAGGTTGTTGAATAACCATACGAACACATGTGAAAAAGATAGAGCAAGATATAGCAATCACATGCATCATATGAACACGAAGTATCAACTCACAAGGCATGCCATAACATTTATATGTATCAAGTAGACATGGCATTACAAGCATGAACATAGCTATAGATCAAAGATACAGATAATATAGCATAGCATCAACAAGAAGCAAAATCATGGAAATCCATAAAATACCCAGATAAAACACAAGATGCAATACACATGCATCACAGTCATATAGACAACATGGCATCAATAATAGACATACTAAGAGTAGATAAGCATGTGAGGAATGGTCAGACAAGTCAAAGCATCAGATATCCAGACAAGTTGCAAAATACGTGTGGCACAAGGCCACAATAGTCAAGTCACAGGGCATACAACCCAAAAGTCACACAAATCATCCATACAGACCACAGAGAAAGGTAAGAAGCATCCAAGCTCAACCATCAGCAGGAGGGACGTCATCGTCCACAAGATCATCCATCGTGGTATCAGTAGGAGCAAGAGGCCCAGGTGCAGTACTCGATGAAGCTGCACCTCCTGGAAATGTGTGGCTGCGCCACTCATCATACCATGTCTGCTGGAGTGTACGGGTCCCCGAGACCTCAGTCTCGATCCTGGTCAGTCGGCCATCAAGAGAGCGAAAACCTGACCGAAACCCCTCGCGATCTGTCTCCCTCAACTGAACAAAATCCTGTAGCATCTGATCCAGCTCTAAGATCTGCCAGCGCAGATCTGGATTCGGCTCGTCATAGTTATCATCATCAGCAACAGCGGCTGGCGCCTGAACCTGTGGACCTCCCCTTGGTAACTCACCAAGAACCCTACCATCTTTCCAAATCAACATCCGATCGGGCCCCCGAACAATGATGCCGGACTTGGCGAATGCTCGCCGCCCAAGTCTGCAATCCTGTCGCACCATAGGCATCGTCCGGCCCTTGGTGACATAAACACCTACTGACATGAGCCAGTCGGTGATGACGTGACCAATAGGCATGTAGACCGTGCGTCGGCTGGACTCTCGATAAGATAAGATGGACTGGAAGATGCTCTCCATGATATCGAAGTCCAAACGGCGGTGCATGCCGTAGAGCATCAGACAGTGATAGGGTCGGATCTCAGCTAAAGGTTTGGAGGTGATTGGGAGGATACAATTCGTGATGATCTTGAATAATATGTAGCTAGTGGGAGAAAGACGGAGTGCAACAAAGGTAGGAAAGTCAGGGCCAGGCTCATCAAGATCGTCTGGGCGGGGATGACCAAAGAAATACTGATGGACAGAATAAGGGGTAACATCTGTAAATGGTGCTAGTAGGGGATTAGGAAGCTCGGGATAGATCGAATACATGTTTGGTGATCGTCGACCACCCAGAAAATCGGCAAGTATGTCATAAGAAAAATCGAGAGTCTTTTTGGCGACTTGAGTAGTGAACTCGAAACTGCCTTGAGGACCCTGCTGAAGGTTATTGTAAAACTCCGAGACTAGGTCATAGTTGATGGTTTGCTCTAAGGAGAGGAGGAACCCAAGATTGTAAAAAGTAACGATCTCCATGATCGATGGACAGTACTCAGTCAGGAAAGGAACATCGATGGATCGGCAGGGTAGCATTTTGAAAGTCCTTGATTGGAAAGACTGCTCACAGGCGGCGTTTGGAAATCTAGAGCTCGAAGAGGGCTGTGGCCTCTTGGAGGGGGTAGAGGAAGAGGGGGCTTTCCCTTTGGAGCTGCCCTTTACAGCTTCTTTGCTCTTGGAAGACTTCCTAAAGGGGTGAATTGATCATACGATCATGATTTAATCAAGGAAGTGATCACACACAGTTTGAAATGATTGATCAGGATGGACATAGATTGAATCACACATACAAGAGTTGATCATCAAAGGGCAATCATATGCACCAGATTAATCATGAAAGATAAAACCCAATCATAAGATAGACATTAAATCAAGATCAAAAGTAGAACAAATGAAAGATTTGATTTGATCATTTGGTGAGAAGGTAAGGTCACGGCAAATACACGAGGGTCATGGCACAACAGCAAGAATAAGACCAAAACATGGTTAGATCAAAACATAGTTTTATAAACTGATTTACAAGAAAATCGAAGCCAAAAATTCACTTTGGTGCCATTGAGGTTGGTTTGAAGATTGGAAGCACAAGCTTGCGCAGAAGAAGCCTCGGCGCAAGACAGAAATGTAGAAGATTGGAGCAAACCGTGAACTCGCAGAGAACAGGGAGCACCCGTAGAGACCTTCGCACCAATTCGTACGCACGGAAAGGAGGAAGACGAAGGCACTGGAGAGCTCTCGCACGAAGCAATGGTGGCGAGAATGGGAGGTTTCGGCGCTAGGGTTCGAGAGTGAAGGGTTTTGGGAGGAGTTAATCGGTTGGTGGATCGGCGCACCAACCAGATTTTAATGCACCTGAACGGATCACCATTCGATCTGATGGAGCCCAGACCGATCAGGCTCTGGCCTGATCGGACTAGCTTGGTCCTGATCGGTCTAGTGACCGATCAGGAAGGATCCTGATCGATCGGCTGACCGATCAGGGAGGGGACAGTAGAGTCGGATGATTTTCGAAGAACCCTCCTGATCGGTCTGTGGACCGATCCCAGCAGGGTGCCAGATCGGTCTGGAGACCGATCCAGGCTAGTTCAGAACACTTGGTCAAGATTCCGGAAGGTCACTGCTTGCCTCGCTGATCGGTTTGTGGACCGATCACCAAAGGAAGGAGCCAGATCGGTCCGGAGACCGATCAGCCATATGCCTGATCGGTCCGGTGACCGATCAGGGATCCTGATACACCCTGATACGAACTGAAATGTTCAGTTTCAGAATTTCTGAATTTTTCCAACGAGATCTGATGAAGTTTATCGATCTTGGATATGATCTCTTGACTTAAATTGATCCCTGAACAAGGATCAAAAGTCCTTATAGGTCCAACAATCACTTTGATCCATCTAAATGGAGTCAAACTCAATCAACAATCACTCAAGCAATTTCAACTAAGTTTGTATCAAATCCAATGTTCCAATCATGTTTCCCTGATTGGAATGTCCAAGTATGATCATGGAGCCATATACACATATGTTATGCAATGGTTTTCCCCATACTTGGTCACCACCGTGATTATTACCTCGTCAACTTAATTTCTCAAGGGATGCATTGACATTTTGGGAAATAGAGTTGAACCTAACATCTCACCCCATATCTAGCAAACAAAAACATTTTGGTAACCCTTATAGTTTGTGTGAGATGTCCCCAAGGTTACCCAATTGTTTCCCAACAATTTCGAAATAATCATGAAGGGTTTGAGAGCAATTTGAAAATCATGAAGCGCGACACATTCCCAACTCCCGTCTTAGGAAACTAAACTCATTTTCGGGGAGTGGTTTAGTGAAGATGTCAGCTAGGTTTGACTTGGACTCTACATGAGAGAGTATAATATCTCCCCTAGCTACATGATCCCTAATGAAATGGTGACGCACCTCAATATGTTTGGTCCTAGAATGATGGACTGGATTCTTAGTTAAATTAATTGTGCTTATGTTATCACATAACACTTGCACACCCTTGTAACTCAATCCATAGTCCTCTAAAGTATGTATCATCCACAACAATTGTGATACACTCTCTGCCATGGCGATATATTCTGCCTCGGTTGTGGAGAGAGCAACACAATGTTACTTCCGACTTGACCAACTTACTAAGGACGAACCTAAGAATTTGCAACCCCCACTTGTGCTCTTTCGGTCCAACTTACATCCAGCGTAGTCAGAATCCGTATAGCCAATTAAATCAAATGACTCGGTACGGGGGTACCATAGACCGACTCCAATTGTGCCTTTGAGATATCTTAAAATTCGCTTAACAGCGATTAAGTGAGATTCCTTGGCACAAACTTGATACCTAGCGCACATACCTACAGCAAATAGTATATCAGGTCGACTAGGTGTAAGGTATAGCAAACTACCTATCATACTTCGATATTGAGTTAAATCAACGGGTTTACCACTCTCATCATTGTCTAATCTTGTGTTTGTCACCATGGGAGTGGTTACCTCTTTTGAATCACTCATGTTGAATTTTTGAAGCATTTCTTGTGTATACTTTGATTGGTGCACATGGATCCCATCGCGAGTTTGCTTGATTTCAAGTCCAAGGAAGAAGGTCAACTCTCGCACTAGACTCATTTCAAACTCACTCTCTATGTGTCCAATAAATTCATTCAAATAGCCCTTATTGTTTGAGCCACAAATTATGTCATCGACATATACTTGGGCTACAAAAATGTTGTCACCATCTCTTCGTAGAAATAGTATAGGGTCTATTTGGCCTCTAACGAAGCCCTTCTCAATTAGAAATGTCGACAACCGCTCATACCAAGCTCGGGGTGCTTGTTTAAGGTCATAAAGTGCCTTTTTGAGCTTGAACACGTGGTTTGGAAATTCGGTACTCTCAAACCCCGGAGGTTGTTCGACGTAGACCTCTTCTCGAATTAAACCATTTAGAAAGGCTGATTTGACATCCATTTGATATAACTTGAAGCCACGATGTGCTGCAAATGCAAGCATCAATCGGATGGACTCTAATCGTGCCACGGGAGCATAAGTCTCATCATAATCAAGGCCTTCAACTTGACTGTAGCCCTTGGCTACCAAGCGTGCCTTGTTTCTAATGATTTCTCCCTTGTGGTTTAATTTGTTTTTGAAGACCCATTTGGTTCCAATAATGGTGGTCTTCTTGGGTCTAGGGACTAAGTCCCAAACTTGACTCCTTTTGAATTGACCTAGTTCATCTTGCATTGCAATGATCCAATCGGGATCACTTAATGCTTCGTCAATTTTCCTAGGTTCAATTTCAGAAATTAGGGCAACTTCATTAGCCTCATTCCGGAAGAATGATCTAGTTCTAACTATTGGGACCGGGTGCATGATGACATGGATACGGGTTCGTAATTTTTAAAAATAATTACGTGCAGCGGAAGAATTAGCATAAATAATTTTAACCACGTATCTAGCATGCAACCTTATGATGTGTGGACATGATCATAAATTAAAATTTTACAGAAAAGTAAACTAATTTACTTAGTACCTCGCGTAACTCGAAGAAAGGGACGAGATCCAACCGTAGCGTCCCTTGGAAGCTTCGCCTCTATTCGCGTCCACGCCGAGTTCTCTTCGGGATGACTTCGCAAAGCCACGAGTTTTGTGCCGACAAGAACTACTAGATTCTCCAAAGGCACAACTAGAATATCAAGAGAGAGAGATGGAAACTAACCACCAAGTAACGGAATCAAGATTCCGGGGGAAGGAAGGAGTTGCGACCCGCTTCTTCTTCTTTGGCACCTTCATGGTGGAGGAGGCTCACGACAGCCCTAGGCGGTGCGCCGGCCCTAGGGGAGGAGAGAGGGTGCCGGCCCTAGAGAGAGAAAGAGGGCGCCGACCCTAGAGAGAGAGAGGGAGAATAAGAGAGAGAGAGAGCTTGTTACTTTATCTCTTGATTGATTGGAATTCAAGCCTTGTCTTGGTTCCTTTATATAGTAGCCTCTCCATCGCCAAGTCTCCCTTTTAACGGAATAAATTTTTATAAGAAATTTATCCTATAAATTTTCTTATGAATTATTCCGTTATGCCAAGTTTTATTATAACTAAATTTATAATAAAACAAATACATCTCCCTTTTTATTATGGAATAAAATTTACAAGAAATTTAATATATAAATTTTTCTTATTATGGAAAAATCAATTCATAATTGATTTTATAAAATAAAATAACCAATCCATGGTTCATTTTAATTTCCATAAAAAGAATAAATTTATTGTATAAATTTTTCTTATCATTGAAAAATCAATTCATAATTGATTTTATAAAATAAAATAAACCAATCCATGGTTCATTTTAATTTCCATAAAAGGAATAAATTTATTATATAAATTTTCTTATCATGGAAAAATCAATTCATAATTGATTTTATAAAATAAAATAAACCATTTAAAGTTTATTTTAATTTCCATGAAAATAAATTTATTTACATAAATTTCTTTATATTTATTTATACATAATTTTATAAAACAAATCGCGCTTGATTTATTTTATAATTTAAAGCAAATAAATTGGTTTCCCTCCATGTGGTGGCCGGCCAAACCAAAGAGGGTGGGGACCCTCTTTGGCCGGCCAAACCAAGCCGCCTCCTCGCGAATTAAACTCATTTAATTCGCCCAATAAGCCTTCAAAAGACTTAGTCATTTTAAGATTCCGATGCGCCTCTGATAAATTCAGATTTGACTTATTTCTCTTGATCAAAAAATCCAATTTTCAACTCGTTTTAAATCCCTCAGATTACTCGTAGTGCGTGTGACTAAATAGGCTTTCGATTTATGTTGGCTGTCTATAATTCATCAATTATAGAACGATCATGAGTGGCACCTAGTAGTACATCATGATCCCCAATTAATCGAAAGATCAACGGTTGACCTCAGAAATAATTCTGAAACCCTTCAGCAGCTTTAATGAATCGTGCCTCATTCCCTTCACCATCTTATACCCACTTGGTTCAGGATACGGTCTATGTGTGTCAGTCCCCACTAGGCTGAATACGTCACACCTAGCCCAAGTTATGTCTTTCTCGTCCAATGGATTCTAATTACTCTCATGTTTCCTAGAGATTCATACTCGGAACATGTTATGCTCTGGCCAGAGGCTTCGAGTAACAATCCAACGATAGGCCTTGGGTATACATCTCCTCGCAAGGAGTGGTGAATCCTTTGTAGGCTGTTCAAACATCTTCGAGCACTTCGGCTTATACCCAACCATGCATCCTGGGTCCACACCTCCTTAGAGATGCTTGCTTAACATGTCAAAGTATAAGTCTCCATGACCAAGATGACTTGAACACCGCAAGTCAAAGGAACATCGCACTTAAGCTGCAGCAAGAACTTCATTGACATATCTATATGTAGATTACCATATGAAGTTTTACAGCCAGTCACTCCAATGAACTAGTTCCCTTAACTAGTATCCATGTTTATCTCCGGACATCCCAATGTCACCAGCCAGTGAGAATCAGCTGATTAGAGAATAACCCATGCTAGTCTCAAAGAATTGATAGTGTCCGTATATATCAATTCATCGACTAGGGACAATTTCAATACTTCACAATTGCACATGTAGAGATAATCACTAGTTGTGAATTCATCACAAATTCTCTCATGCTGTGAATTGTATTGCAGACATTCAGTAAATGAGTTCAAGATCTCAATCAAATACATGAACATGTATACTCAAATAGTAAATTTTCATTTATTAAAGTAAATGATTACAATCATAAGGCGATTGCCTTAGGACACTTCTCTCATATTACTAACAAACTCCCACTTGGCCTAATGCCAATCGCTACGGTATCCAATACCACAGGCTCTCACATGACCCTCAAACTTGCTTTGAGGCAATGCCATAGTTAAAGGATCCGCTAAATTCCTTTCAGTGGGAATTTTCTCAATTTGTATATCATTCCTACTTATAATCTCTCTGATCAGATGATAGCGGCGAAGCACGTGTTTGGATCGCTGATGAGACCTTGGTTCCTTTGCTTGTGCAATAGCTCCATTGTTGTCGTAATAAACCGGTATTGCTTCATCAATGGTTGGAACCTCACCATGTTTTGAGACAAATTTCTTGATCCAGACTGCTTCCGTGGTAGCATCCGCTACGGTGTCTTGTTTGGAACTCTTCCAACTTATTGCGCCTCCATTCAAAGTAAATACATATCCAGACTGAGATTTGGAGTCATCCTTATCTGTCTGGAAACTGGCATCTGTTTACCCACGTATTACCATATCTCCTTCTCCATATATTAGGAACACATCCTTAGTTCTTCTTAAGTACTTAAGGATTGTCTTGACAGCCGCCCAATGATCCATTCCTGGATCAGACTGGTATCTGCTCGTGACGCTCAGAGCATACGATACATCGGGCCTAGTACATAACATAGCATACATAATAGATTCTATCGCGGATGCATAAGGAATCTTATTCATGCAAATCCTCTTATCTTCTGTGCGCGGACACATAGACTTTGAAAGGTTGATCCCATGCCTGATGGGAAGGTAACCTTTCTTGGATTCCGACATGCTAAACCTTTTTAGCACTCGGTCTATATATGTAGACTGTGAAAGACTAAGCAACCGTTTTGATCTATCTCTATAGATTCTAATCCCAAGGATATAGGTTGCTTCTCCCAGGTCTTTCATGGAGAAAGTTTTGGACAACCAAATTTTAACCGACTGTAAGACTGATATATCAATTCCTATAAGTAATATGTCATCGACACAAAACACTAGGAATACGACTTCACTCCCACTAACCTTCTTGTACGCACAAGGTTCGTCAGGATTTTGTGAGAAATCAAACTCTTTGATTGTCTCATCAAAACGGATGTTCCAGCTCCTGGATGCTTGCTTCAGTCTATATATGGATCGTCGAAGCTTGCATATTTTGGTTTTATCAACCGATGTGAAACCTTCAGGTTGTATCATGTATACATCCTCAAGCAGGTTTCCATTAAGGAAAGCTGTTTTCACATCCATTTGCCATATCTCATAATCATAATGAGCTGCTATGGCTAGGAGCATCCGAATGGATTTAAGCATAGCTACTGGCGAATAGGTTTCGTCATAATCAATTTCTTGTTTCTGACGATATCCTTTTGCCACTAATCTAGCCTTAAAGGTAACAACATTACCTTCCATGTTGGTTTTCTTCTTGAAAACCCACTTGCACACTATGGGCTTAATCCCTTCAGGTGGGTTAACCAAGTCCCATACTTGATTTTCGTACATGGAATCCATTTCCGACTTCATGGCTTCAAGCCATTTGTCCCTTTCTGAACTTTTCAGAACATCTTCATAACTGATAGGTTCGTCATCGCTTATAAGTAACACGTCGTTCGATTCACTTATGAGAAATCCGTATCTCTCTGGAATATTGCGTATCCTATCAGACCTTTGAAGAGGTGGTGTTGTTTTAGGTTCAACTGATAGCTCATCATTATGAGTTATTGGTTGAGGGTCTAGACTAGGTGTCTCTTTAATGTCTATTGGAGTTTCTTGAACTTCATCAAGTTCAATGCCACTCCCACTGTTTTCTTGTAAAAGAAATTCATTTTACAGAAATACAGCATCCCTTGAAACAAACACCTTTTGTTCCAAGGGATGATAGAATTGGTAACCCTTCGTTTCCTTAGGGTATCCAATAAATAGACATTTATCAGACTTAGCATCCAATTTGTCTGATACTGCCCGCTTCACATAAGCAGGACAACCCCATATCTGAAGGTGAGTTAAGTGGGGTTTCTTACTATTCCTCCTCTCATATGGAGTAGTAGAGACTACCTTGGTCGGGACTCTGTATAGCAGGTAAACAGCTATCTTAAGTGCATAGCCCCAAAAGAATTTTGGAAGAGTTGCATGATTCATCATCGACCTAACCATGTCCATCAAGGTTCGGTTGCGCCTCTCAGATACACCATTATGCTGTGGTGTATACGACGGAGTCCATTGAGACAATATCCCATTGTCCCTAAGATAATCTTGAAACTCTTGACTTAAGTATTCACCACCCCGATCGGATCGAAGTATCTTAATACTTTTACCAAGCTGTTTCTCTACTTCATTTCTGAACTCTTTGAATTTCTCAAAAGCTTCAGATTTGTGTTTCATCAAGAACACATACCCGAATCGTGAGTGATCATCGATAAAGGTGATGAAGTAGCTATAGCCTCCTTGTGCAAGAGTTGACATTGGTCCACATACATCAGTATGTATTAGACCAAGCAATTCTCCCACTGGATTACCTTTTCCGGAAAAGGGTAATTTGGCCATCTTGCCTTTTAAGCATGATTCGCATGTATCAAATGAACCGGGTTCAAATGATTCCAAAATTCCACATCGGTGTAATTCGGTCATGCGTTCTTACTTATATGGCCAAGACGACAATGCCACGTATAGGAGTCTATTCGATTATCTATTCAAGCACGTTTGTTGCCAACTTCGATATTGAAAACGTCACCGGATAAATCTAACGTGTAGATATCATTGCACAAAGTTCCATTCCCATAAAGAACGCCATTTAAAGTTATGTAACAACAATTGTTACTAAAAGTTAAATGATAACCCTTTTCATTCAAACATGAAATAGATACAATGTTCTTTATTAACGAAGGAACAAAATAACAATTATCCAATTCTAAGATACGTCCAGTAGGGAGATTTAGCTAATATGTTCCGATGGCAACAGCAGCATTCTTTGCTCCATTTCCAACTCGCAAATTCGCTTCTCCCTTGACGAGTCTTCTTCTATTCCTTAGCCCTTATATGTCATTACATATATGTGAGATACACCCAGTATCAAGTACCCAGGTATTTGAGGAAATAGAGTGACATTCAATAACGAAGATACCTGAAGAGGATGGGGCATCGATGCCTTCTTCTTCAAGGACTCAAGATAAACCTTGCAGTTTCTTCTCCAGTGACCCTCCTTGCCACAATGATGGCAAGTTCCTTTTGTTGTCTTTTCAGTCTTTTTGGCCTTTTTCTTCTTTCCTTTATTCTGTTCTTTGCCCTTCCTCTTAGAACCTTTCTTCGAGGAACCAACTAACAGTACCGTCTTTTGATCCTGCTTCACAGAAGGCTCTACAGTCTTCAGCAGGTTGAGCAACTCAGGAAACTGGTCTGGAGTTGCATTTTCAGGAGGACGGTTGGGAAGTTGATTTTCAAGGACATAAGCAAGCTTCTCTGCCTTGAGGACTATCCTCAGGTTTCGAAGCCAGTCCATGAAGTTTAGCCCAGTCAGTTTATTGGTGTTCAAAATGGAATGCAAATTCAGAGAAGACATGATCGAGTGATTATCCTAGAAATACAAATTGAGCTTATGTGAGAAGAATGATAAAGAATGCATCAACATACATTAATTAAATCCTATTTATTTTTCGAATTGAATAACCCTTTTTATCAATTCGGGAGATCGTAGGAGCATCTCAAATAGGTTGATATCCAACCATAGATAAGAACAACCATGGTTGTGGCCATCAAGTTATTCTTAGCTATGAAGGTAGGTAATTATACCGATTACATATCACATATATGTAACTATCACTTTATGCTATCAACTAATTGAATATTTGCATAAATCATTGGGTTGTTAACTCATTAACAAGTATGCAACAATATACAAAGCACCCAACTGCACCTCTCTTTACATCGACCTTGGCTGTGGCACAACAAATCGATGCTCCAAGCTTAAGGCTGACCCATTAATCAAGAAATAGTTTTAATATGGTTGGAGCTCATTCAACCATTTAGTCATGCTTGGATGTGTCCAACAACCAAAACTAAGGATTGACCTCTGACTCCAACTATATTATTCATAAACTAATTCCATGTTTTGAACATGTTGAGGTTCAAGCCGGGCATGGATGTGTCCATCAACCCAAATGAGAAACAAAACTCCGATTCTAACCATATTAATGGAAGTGTTGGCCTTAATATTTTGTAAGGGGTTTTGGGTCTTATCCTTTCTTTTCTAAGCACATTCATTACATATAATTATGTCATGACTAACGATTTTCTCAATAAAGTATGTACGTGACTTAATTTATTAAGTCTCATTTATTGAATTAGGAATCGGATTTCCTAATTCTAATTTCATACTTTATTCAAGGAATTGTTTTGGGAAACAATTTCCTAAATTGTCATAATCAATTTCGGAAATAATATGTTTAAGACTTT
Source organism: Boesenbergia rotunda (assembly GCA_024364735.1). Lineage (NCBI taxonomy): Eukaryota > Viridiplantae > Streptophyta > Magnoliopsida > Zingiberales > Zingiberaceae > Boesenbergia > Boesenbergia rotunda. The sequence goes on along the minus strand of JAGFNQ010000438.1, from coordinate 427,581 downwards.
TGATTTCTCTAAATCAAATCTTATTAAATTAAGAGACAGATTCCCTTAATTCAACCACATATTATTTTCATGAAAATCTCTTTTAAGAAAACTCTATAGGAAACCATTTTCCTAATTAATTTTGGAGACAACAATATGTAAGAGCATCACCTCTTAAATCAAATTTCCAAGATTTGATCACATATTTTATTCATGGATTAATTAATTACAATAAATTGTTTTCTAAGGGTGGCTCCCCGAGGCTCAGATACCGAAAGAAAAGAAATTTGTCGTAAATCCAATTTGGTCCGCTCCCCGAGGCGTAACCAAATTAAACATGACAATTTTATTCAAAATGGGAAATTAAATTACAACAACTAATTTTAAATTGGACGGCTCCCCGAGGCTCAATCCAAAATAAAGAATTTTGTTAATAATTTAAAACCAATTCGAATTTAATTGTCAATTAATGATCCATAAATTTGTCAAGACTTTCTTGAAAGAAAGTGCCCAAAATTGCAAGATTTCATAATAGGTTTTCAGAATAATTGTAAGTTTCTGGTACAAAGAAAACTTACATATTTCCAAAATTGGATAATTTCCAAAACTGGAAATTTCCAAAATTGGAAAGTTTCCAAAATGGGAAGTTTTCACAATTATCATAAAATTTCAGAAATTAGGATATTTTAAAAGTTTGCGAAATTTCATAAGGATTTCTAAACTTTGAAATTCCTAAATCTAAAATTTATTATAATTGGAAAGTTTCCATGATTGAAAATTTTTCCAAAATTGAGATCATGACAAAGTTTTCCGCAAAACAATTATATGATTATATCGAACACTAACCTTGCTCTGATACCACTGTTGGGACCGGGTGCATGTTGACATGGATACGGGTTCGTAATTTTTAAAAATAATTACGTGCAGCGGAAGAATTAGCATAAATAATTTCTCAAATTATTTAAACCACGTATCTAGCATGCAACCTTATGATGTGTGGACATGATCATAAATTAAAATTTTGTAGAAAAGTAAACTAATTTACTTAGTACCTCGCGTAACTCGAAGAAAGGGATGAGATCCAACCGTAGCGTCCCTTGGAAGCTTCGCCTCTATTCGCGTCCACGCCGAGTTCTCTTCGAGATGACTTCGCAAAGCCACGAGTTTTGTGTAACGACCCGGAAAATTTTCCTAATATGTCTTTAAAATATTGAGCATGTTTAGATAATTTTCTAAGGGACCTAGAAATATTAACATGAATTTTAACCTAGAAATCCATGTTTTTCCATTTAAATTGAGGAAATAGGCACTAATGGGCCTTAGATGGGCTTTCTAGTACCATGATTATTGGTGAATTTTAGGTAAAATTTATAGAAATATAAAGGGATTTTAGTGGGAAATATTAACATAATTATGGGGGAATTTATAAGGGATTTTTGAAATATTAGGGAAATAAAATAAAAATAAATGGAAAAAAATTAGTGCATGCACAAAGGATTGAACCTTGGACCTCTTGTACAACCATGCATGCTCTAACCAATTCACCTAGCAAGGGAGTGCTATGAGGAAATGAAGTGGATTATGGTTAAGGCTTGAGGGAAAATGAAGAGACACCATGACTCTTCACTTACCCTCCTTGATGAGCTATAAAGAGAAGCATGGGGGGTTACTTCTCTTCTTCCATCAATACACCTTTCTTCCTCCCTCCCTCCTCATTCTAACCGAAACCCAAGGAGAGGGTTCTCCCTTGGGAAAAGTCCACCTAAGGCTTCATCTCCAAGATCCAAGGTTTTTACAAGGATACAAAGGCTAGGGGTGATCAAGGAGCAACAAGATCTTCCTCCTTCCGTCAAATCTAAGGTCTATAACCAAGATCAACCAATGTAAGACTCCCTCACCTGTGGTATAATGGCTTTTCTTGAAGTTTTACATGATATGGAAGTCTTGTATGCGATTTTATGTTGGAAAAAAAAGACCCATGAACCTAACCTTATAGGTTTCGGCCACCAAGGGATTTGGGTCTAAGGGAATGTTAAAAATCCCTCTCATGTTTTCTAATGTGTTATCATGATGAATATGGAATAAATATAATTTTTGGGGAATTTTTGGAGTACCCTAAAGACCCCTTAGGGTTTGGGACTCTCACCATGATTCTTTGGTTAGGAAAGGGCTTAACCTTTCAAGTATGTACTTTGGGTAACCCCATGATCCAAAAGGAGGTTTAAAGTGAATTGTGTGAATTTTCACAAGGTCTTATGACCCTTGTAAGTTTCGGCCAAGAAGGTTCTAAGGCAAGAAGTTATGGCTTACCTCAAGTAAGGACCCTAATGACTACTATGGTAGGGTATATTGGTGTTTAATGTTTGATTGGAGATTTTTATGGAATTTTTCCATGCACCCATGGCCTTGTAGGGTTTCGGCCAGCCCTAAGAAGGAGGGCTAAAGGTTAGGGATAACCCTAATCATGAGCCCTAATGACTTCCTATGGTCTTATAGGTAATGTATGGTTGTTTCATTACCTTATGCTATCTTACATGTTAATTGAATGATGGAACCCTTCCTTATAGGTTTCAGCCAAGCAAGGTAAATAGGATGTGGGATGAGTTAGGGCTTGATGAATGATGGTTTATACTTATTTATGAAGTATATATAAAGGTTCAAGCTTGTGGTAGAAATTAAGTTACCTATACTCCTAATCCTAAGCACCATATTTTATGTTCTATGTTTATGATTGGATGCCATGCTTAATAGGATTTATTTATGAATGTCTTGTGTTCTATGCCATGCACTTGAATGGTAGGTAGTATGTTTATGGAAGTCCTACTTATGTATGCTTAGGATGAATACCATGCTTATGTATGAAATGCAATGTTTACTTTATATATGTCATGATCATGCAAACCCTATGGAGTAGGATAATTGTCTATGCAAACATGTCATGTTCAATGAATATAATGCAATGCTTACCTTATATGCCATGATCATGCAAGCACTAGAAATAAGAATGATGTTTATGTAAGTAGGCCATGTTCTATGAATGAAGATGCATGTTGTGTTTATAAGTGAAGATGCATGTTATGTTTATGAATGAAAGTACATGCTATGCTTTATGAATAAGATGCATGCTATGTTATGAATGAAAGTACATGCTATGTTTTATGAATAAAGATGCATGCCATGTTTATGAATAACGGCACGGTCGATGGTCGACGGTACGACGGTATGACGGTCATGAGGACCGGTAAATGGGCCGGTAGACGGGCCGGGTCGTTACATATGTTATGTGTATGAATGAAGATGCATGCCATGTTTTATGAATAAAGATGCATGCCATGATGTATGAATGATGAAGCATATGAAGTATTTTACTTTATGAATGGGCTTGTACCGGACCGAAGTATGGGTCCAAGGGATGGGCACCTTAAGAACGCCCCGGTTCTGGACTACCGACTATGCTATCCACGGTTCTGGCACTACCGAAGCTGTGCAACAGGGATGGACACCTTAAGAATGCCCCGGTTCTGGGACTACCGACTATGCTGTCCTTACCCTAGTAGGTCGGGGCTCGCTATCTCGTATTTACTTAGGGATGCGCGCTATGATGTATGTATGTGGTACAAGCCGGGGACCCCCAATGATGTTATGATTATGTTTAAGTATTTAAAAGTATGATTTTAAAAGTTAAGCATCCTTATGTATATGCATTTGACTCATGCATCCATTCATGATATGCACTTATGCTTATGTTATGTTAAGAACCATGTTATGCTTATGTTATGTTAAGAACCATGCTATGCTTATGTTATGATAAGAACCATGCTATGCTTATGCTACGTTAAGAACCATGCTATGCTTATGTTATGTTAAGAACCATGCTATGCTTATGTTATGTTAAGGACCATGCTATGCTTATGTTATGATAAGAACCATGCTATGCTGATGCTATGTTAAGAACCATGCTATGCTTATGTTATGATAAGAACCATGCTATGCTTATGTTATGATAAGAACCATGCTATGCTTATGCTATGTTAAGAACCATGCTATGCTTATGTCATGATAAGAACCATGCTATGCTTATGCTATGTTAAGAACCATGCTATGCTTATGTTATGTTAAGAACCATGCTATGCTTATGTTATGTTAAAAACCATGCTATGCTTATGTTATGTTAAGGACCATGCTATGCTCATGTTATGTTAAGAACCATGTTATATGCTTTATGTTTATGTTATGCCATGTATCATGCATGTTAAGAATGCCTCTTTATGTTTATGTTTTGCCAAGTATTATGCCGTGGTACGAATGTTTATTATGTCATGTTTATGCCAAGTATTATGCCATTCTATGAATTTTTATCATGTTTAGGTTTATGCTATACTACGAATGTTTATTATGTTTATGTTCATGCCATGTCAAATATATGCTAAGTGATCATAAATGCTTATGTTCTAAGTAGAGCACCAAGTATGTAAATGTTTCATGTGCTCATTATTAAGTGATGAATGGTTTTAGTGAGTAGGAAAGAGTCTTACTAAGCCTGTGTGCTTATAGTCTTATTTCCTTATACCGTAGATCACGCAAGGGGACAGTAAGGAAGCAGCAGGAGGGCAATAAAGCATGTGTGTGGTAGTGACTTGGCCATGAAACAATATGTTTGCTTGTCTTATGATAGAACCTTACCTTTACTATTTATGTGCTTGAATGGTGACTTATGTGACTCTATGACATGATGCTAAGTATGACATGATATGATGCTAAGTATGAAGTTAATATGCCAAGTTCCCATGTCATGATGTTAGGAATGGTAGTAGGTGCATTTAGGTGTAAGTTTAAAGTTTTCCGCTACATTATGATGTCCACCTGCCCTACTCATGTTAACGTAACACCGCTTTATGGAAAGAAAAAAAAAAGCGGGCGTTACAGGTTGGTATCAGAGCAGTAACCATCTCACTACACACACATCAAGCCCTCTTCCTGCAGCTTCCAAGTAAGTACCTCTTTGCATATCTTATAGTAGTAAGTAGTCTAGGATACTTTATGATTTTAGAATATGCAAGTATGAACGATGGTTATGATGAACAATATTTTAGGATATGTAGGTATGAATGACACCTTATGGTAGATAATGGAAAGTAATTGCATATTTTATTTACGAAGATATGTACACATGTACATAAGAATGATATTTTAATATTTAGAATTTAAGGGTAGGAAAGTGGTTATATGTTTTAATCACTAGGGTAGAAGAAATTGATTTGCGTGTGTTTCTCTGTATATGTTTGCGAATTGAAAAAAAGAAATGGTTTTGTACTGGCTTAGTCGGTTTGGTACTAACTATGTCATTTTTTTTTTCCAATTCCAGATGTTGCATCAGAACTACACTGAGAGGTGCCGCACGCTGATGAAGCGAATAGAGGAAGTTGAGTACAGTTCGACCCGTGGAATTCAAGGCAACATGGGGTTCTTGGATCGGCTATTCTGGAAACTGGAGCAGGAAGGGTTTCCAGTCGTGGATGATCATAGGATCGGAGCTCTGCTTCGTTCATTGCCCAATCGGGCGAGAGAGGTCGCTCATCAGATCTGGGGGCAGCACGGGTGCCGTATCTCATATATGTAGTTATGTAGGCAGCTTCTCCGCCATGAGTTTCCGGAAGATCTGGGGGACTCGGAAGAGGATCCCGAGCCATTCGAAGAGGAGCCCGAGCCATTCGAAGAGGATCCCGAGATGTACGAAGAGGATCCCGAGCCATTCGAGGAGGAACCCGAGATGCTCGAGATGTTAGAGGAGGACCCCGAGATGTACAAAGAGGATCCCGAGCCGTCCGAGGAGGATCCTGAGATGTACAGGAGGAACCCGAGATGCTCGAGATGTTAGAGGAGGACCCCGAGATGTACAAAGAGGATCCCGAGCCGTCCGAGGAGGATCCTGAGATGTACGAGGAGGATCCCGAGCCATTCGAGGACGATCCCGAGATGCTCGAGATGTTTGAGGAAGACCCCGGATGTTCGAGGAAGACCCTGAAGAGGTCGAGGAGGTTCCCGAGATAGAAGAAGAGGACCCGATGGAAATGGTAGAAGATCCTGAGGCAGGCCAAGGGGAGATGAACGAGGGGGTGGTAGTCATCGCTATGATGTTCTTTATTATGGGCATGATGGCAGCCCATCTAGCTCACTGAGTTCGGATAGTTTTTCTATATAGGCTTATAAGACTGGATAAAATAAAATCTCATCTACCCTATGGTAACCATATGACAAATATGGACTAATATAATTCCTAAACTCAGGTTGAGGACTAAGGTTTCAGAAGCATAATATGAGTTGGTTTACCCAGAATCACCATAAGTATATGGTTATGATGTATGCGTGCAAGTATATCATGGAGTTAATTATGCCAATATCACCCACACTATTTGAGGACATATTGGACAAACAAAAGGGTGATCTGGATCTTCAAAAAATAAAATAGGAGATCCTAGAAGGAAAGGGTGATGGTTTTCATATCGCCAAAGGGGGAGTACTCTACCTTAGGGATCGTCTATGTGTTCCTAATGATCCGGAGCTTCGAAGGGAAATACTGGCAGAGGCTCACGGAACCCCTTATGCAATGTATCCTGGATCCACCAAGATGTATCAAGATCTGAAGGAGAAGTTCTGGTGGTCCGGTATGAAAAGGGATGAGGCTCAGCATGTTAGTACTTGCATGACTTGCCAGCAAGTGAAAGCAGAACACCAGCGACCCGGAGGAGTTCTGCAGCCACTCGCTATTCCGGAGTGGAAATGAGAAGACATCTCTATGGATTTTATTTCCGGACTGGCTCAATTGTATGTTAAGGAGATAATCAGACTTCATGGAGTTCCCAAGACCATCATCTCAGATAGGGATGGTCGCTTTACTTCGCATTTCTGGGAGTGTGTTCAGAAGTCTCTCGACACTAAATTGCGATTTAGCACCGCCTTTCACCCTCAGACTGATGGGTAAACTGAACGGGTGAATCAAGTACTAGAAGACATGTTGCGAGCTTGTGCCTTGGATTTCAAAGGGAGTTGGTGTCGATATCTATGCTTAGCGGAATTCGCTTACAACAATAGCTACCAAGCTACTATCGGAATGACACCTTATGAAGCGTTGTACGGGAGGAGATGTAGGTCTCCGATCTGTTGGTACGAGGGTGGTGAAAAGAAGGTGATGGGACTCACAACGGAGGTCATCGACAGCACCACCCGAGCTATACAGAATATTCGACAACGAATAGAAGCTGCTCAGAGCCGGCAGAAGAGTTATGCCGATGTCCGACGTAGACCACTGGAATTTAATGTTGGTGATTTGGTGTTCCTCAAAGTGGCTCCTATGAAAGGGGTGACAAGATTTGGGAGGAAAGGAAAACTAAGTCCCCGTTATGTGGGGTCGTACCTGATTCTGAAAAGAGTTGGTAAGGTGGCATATGAGCTGGAGCTGCCTTCAGAGATGTCGGCCACACATAATGTGTTCCATGTGTCAACGCTTAAAAAGTGTATCCATAATATGGACCAAGTGATCGAACCACAGACAGTACAAGTGCAGGAGGACCTGAGCTATGAAAGCAGACCTATCCGGATCTTGGATCGGGAAATCAAGAAGCTAAGGAGTAAGGAAGTACCCATAGTCAAGGCTCTATGGCAAAGTCAACGGTTCGAAGAAGCTACCTGGGAACGCGAGGACGAGATGAGGCGCAAGTACCCGGAGTTATTCTAAGTTCGAGGATGAACTTTCACGAGGTATGGGGGATTGTAATGACCCGGAAAATTTTCCTAATATGTCTTTAAAATATTGAGCATGTTTAGATAATTTTCTAAGGGACCTAGAAATATTAACATGAATTTTAACCTAGAAATCCATGTTTTTCCATTTAAATTGAGGAAATAGGCACTAATGGGCCTTAGATGGGCTTTCTAGTACCATGATTATTGGTGAATTTTAGGTAAAATTTATAGAAATATAAAGGGATTTTAGTGGGAAATATTAACATAATTATGGGGGAATTTATAAGGGATTTTCGAAATATTAGGGAAATAAAATAAAAATAAATGGAAAAAAATTAGTGCATGCACCAAGGATTGAACCTTGGACCTCTTGTACAACCATGCATGCTCTAACCAATTCACCTAGCAAGGGAGTGCTATGAGGAAATGAAGTGGATTATGGTTAAGGCTTGAGGGAAAATGAAGAGACACCATGACTCTTCACTTACCCTCCTTGATGAGCTATAAAGAGAAGCATGGGGGGTTACTTCTCTTCTTCCATCAATACACCTTTCTTCCTCCCTCCCTCCTCATTCTAGCCGAAACCCAAGGAGAGGGTTCTCCCTTGGGAAAAGTCCACCTAAGGCTTCATCTCCAAGATCCAAGGTTTTTACAAGGATACAAAGGCTAGGGGTGATCAAGGAGCAACAAGATCTTCCTCCTTCCTTCAAATCTAAGGTCTATAACCAAGATCAACCAATGTAAGACTCCCTCACCTGTGGTATAATGGCTTTTCTTGAAGTTTTACATGATATGGAAGTCTTGTATGCGATTTTATGTTGGAAAAAAAGAAAACCCATGAACCTAACCTTATAGGTTTCGGCCACCAAGGGATTTGGGTCTAAGGGAATGTTAAAAATCCCTCTCATGTTTTCTAATGTGTTATCATGATGAATATGGAATAAATATAATTTTTGGGGAATTTTTGGAGTACCCTAATGACCCCTTAGGGTTTGAGACTCTCAACATGATTCTTTGGTTAGGAAAGGGCTTAACCTTTCAAGTATGTACTTTGGGTAACCCCATGATCCAGAAGGAGGTTTAAAGTGAATTGTGTGAATTTTTACAAGGTCTTGTGACCCTTGTAAGTTTCGGCCAAGAAGGTTCTAAGGCAAGAAGTTATGGCTTACCTCAAGTAAGGACCCTATGACTACTATGGTAGGGTATATTGGTGTTTAATGTTTGATTGGGGATTTTTATGGAATTTTTCCATGCACCCATGGCCTTGTAGGGTTTCGGCCAGCCCTAAGAAGGAGGCTAAAGGTTAGGGATAACCCTAATCATGAGCCCTAATGACTTCCTATGGTCTTATAGGTAATGTATGGTTGTTTCTTTACCTTATGCTATCTTACATGTTAATTGAATGATGGAACCCTTCCTTATAGGTTTCGGCCAAGCAAGGTAAATAGGATGTGGGAAGAGTTAGGGCTTGATGAATGATGGTTTATACTTATTTATGAAGTATATATAAAGGTTCAAGCATGTGGTAGAAATTAAGTTACCGATACCCCTAACCCTAAGCACCATATTTTATGTTCTATGTTTATGATTGGATGCCATGCTTAATAGGGTTTATTTATGAATGTCTTGTGTTCTATGCCATGCACTTGAATGGTAGGTAGTATGTTTATGGAAGTCCTACTTATGTATGCTTAGGATGAATACCATGCTTATGTATGAAATGCAATGTTTACCTTATATATGTCATGATCATGCAAACCCTATGGAGTAGAATAATTGTCTATGCAAACATGTCATGTTCAATGAATATAATGCAATGCTTACCTTATATGCCATGATCATGCAAGCACTAGAAATAAGAATGATGTTTATGTAAGTAGGCCATGTTCTATGAATGAAGATGCATGTTGTGTTTATAAGTGAAGATGCATGTTATGTTTATGAATGAAAGTACATGCTATGCTTTATGAATAAGATGCATGCTATGTTATGAATGAAAGTACATGCTATGTTTTATGAATAAAGATGCATGCCATGTTTATGAATAACGGCACGGTCGATGGTCGACGATACGACGGTACGACGGTCATGAGGACCGGTAAATGGGCCGGTAGACGGGCCGGGTCGTTACATATGTTATGTTTATGAATGAAGATGCATGCCATGTTTTATGAATAAAGATGCATGCCATGATGTATGAATGATGAAGCATATGAAGTATTTTACTTTATGAATGGGCTTGTACCGGACCGATGTATGGGTCCAAGGGATGGCACCTTAAGAACGCCCCGGGTCTGGACTACCGACTATGCTGTCCACGGTTCTGGCACTACCGAAGCTGTGCAACAGGGATGGGCACCTTAATAACGCCCCGGTTCTGGAACTACCGACTATGCTATCCTTACCCTAGTAGGTCGGGGCTCGCTACGTCGTATTTACTTAGGGATGCACGCTATGATGTATGTATGTGGTACAAGCTGGGGACCCCCAATGATGTTATGATTATGTTTAAGTATTTAAAAGTTAAGCATCCTTATGTATATGCATTTGACTCATGCATCCATTCATGATATGCACTTATGCTTATGTTATGTTAATAACCATGCTATGCTTATGTTATGTTAAGAACCATGCTATGCTTATGTTATGATAAGAACCATGCTATGCTTATGCTACGTTAAGAACCATGCTATGCTTATGTTATGTTAAGAACCATGCTATGCTTATGTTATGTTAAGGACCATGCTATGCTTATGTTATGATAAGAACCATGCTATGCTGATGCTATGTTAAGAACCATGCTATGCTTATGTTATGATAAGAACCATGCTATGCATATGTTATGATAAGAACCATGCTATGCTTATGCTATGTTAAGAACCATGCTATGCTTATGCTATGATAAGAACCATGCTATGCTTATGCTATGTTAAGGACCATGCTATGCTTATGTTATGTTAAGAACCATGCTATGCTTATGTTATGTTAAGAACCATGCTATGCTTATGTTATGTTAAGGACCATGCTATGCTCATGTTATGTTAAGAACCATGTTATATGCTTTATATTTATGTTATGTCATGTATCATGCATGTTAAGAATGTCTCTTTATGTTTATGTTTATGACAAGTATTATGCCATGCTTCGAATGTTTATTATGTCATGTTTATGCCAAGTATTATGCATTCTACGAATGTTTATCATGTTTAGGTTTATGCTATGCTACGAATGTTTATTATGTTTATGTTCATGCCATGTCAAATATATGCTAAGTGATCATAAATGCTTATGTTCTAAGTAGAGCACCAAGTATGTAAATGTTTCATGTGCTCATTATTAAGTGATGAATGATTTTAGTGAGTAGGAAAGAGTCTGACTAAGCCTGTGTGCTTATAGTCTTATTTCCTTATACCGTAAATCACGCAAGGGGACAGTAAGGAAGCAGCAGGAGGGCAATAAAGCATTTGTGTGGTAGTGACTTGGCTAAGAAACAATATGTTTGCTCGTCTTATGATAGAACCTTACCTTTACTATTTATGTGCTTGAATGGTGACTTATGTGACTCTATGACATGATGCTAAATATGACATGATGCTAACTATGACATGATATGATGCTAAGTATAAAGTTAATATGCCAAGTTCCCATGTCATGATGTTAGGAATGGTAGTAGGTGCATGTAGGTGTAAGTTTAAAGTTTTCCGCTGCATTATGATGTCCACCTGCCCTACTCATGTTAACGTAACGCCGCTTTATGGAAAGAAAAAAAAAGCGGGCGATACATTTTGTGCCGACGAGAACTACTAGATTCTCCAAAGGCACAACTAGAATATCAAGAGAGAGAGATGGAAACTAACCACCAAGTAACGGAATCAAGATTCCGGGGGAAGGAAGGAGTTGCGACCCGCTTCTTCTTCTTCTTTGGCACCTTCTTGGTGGAGGAGGCTCACGGCAACCCTAGGCGGTGCGCCGGCCCTAGGGGAGGAGAGAGGGCACCGGCCCTAGAGAGAGAAAGAGGGCGCTGGCCCTAGAGAGCGAGAGAGGGAGAATAAGAGAGAGAGAGAGCTTGCTACTTTATCTCTTGATTGATTGGAATTCAAGCCTTGCCTTGGTTCCTTTATATAGTAGCCTCTCCATCGCCAAGTCTCCCTTTTAACGGAATAAATTTTTATAAGAAATTTATCCTATAAATTTTCTTATGAATTATTCCGTTATGCCAAGTTTTATTATAACTAAATTTATAATAAAACAAATACATCTCCCTTTTTATTATGGAATAAAATTTACAAGAAATTTAATATATAAATTTTTCTTATTATAGAAAATCAATTCATAATTAATTTTATAAAATAAAATAAACCAATCCATGGTTCATTTTAATTTCCATAAAAAGAATAAATTTATTGTATAAATTTTTCTTATCATGGAAAAATCAATTCATAATTGATTTTATAAAATAAAATAAACCAATCCATGGTTCATTTTAATTTCCATAAAAGGAATAAATTTATTATATAAAATTTCTTATCATGGAAAAATCAATTCATAATTGATTTTATAAAATAAAATAAACCATTTAAAGTTTATTTTAATTTCCATGAAAATAAATTTATTTATATAAATTTCTTTATATTTATTTATCCATAATTTTATAAAATAAATCGCGCTTGATTTATTTTATAATTTAAACCAAATAAATTGGTTTCCCTCCATGTGGTGGACGGCCAAACTTGTAATGACCCGAAAAATTCTCTTAATATTTTCTTAAAATATTGAACATGTCTAGATAATTTTTCGAGGGGCCTAAAATATTTATATAAAATTTGGCCTAGAAATCCATATTTTCTCATTTAAATTGAGAAATTAAGTACTAATGGGCTTTATATGGGCTTTTTAGTACCATAATTATTGGAGAATTTTAGGTAGAAATTTATATAAATATAAAGGGGTTTAATGAGAAATATGAACATAATTATGGGGGGAATTTTAGGGGATTTTCGAAATTTTGGAAAAAAAATAATAGAAAATAAAAAGGGAAAATAAAATAAAAATAAGGTGCATGGGCCAAGGATTGAACCTTGGACCTCTTGTACAACCATGTAGGCTCTAAGCAACTCATCTAGCAAGGGAATGTTATGAGGAAATGAAGTGGATATTGGTTAAGGCTTAGAAGAAGATGAAGGGTCATGGAGAGACTCTTCATTTACCTCCTTAATGAGTGATAAAGAGGGGGGTTTGAGTGTTTCTTTCTTCCTTCCATCAATTACATTTTCTCCCCTCCTCCCTCCTCATTCTAGCCGAAACCCCAAGGAGGAGTTCTCCCTTGGAAAAACTTCCACCAAGGCTTCATCTCCAAGATCTAAGGTCTTCACAAGGGTACAAGGGCTAAGGGTGGTCAAGAGGCAACAAGATTTCCATCCTTCTCTCAAATTCTAAGGGTATAACCAAGATCAACCAATGTAAGACTCTCTCACCTGTGGTATAATGGTTTTCTTCAAGATTTACATGATATGAAAGTTTTGTAAGTAATGTTTATGTTGGGAAAACCAAAGGAAACCCATGAACCTAACCTTATAGGTTTCGGCCCCATGGGTTCTTGGTCTATAATGATGATAAAAATCTAAATCATGTTGTCTAATATGCTCTAATGATGTTTAGAGATTAAATATAATTTTTGAGAATTTTTGGGGTATCCTAGAGACCCTATAAGTTTCGGCCAACTTTAAGGACCCAAAGGTTAGGGTTGGGTTTTAAACTTCAAGTATATGTTTTATGTGTTATCATGATATAAAGGTGATGGAGGGTGATTATGTGAATTTTCACATGGCCTAGAGACTCTATAAGTTTCGGCAAGATGGGTTAATGGGGTAAAAGTTAGGATTTATTTCAAGTAAGGGCCCCAAAGGGCCCTATGGTAAGATGTGATTAGTGTTTTATGATTGATTGGGGATTTTAATGGAATTTTTCCATACCCCCATGGCCTTATAAGCTTCGGCCAGCCCTAGGAAAGTGGCCTAAAGGTTAGGGATAACCCTAATCATGAGCCCCAATGACTTTCTATGGTCTTATAAATGATGTATGGTTGTTCCTTTACCTTATGCTATATTACATGTTTATTGAATTGATGGAACTCCACCTTAGAAGTTTCGGCCAAGCCTTGTTATCTAGGGTTTGGGGTGGAGTTAGGGTTCAAAGAATGATGGTTCATGTTTACCATAAAGTATTTATATGTATAGGATCAAGCATGTGGTAGAAATCATGTTAACCATAACCCTAATGTTAAGCACCATGTTTTATGTTTTATGTTTTATGTTTATGATTGGATGCCATGCTTAATAGGGTTTATTATGAATGTCCTACATCTTTATGCCATGTATTTGAATGGTAGGTCGAATGTTATGGAAATCCTACCTATGTATGCTTAAGATAGATATCATGCTAAGGCAAGTAATGCAATGTTTACCTTATGTATCATGATTATACAAGCTCTATGTAGTAGGATAAAATATCTATGAAAACATGTCATGTTCAATGCAATGCGTACCTTCAATGTTATGATCATGCAAGTACTAGGAATAGGAATGATGTGTAGGTATGCATGCCATGTTTACTTGAAATAAATCCTAACTTTTACCCCATTAACCCATCTTGGCCGAAACTTATAGAGTCTCTAGGCCATGTGAAAATTCACAAAATCACCCTCCATCTCCTTTATATCTTGATAACACATAAAACATATACTTGAAGTTTAAAACCCAACCCTAACCTTTGGGTCCTTGAAGTTGACCGAAACTTATAGGGTCTCTAGGGTACCCCAAAAATTCTCAAAAATTATATTTAATCTCTAAACATCATGAGATTACATTAGACAACATGATTTAGATTTTTATCATCATTATAGACCAAGAACCCATGGGGCCGAAACCTATAAGGTTAGGTTCATGGGTTTCCTTTGGTTTTTTCAACATAAACATTACTTACAAAACTTTCATATCATGTAAATCTTGAAGAAAACCATTATACCACAGGTGAGGGAGTCTTACCTTGGTTGATCTTGCGTATACCCTTAGAATATCAAAAAAAAAAAACGGGCGTTACAGGTTGGTATCAGAGCAGTAACCATCTCACTACACACACATCAAGCCCTCTTCCTGCCGCTTCCAAGTAAGTACCTCTTTACATATCTTATAGTAGTAAGATGTTTTATGGTTTTAAGATATGCAAGTATGAACGATAGTATGATGAAAAGTACTTTAAGATATGTAACGATGAACGATATTTTATCTTCTTTTATGAATTTAATGTTTAGAATAATATAGGAGTAGAAAAAAACTGATATTGGCTATACTTGTCTTTGGTGAAGAAAAACATGGCTAGAAGACAGAGCAATGGAATTAATGAGACTGCTTCATCGCCCGACCTGATGCTCAATATACCTTATATCATAACCTATCTTAAGTCACATTATAAGACAATCATGTATAAGTATTCTGCCTTATACATTCGGTCTAAGTTAGTCATAATACAATTAGTCAGAAGTGTGACTCATCCTTATGTTCATAAACATAGTATTAATTGAGCACCATCATAATATTAGTAATTAAGGTGAACCTAGTATTAACATAATATTATATAACCTGTACATTATAGGAGTTACCAATCATATAATATAATTATATTATATAAAGTAAATGATAATAATATGAGAGCGTGTACTAATATAAGATTATTATAAATATAACTATACTAATTCCTTATCATATAACTATTGTCATAATTCACCTATCATATAGGTTCTTAATATGAGCCTACCTACAGGTTGACATGTATCATCTCAACCTATAAGTTATCACCTATACATATTATTCCATAAGCAAATTATAGGTATTATACCTATAATTTATATGATAAATAACTATAATTTATGATATTATGTATAGCCTATAGTATAATCTCATGTAGGGAATGATATGATAGCCTACATACATAAGATTATAACACTCTCACCTATGTTAGCGTATAGTATTAGTTCCATTATACTAATGCTAATATAATCAATGGTAAAGTCATTGCCTATGCCTCTAGGCAACTTAAGGAACATGAACAGAATTACCCCACCCACGATCTGGAATTAGCCACGGTGGTCTTCGCTCTTAAGATATGAAGACATTATCTATACGGAGCGCAATGTAGGATTTATACAGACCACCAGAGTCTGCGATATTTCTTCACTCAGAAAGACCTGAATATGAGAAACGCCGATGGCTCGGGTTGGTGAAGGACTATAACTGTGAGATCCTTTACCATCCAGGGAAGGCAAACAAAGTGGCTGATGCACTTAGCCGGAAGACAAGTGCCACTTTGATGTCTATACATATATTACCCCGACCACTCAAAAGAGAAATGATGAATTTTGGAGTCGAAGTCATCTCTGGACGGCTTTCCACCATGACAATATCACCCGCGCTATGTGAGGACATATTGGAAAAATAAAATGGTGATGTGAGTCTCCAGAAAATAAAACAGGAGATCCTAGAAGGAAAGGGCGATGGTTTTCATATCGCCAAAGGAGGGGTACTATACCTTAGGGATCGTCTATGTATCCCTAATGACCCGGAGCTTCGAAGAAAAATACTGACGGAAGCTCACGAAACCCCTTATTCGATGCATCCAGGGTCCACCAAGATGTATCACGATCTGAAAGAGAGGTTTTGGTGGTCCGGTATGAAGAGGGATGTGGCTCAGTATGTTAGTACTTGCATGACTTGTCAGCAAGTGAAAGCAGAACATCAGCGACCCGGGGGAGTTCTGCAGCCACTCGTAATTCCGGAGTGGAAATGGGAGGACATCTCTATAGATTTTATTTCAGGGCTTCCCAGGACCACAAATGGATATGATGCAATTTGGGTTATTGTGGACAGGCTGACGAAGTCTGCTCGCTTCCTGGCGATCAAGATGATTTGTTCGATTGAGCAACTGGCTCAATTATATGTTAAGGAAGTACAGAGCGGTACAGGTTGGTATCAGAGCGGTAACCATCTCACTACACACACATCAAGCCCTCTTCCTGCAGCTACCAAGGAAGTACCTCTCTGCATATCTTATGATATTAAGCACTTCTAGGATACTTTATGATTCTAGAATATGCAAGAATGAATGATACCTTATGATAGATGATGGGAAGTATTTGCATATTTTATTTGCAAAATATGTACATATGTACATATGAACGATATTTTTCTATTGTTTTATTTATGAAGATCAAATAATTTAGAATTTAGTATGGGGGTAGGAATAGTAATAACTCATATTATCCATACTTGACCTTTATGAAGGGAAGTATGACTAGAAGACAGAGTAATAGAATTAATGAGAGTACTTCATCGGCCGACTTGATGCTCAATATACCTTATATCATAACTTATCTTAAGTCACATCATAAGACAATCATGTATAAGTATTCTGCCTTATACATTAGGTCTAAGTTAGCCATAATACAATTAGTCATAAGTGTGACTCAACCTTATGTTCATAAACACGGTATTAACTGAGCACCATCATAATATTAGTAAGTAAGGTGAACCTAGTATTAACATAAGGTTATATAACCTGTACATTATACGAGTTACCCATCATATAATATAATTATATTATATTATATAAAGCATATGATAATAATATGAGAGTGTGTACTAATATAAGATTATTATAATATACTAATTCCTTATCATATAAGTATTGTCACAATTCACCTATCATAAAGGTTCTTAATATGAGCGTACATACCAGTTGACATGTATCATCTCAACCTATAAGATATCACCTATACATATTATTCCATAAGCAACTATGGGTATTATACCCATAATTTATATGATAAATAACTATAATTTATGATATTATGTATAACCTATAATATAGTCTCATGTAGGGAAGTATATGATAGCCTACATACATTTGATTATAAAACTCTCACCCATGTTAGCGTATAGCATTAGTTCCATTATACTAATACTAATATAATTAATGGTGTAAGGCATACAGTATAACCTCAAATGATACGCATAGGGTAGTGTCCTAATTATATTAACACCTATTGTAGATTAGGGGTCCACTATATTTTCATACTAATTATCAATATTAAATTAGCAACGTATGATTCTCTATTATCTTATATATAATATATAAGATTACCTTAAGTTATTTTATGGTAATATAATAAATATGACCTCACTTATCATATAATAACTATTAACTAATATAATTCATAGCTCATGTAGTGAATTAATATTTTGGAAGCATACTATTATTAGGATTACCCATAATTATAATAACTATATACTTATGATATATGCATATAATTACATCATAGAGCTATTAATAACACTAGCTCAATTATACACTAAGGAGATAGATACATCCCCACAAGTTTTGGACTGCAAGTTCTTAACGACCCTGCCTTCGGGAGAAGTAATGACATCCGCTCACGTACTGCGTGTTATGCTAGTCGGAATCGCAGAAAGAGAACTCTACTGCGATCTGATAATACTCGACATGCGGGATTACGATGTTATAATGGGGATGGATTTTTTGAGCAAATACGGTGCTTCTATCGAGTGCCGTAAGTGAAAGGTGATCTATTCGACCCGAGGCAGATACTATGTTTGAATTTATCGGAGAATCAGGGAAAAGAACCCGGAAATTCTTATCGACTCTCAAAACACGGAAGGGTTTGGACAAACAAGATGGTAATCCTAGCCTTCAGAGAATCAAACAGGAGATCCTAGAAGGAAAGGGTGATGGTTTTCGTATCGCCAAAGGGGAGTACTCAACATTAGGGATCGTCTATGTATCCCTAATGATCCGGAGCTTCGAAAGGAGATACTAGCAGAGGCTCACGGAACCCCTTATTCGATGCATCCAGGATCCACCAAGATGTATCAGGATCTGAAAGAGAGGTTTTGGTGGTCCGGTATGAAGAGGGATGTGGCTCAGTATGTTAGTACTTGCATGACTTGTCAGCAAGTGAAAGCAGAACATCAGCGACCCGGGGGAGTTATGCAGCCACTCGCAATTCCGGAGTGGAAATGGAAGGACATCTCTATGGATTTTATTTCAGGGCTTCCCAGGACCACAAATGGATATGATGCAATTTGGGTTATTGTGGATAGGCTGACGAAGTCTGCTCACTTCCTGGTGATCAAGATGACTTATTCGATTGAGCAACTGGCTCAATTATATGTTAAGGAAGTAGTTAGGCTTCATGGAGTTCCCAAGACCATCATCTCAGATAGGGATGGTCGCTTTACTTCGCATTTTTGGGAATGCGTTCAGAAGTCTCTCGGCACTAAATTACGATTTAGCACCACCTTTCACCCTCAGACTGACGGGCAAAGTGAGCGGGTGAATCAAATACTAGAAGATATGTTGAGAGCTTGTGCCCTGGATTTCAAGGGAAGTTGGTGTCGATATCTATGCTTAGCGGAATTCGCTTACAGTAATAGCTACCAAGCTACTATCGGAATGGCACCTTATGAAGCCTTGTATGGGAGGAGATGTAGGTCTCCGATTTGTTGGTACGAGGGTGGTGAAAAGAAGGAGATGGGGCTCACAACGGATGTTATCGATGGCTCCACCCGGGCTATACAGAATATTCGACAACGAATAGAGACTGCTCAGAGCCGGCAGAAGAGTTATGCCGACGTCCGGCGTAGACCACTGGAATTTAATGTTGGAGATTGGGTATTTCTTAAAGTGGATCCTATAAAGGGAGTGACCAGATTTGGGAAGAATGGAAAACTAAATCCGCGCTATGTGGGGCCGTACCTGTGTAGCGACCCGCCTTCTCCTGTCTTAGACGGATCGTTACTTTTCTCTCTACTTCTCGACTTTAGATACATGACTAAAAATGCGGAAATCTTTTTTTTTTAAACTTTTAAATTCATCTAACAATCATATTCTAACTTGAGCAATCATGCATATTAACATATCACACTTACTATCTCAAAAGCTCGCAATTGGTACACTTGAAGCTTGCCTCGCCCAATTCAAACTGCAGGTATCAGTCGACTGATACTGTATCAGTCGACTGATAGGCCTGTAATTCGAAACTCAGGTTTCGGCCAGTTACTTCACAGCTCCTCCAAACCTATAATTTCGAGCCATATGGAATTATGGCACCATTTCTACACTCTATGACAGTTTTCTAATGAGTTTAGCCAATCAAAACGAATCCATAAACTTGAAATTTGGACTTTTGCGGAAGAAAATAAACTATTCAAGATATATGAACTTTAACACTAAAGTTTGTACCAATCTTGACTTCTATACATTCATAACACCAAATACATGTTCTATAACCTTGCTAAAGCATTATGAAATGTGAATGCAACTTTTCTAAACATTTATAAGCAATAAAACTTAATTCAAAGAGAATTTGATACTATCTTGGCACATGTGTCTATTTTCCTAACAAAGTATCAATATCTCCATCTACTCACATTTCCACTCATCCAATGCAAGCATAAGAATATATAAGCTAAATGAAATGACATGAAATCTTTACTCTAAGAAATTGAGCATGTAAAACTGTCCAAAACTCAAATGTTCGCTAAACTTTATAAAGCAAGAACATGAAATTCAAATGATCTATAACATTGTGAATTAATAGCTAAATTGTCTTGCGCCAAAGATCTCTCCATAATCAGCCACCACACACACTCTACTCAGCACCGCCTCATCGTCTTCCTTCAGAATTGCTTGCCTTTACCTTTATCTGCAATAAGAGGAAATGCAACTAGTAAGCAAAAAGCTTAGTAAGTACTATCTAGCTCACAAAAACTCGAAATATGCAAACATGCTTCTAGATCAAACTGAACATCATATGAGATACTAATATGCTTGAAAGAAAAACTAAGGACATGTATAGCTCAAAACATGCATACTCAAGCAATAATAAATCTCATTTTACTTTTCTTGGCTCAACTTGGAAACTTTAGCTATTCTTTAACTTTTTGAAAACTCTTTAAATTTTCGAAACTTTGCTAAAGTATATACTTGAAAATAATAATCACTTGGATCCACTGAAGACGTAAGTACCATCTCATATGCGCGTTCCCTAAAAGGTTGGGGTAGCGAGCCACCAATCCTAATAGAGCAGACCTTGGTCTACCAGGGCCAAGACCTTGGAATTGGACACCTGGATTTCTTTAACGACGCCCTTGGACGCCGGGTACTGGCCTTATAAAATAAAATAGCTTTTCTTTCTTTTCTTCCTTATCTGTAAATGCCTTGGCATTTTCTGGAGCACCTTGCGTGCTAAAATCCCTAAGTCTTGACTTTTGGGGATTTCTTAAGGCCTTGGCCTTTTCTTTTCTTATCTTTATCTTTTCTTTTCTTTTCTCATAGCTTTTCTTGGACCCTAAACTCACATAGGGTATTAATCAACATATATAAGCATATAATGAACTAAGATCACATGCAAAAACTCAAACAAAAAGGAAATATCTCTTTTAAAAACTTTTAAAGGAAATTCTCGCGGAAAAACCGCCTCTTACTGCAGGTGAGCAGTACTTACATTGATATCTTGGACTTACAACCAAGATTGACGTCTAGAGCTCGGGAGAAACTTGAGATCTCGGAGAATTCTTCACGCCTACGTGTTCCTCTCGTCGCGGGGATCCCGAATATAGGAATATCTCTTGGAGAAGAGCTTTGGCCGGCCCTCTTGGCCTTGATGTTGGTCGGCGTCGCCCAAGAGAGGAGAGGGAGAGGGGTCGGCGCAACTTGGGAGAGGGAGAGGGTTTGAGAGAAAATAAAACTTCTCTCTTTAATAATCTATTTATACCTATGGGGCGGATCGACCTAACTACCCCTTAAATATACTTCTCTCCATCCCTTGTTGTGCTTGATACCCTAGCCTGGCTGGTCGCGCGCTTGCCTTGTCTTGCGCTGGTCGCGGGTTCGAACCACCGGCTGCCCTTAAGTGGTTTTTGGTTTTTTTTTTCCTTTTTTTTTCTTCCTTTTTAAAATACTAAACGAACTCGGAAAATTGCATAAAAATATTCTAAAAATCCCTAAAAATATCTAGAATATTTCTAAACCATTTTTAAATAATTCTAAGGACTTTAAGAACTAAAAATGGAAATTTTGGGGCGTTACAACCTGATTCTGAAAAGAGTCGGTAAGGTGGCATATGAGCTAGAGCTGCCTCCAGAGATGTCAGCTTTCCATAACGTATTCCATGTGTCTCTGCTGAAAAAGTGTATCTCAAATATGGACCAAGTGATCGAGCCACAGACCGTGCAAGTGCAGGAGGACCTAAGCTATGAGAACAGACCCATCCAGATTTTGGATAGGGAAGTCAAGAAGCTGAGGAGTAAGGAAGTACCCTTAGTCAAGGTCCTATGGCAAAGTCAACGGTTCGAAGAAGCTACCTGGGAGCGCGAGGACGAGATGAGGCGCAAGTACCCGGAGTTATTCTAAGTTCGAGGACGAACTTTCACGAGGTATGGGGGATTGTAACGACCCAAAAAATTCTCATAATATTTTCTTAAAATATTGAGCATGTCTAGATAATTTTCCGAGGGGTCTAGAAATATGTATATAAAATTTGGCCTAGAAATCCATATTTTCTCATTCAAATTAAGAAATTAAATACTAATGGGCCTTATATGGGCTTTTTAGTACCATAATTATTGGAGAATTTTAGGTAGAAATTTATATAAATATAAAGTGGTTTTAATGAGAAATATGAACATAATTATGGGGGAATTTTTAGGAGGGTTTCCTGGGCCAAGTCACTACTACACACATGCATTCTTGCCCTCCTGCTGCTTCCATCATTGTCCCCTTGAATGATCTGCGCTATAAGGAAATAAGACTATAAGCACACAGGCTTAGTAAGACTTCTTCCTAATCACAAAAACCATTCATCATCTCATAATGAGTACATGAAACATTAACATACTTGGTGCTCTACTTAGAACAAAACATCTTGAATCACTTATCATATACATAGCATGACATGCACATAAACATAAGTGAACATTCCTAGCATGGCATAAGACATGACAAAATCGTAAACATAGCAAACATTCTAAGCATGACATGATACGTGGCATGAACATAACATAATAACATTCTAAACATGACATACTATATGACATAAGCATAAACATAATCAACGTTCCTAGCATGGCATAATTCATGGTAAACATAACATCCTAAACATTCATGGCATAATTCATGGTATAAACATAACATCCTAAACATTCTTGACATGACATAATACATGGTATAAACATGTCCATAAGGTGTGAAACAACCTGTATGGCCTAAACATAATCATACTTCCTATCATAGCATATAAACATCTTCTTAACATAATCATGGCATAGATCATTTATTCTCATGCATATTTCTTAACATGAAGTGTAAGCATAAAATCTCATCATCATAGCATAATGCATAACATGAATGAATGCATGAGTGGAATGCATATACATAAGGATGCTTAACTTTTAAAAACATACTTTTAAATGCTTAAACATAATCATCATATCATCATTGGGGTCCCCGGCTTGTACAACATACATACATCATAAGCGCGCATCCCTAGCAAGTCCAAGGTAGCGAGCCCCAACCTACTAGGGTAAGGACAGCATAGTCGGTAGTCCCTGAACCGAGGCGTTCTTAAGGAGCCCATCCCTGTTGCACAGCTCCGGTAGTGCCAGAACCGTGGACAGCATAGTCGGTAGTCCAGAACCGGGGTGTTCTTAAGGTGCCCATCCCTTGGACCCATATTTCGGTCTGGTACAAGCCCATTCATAAAGTAAAATACTTTACATGCTTCATTATTCATAAGACATTCATGGCATCTTTAACATAGCATAACTTGTTACGGCTCGGCCCGTCTACCGGCCCATTTACCGGTCCTCAAGACCGTCGTACCGTCGACCATCGACCGTGCCGTTTATCATATTTATGCCTTAAAGACATAAGCATCATCTTTAATTCATAACATGGCATACATCATCATTCATAAAAACCATGACATTCATCTTCCTACATAAACATGGCATTCATCTTCCTACATAGACATGACATTCATCTTCCTACCTAAACATGGCATTCATCTTCCTACATAAACATGGCATGCATACCTACACATCATTCCTATTCCTAGTACTTGCATGATCATAACATTGAAGGTACGCATTGCATTGAACATGACATGTTTTCATAGATATTTTATCCTACTACATAGAGCTTGTATAATCATGATACATAAGGTAAACATTGCATTTCTTGCCTAAGCATGATATCTATCTTAAGCATACATAGGTAGGATTTCCATAACATTCTACCTACCATTCAAATACATGGCATAAAGATGTAGGACATTCATAATAAACCCTATTAAGCATGGCATCCAATCATAAACATAAAACATAAAACATAAAACATGGTGCTTAACATTAGGGTTATGGTTAACATGATTTCTACCACATGCTTGATCCTATACATATAAATACTTTATGGTAAACATGAACCATCATTCTTGAACCCTAACTCCACCCCAAACCCTAGATAACAAGGCTTGGCCGAAACTTCTAAGGTGGAGTTCCATCAATTCCATAAACATGTAATATAGCATAAGGTAAAGGAACAACCATACATCATTTATAAGACCATAGGAAGTCATTGGGGCTCATGATTAGGGTTAACCCTAACCTTTAGGCCACTTTCCTAGGGCTGGCCGAAACTTATGAGGCCATGGTGGTATGGAAAAATTCCATTAAAATCCCCAATCAATCATAAAACACTAATCACATCTTACCATAGGGCCCTTTGGGGCCCTTACTTGAAATAAATCCTAACTTTTACCCCATTAACCTATCTTGGCCGAAACTTATAGAGTCTCTAGGCCATGTGAAAATTCACATAATCACCCTCCATCTCCTTTATATCATGATAACACATAAAACATATACTTGAAGTTTAAAACCCAACCCTAACCTTTGGGTCCTTGAAGTTGGCCGAAACTTACAGGGTCTCTAGGATACCCCAAAAATTTTCAAAAATTGTATTTAATCTCTAAACATCATGAGAGTACATTAGACAACATGATTTAGATTTTTATCATCATTATAGACCAAGAACCCATGGGGCCGAAACCTATAAGGTTAGGTTCATGGGTTTCCTTTGGTTTTTCCAACATAAACATTACTTACAACACTTTCATATCATGTAAATCTTGAAGAAAACCATTATACCACAGGTGAGGGAGTCTTACCTTGGTTGATCTTGGTTATACCCTTAGAATTTGAGAGAAGGATGGAAATCTTGTTGCCTCTTGACCACCCTTAGCCCTTGTACCCTTGTGAAGACCTTAGATCTTGGAGATGAAGCCTTGGTGGAAGTTTTTCCAAGGGAGAACTCCTCCTTGGGGTTTCGGCTAGAATGAGGAGGGAGGAGGGGAGCAAATGCAATTGATGGAAGGAAGAAAGAAACTCCCAAACCCCCCTCTTTATCACTCATTAAGGAGGTAAATGAAGAGTCTCTCCATGACCCTTCATCTTCTTCTAAGCCTTAACCAATATCCACTTCATTTCCTCATAACATTCCCTTGCTAGATGAGTTGGTTAGAGCCTACATGGTTATACAAGAGGTCCAAGGTTCAATCCTTGGCCCATGCACCTTATTTTTATTTTATTTTCCCTTTTTATTTTCTATTATTTTTTTTCCAAAATTCCGAAAATCCCCTAAAAATTCCCCCATAATTATGTTCATATTTCTCATTAAAACCCCTTTATATTTATATAAATTTCTACCTAAAATTCTCCAATAATTATAGTACTAAAAAGCCCATATAAGGCCCATTAGTACTTAATTTCTCAATTTGAATGAGAAAATATGGATTTTTAGGCCAAATTTTATATAAATATTTCTAGGCCCCTCGGAAAATTATCTAGACATGCTCAATATTTTAAAAAATATTAAGAGAATTTTTCGGGTCGTTACAATCCCCCATACCTCGTGAAAGTTCGTCCTTGAACTTAGAATAACTCCGGGTACTTGCGCCTCATCTCGTCCTCGCGCTCCCAGGTAGCTTCTTCGAACCGTTGACTTTGCCATAGGACCTTGACTAAGGGTACTTCCTTACTCCTCAGCTTCTTGACTTCCCTATCCAAAATCTGGATGGGTATGCTCTCATAGCTTAGGTCCTCCTGCACTTGCACGGTCTGTGGCTCGATCACTTCGTCCATATTTGGGATACACTTTTTCAGCAGAGACACATGGAATACGTTATGGATAACTGACATCTCTGGAGGCAGCTCTAGCTCATATGCCACCTTACCGACTCTTTTCATAATCAGGTACGGCCCCACATAGCGCGGGCTTAGTTTTCCTTTCTTCCCAAATCTGGTCACTCCCTTCATAGGAGCCACTTTAAGAAATACCCAATTTCCAACATTAAATTCCAGTGGTCTATGCCGGACGTCAGCATAACTCTTCTGCCAGCTCTGAGCAGTCTCTATCCGTTGTCGAATATTCTGTATAGCCCGGGTGGTGCCATCGATAACATCCGTTGTGAGCCCCATCTCCTTCTTTTCACCACCCTCGTACCAACAAATCGGAGACCTACATCTCCTCCCATACAAGGCTTCATAAGGTGCCATTCCGATAGTAGCTTGGTAGCTATTATTGTAAGCGAATTCCGCTATGCATAGATATCGACACCAACTTCCCTTGAAATCCAGGGCACAAGCTCTCAACATATCTTCTAGTATTTGATTCACCCGCTCAGTTTGCCCGTCAGTCTGAGGGTGAAAGGCGGTGCTAAATCGCAATTTAGTGCCTAGAGACTTCTAAATGCATTCCCAAAAATGCGAAGTAAAGCGACCATCCCTATCTGAGACGATGGTCTTGGGAACTCCATGAAGCCTAAGTACTTCCTTAACATATAATTGAGCCAGTTGCTCAATCGAATAAGTCATCTTGATCGCCAAGAAGTGAGCAGACTTTGTTAGCCTGCCCACGATAACCCAAATTGCATCATATCCATTCGTAGTCCTGGGAAGCCCTGAAATAAAATCCATAGAGATGTCTTCCCATTTCCACTCCGGAATCGGGAGTGGCTGCAGAACTCCCCCGGGTCGCTGATGTTCTGCTTTCACTTGCTAGCAAGTCATGCAAGTACTAACATACTGAGCCACATCCCTCTTCATACCGGACCACCAGAACCTCTCCTTCAGATCTTGATACATCTTGGTGGATCCTGGATGCATCGAATAAGGGGTTTCATGAGCTTCTGTCAGTATTTTCCTTCGAAGCTCCGGATCATTAGGGATACATAGACGATCCCTAAGGTATAATACCCCTCCTTTGGCGATATGAAAACCCTCGCCCTTTCCTTCTAGGATCTCCTGTTTTATTTTCTGGAGACTTAGATCACCATTTTGTTTTTCCAATATGTCCTCACATAGCGCGGGTGATATTGTCATAGTGGAAAGTAGCCCAGAGATGACTTCGACCCCAAAATTCATAATTTCTCTTTCGAGTGGTCGGGATAATTTAGATATGGACATCAAGGTGGCACTTGATTTTCGGCTGAGTGCATCGACCACCTTGTTCGCCTTCCCTGGGTGATAGAAGATCTCGCAGTCATAGTCTTTTACCAACTCAAGCCATCGGCGTTGTCTCATATTCAGGTCCTTCTGAGTGAAGAAATATCGCAGACTCTGGTGGTCTGTATAAATTCGACATTGCGCTCCGTACAGATAATGCCTCCATATCTTAAGAGCGAAGACCACCGCGGCCAATTCCAGATCATGAGTGGGGTAATTCTGTTCATATTCCTTGAGTTGTCTAGAGGCATAGGCAATAACTTTTCCATTCTACATAAGTACAGCCCCAAGTCCTAGTTTGGAAGCATCGCTATACATGTCAAAGTTCTGATTACGTTCCGGAAGGGTAAGGATTGGTGCACTGGTGAGTCTCCTTTTTAGTTCCAAGAAACTCTTTTCACAGTCTTCCCTCCATTCGTACTTCTTATCCTTCCGGGTGAGAGCCATTAAAGGGGCTGCGATCCTTGAGAAATCCTCCACAAATTTCCTGTAATAGCCTGCCAACCCCAGAAAACTTCTGATTTCGCTGGCGTTCTTCGGCCGGCTCCAGTTATTCACAGCTTCAACCTTCATTGGATCAACCATAACTCCATCTTTAGAGATAATATGGCCCAAAAAGCCCACTTGGTCGAGCCAGAACTCACATTTGGAAAATTTCGCGTATAGTTGCTTTTCCCGAAGAATCTCTAATACTATCTTCAGGTGCTCAGTGTGCTCTTCTTGGGTCCTCGAATAAATAAGAATATCGTCGATGAAGACGATCACAAATTTGTCGAGGAATGGCGAGAACACCCGATTCATAAGGTCCATAAACATAGCAGGAGCATTCGTCACGCCGAAAGGCATAACAACAAACTCAAAGTGCCCGTACCTTGTTCGGAAAGCCATCTTCGGAATATCCTCTTATTTTACTCTAACTTGATGATACCCCGACCTCAAATCAATCTTTGAGAAAACAGTGGCTCCCTTTAATTGGTCAAACAGGTCATCTATCCTCGGAAGGGGATACCTGTTCTTGATAGTTACGTTGTTCAGCGCCCGATAATCTATGCACATGCGCATAGATCCGTCTTTCTTCTTCACGAACAGTACTGGAGCTCCCCACGGGGAATAACTAGGGCGAATAAATCCCTTATCTAGCAACTCCTGTAACTGTTCCTGAAGCTCCTTTAATTCAACCGGCGTCATACGGTAAGGTGCCTTGAAGATCGGGTTAGTACCAGGAATTAATTCGATCTCGAATTCCACTTCTCTATCAGGAGCTAATCCTGGTAACTCCTCTGGGAAAACCTCTGGGTAATCACATACCACCCGGACATCTTCCAGCTTCCGATTCTTCACTTGACTGGCATCAACCACATATGCTAGAAATCCAGAACATCCTTTGTCTAACATCTTCTGAGCTTGGAGAGTTGATAAATATTTCCCGGTTCTTTTCCTTGGCTCTCCGATGAATTCGAACATAGGGCTTGCCTCAGGTCGAAAAACCACCTTCCGTTTACGGCACTCAATAGAAGACCGTATTTACCCAAGAAATCCATTCCCATTATAACATCATAATCTCTCATGTCGAGTACTATCAGATCGCAGTAAAGTTCCCTTTCTGCAATTCCGACTGGCACCCCACACAGCACATGAGTGGATGTCATTATTTCTCCCGAGGGTAGGGTCGTTAAGAACCTGCAGTCTAACACTCGCGGAAGCCTATCTATCTTCTTAGTAAAGGGCACCGAAATGAACGAGTGCGTTGCCCCAGTATCAAATAATGCAGTAGCATACCGATTAGAAATAAGTATCTGACCTGTGATAACCGTAGAAGCTTCCGCAGCGTCTTCCTTGGTAACCGAGAAAACCCTAGCATTCGTCACTATTGGGGAGTCTTCCAACATCGGGGTCCCTTCCAGCTCGGCTGGCATATAGTGCAACTTCGCTGGTGTACCCGGGTACTGCGCCAATGGTTGGGGAGAGGCCTGGTTCTTTGTAGGACAATAAGCTGCCATATGTCCCTCCACCCCACAGGTGAAACACCGGTTCGTACCCTTGCGGCATTCCCCAGAGTGATTCTTCCCGCATGTCGAGCAGGGGGTAGACTTGGTTTGTTTATTTGCTGGGCCTCCTTGAGAGTTGTTCCATGACTTCCGTTTGCCACCTTGGTCTCCTTTTCCGCCAACGTGATTGCCCTGGGACCTTTGTCCTCTTTCATTCATCGCCTTCCGTTGCTGATTGATGTTGTGCAGATAGTGCTCGGTGAGTAGGGCACTACTAAACAGTTCCTCAGCGGTCTGGGGTCTGCTAACTCCGCCAGCCACATTCAGAGCTATTTCAGGCCACAACATTCTTAGCATAAGTCGGACCCTCTCTTTCTCAGTACGGACCAACTCAGGGCACAGTCGCGCCAGTCGATTGAATTTCTTCACAGCTTCATTGATCGAGAGATCGCCCTGCCGGAATTCCGTGAATTCGTCATAGTGTCTATTCGTGATCCGCATGTTGAAGAATTCCTCGAAAAACTCTGATTCAAAATTTGCCCATGCCATCTGGTCCACCTTCACCCTTTCCCACCAAATTCTGGCATCCCCAGACAGGCAGAATGACGCACACTTGATCTTCTCATACTCAGGCCAGTCCAGTAGCTACAGGGTACTTTCCATCGTCTTGAACCATGCCAGGGCATCCCAAGGTTCGCCAGCACCCGAGAAATTCTCCGGTTTCAGCCTTAACCACTGGATCAGGTAAGCCTCCTGTCGTGCAACAGTGGTCGAGCCCAGCGGAGGAGTGTGCGTAACCGTAGGTGCCACAGGTATAGCAGTCTGGTTCACTGGTGGAGCAGTCTGGTTCACTGGTGGAGTAGTAGAATTTTCCTGTTGGTTCATCAAGGTATTAATGATCTGCTGCTGCTCGGTGACTTGGCGCTGAAGTTGGGTCACTAATTGAATCAGATCAGGCGATGGGGTCGCCGCGTTAAGTCGGTTACTCTGTCTTCTAGCCATGTTCTTCTTCACCCAAGACAGTATAGCCAAAATCAGTTTTCTTTCTACTCCTATATTATTCTAAATATTAAGTTCATAAAAGAAGATAAAATATCATTCGTCGTTACATATCTTAAAGTCCTTTTCCATCTTACTCTCGTTCATACTTGCATATCATAAAACCATAAAACATCCTACTACTATAAGATGTGTAGGTATGCATGCCATGTTTATGTAGGAAGATAAATGTCATGTTTATGTAGGAAGATGAATGCCATGTCTATGTAGGAAGATGAATGCCATGTTTATGTAGGAAGATGAATGCCATGGTTTTTATGAATGATGATGTATGCCATGTTATGAATTAAAGATGATGCTTATGTCTTTAAGGCATAAATATGATAAACGGCACGGTCGATGGTCGACGGTACGACGGTCTGAGGACCGGTAAATGGGCCGATAGACGGGCCGAGCCGTAACAAGTTATGCTATGTTAAAGATGCCATGAATGTCTTATGAATAATGAAGCATGTAAAGTATTTTACTTTATGAATGGGCTTGTACCGGACCGAAGTATGGGTCCAATGGATGGGCACCTTAAGAACGCCCCGATTCTGGACTACCGACTATGCTGTCCACGGTTCTGGCACTACCGGAGCTGTGCAACAGGGATGAGCTCCTTAAGAACGCCTCGGTTCGGGGACTACCGACTATGCTGTCCTTACCCTAGTAGGTCGGGGCTCGCTACCTCGGACTTGCTAGGGATGCGCGCTTATGATGTATATATGTGGTACAAGCCGGGGACCCCAATGATGATTATGTTTAAGCATTTAAAAGTATATTTTTAAAAGTTAAGCATCCTTATGAATATGCATTCCTCTCATGCATTCATTAATGTTATGCATTATGCTATGATGATGAGATTTTATGCTTACACTCATGTTAAGAAATATGCATGAGAATAAATGATCTATGCCATGATTATGTTAAGAAGATATTTATATGCTATGATAGGAAGTATGATTATGTTTAGGCCATACAGGTTGTTTCACACCTTATGGACATGTTTATACCATGTATTATGCCATGTCAAGAATGTTTAGGATGTTATGTTTATACCATGAATTATGCCATGAATGTTTAGGATGTTATGTTTACCATGAATTATGCCATGCTAAGAACGTTGATTATGTTTATGCTTATGTCATATAGTATGCCAAGTTTAGAATGTTATTATGTTATGTTCATGCACGTATCATGCCATGCTTAGAATGTTTGCTATGTTTACGATTATGTCATGTCTTATGCCATGCTAGGAATGTTCACTTATGTTTATGTGCATGCCATGCTATGTATATGATAAGTGATTCAAGATGTTATGTTCTAAGTAGAGCACCAAGTATGTTAATGTTTCATGTGCTCATTATGAGATGATGAATGGTTTTTGTGAGTAGGAAAGAGTCTTACTAAGCCTGTGTGCTTATAGTCTTATTTCCTTATACCGCAGATCATTCAAGGGGACAATGATGGAAGCAGCAGGAGGGCAAGAATGCATGTGTGTAGTAGTGACTTGGCCCAGGAAACCCTATGCTTACCGTTTATGTTGGAACTTTACCTTGCTTACTTATATGCTTGAATAATGACCTATGGAACCTTATGACATGAGGTTATGTATGACATGATATGATGCTTAAGTTCAAAGTGAACCTTATAATATGAGGTTACGTATGACATGATATGATGCTTAAGTTCAAAGTTAATATGCTAAGGTTCCTATGTCATTAAGTTAAGAATGATGTAGGGCATGTATAAGTTAAAGTTATTCCGCTGCCTTATGATGTCTACATGCCTTAAGTAGGTTACGTAACGCCGCTTAGGAAAAAAAAAGCGGGAGTTACAGGTTGGTATCAGAGCAGTAACCATCTCACTACACACACATCAAGCCCTCTTCCTACAGCTTCCAAGTAAGTACCTCTCTGCATATCATATGATATTAAGCACTTCAAGGATACTTTATGATTCTAGAATATGCAAGAATGAATGATACCTTATGATAGATGATGGGAAGTATTTGCATATTTTATTTGCAAAATATGTACATATGTACATATGAACGATATTTTTCTATTGTTTTATTTATGAAGATCAAATAATTTAGAATTTAGTATGGGGGTAGGAATAGAAATAACTCATATTATCCATACTTGACCTTTATGAAGGGAAGTATGACTAGAAGACAGAGTAATAGAATTAATGAGACTACTTCATCGGCCGACCTGATGCTTAATATACCTTATATCATAACTTATCTTAAGTCACATCATAAGACAATCATGTATAAGTATTCTGCCTTATACATTAGGTCTAAGTTAGCCATAATACAATTAGTCATAAGTGTGACTCAACCTTATGTTCATAAACACGGTATTAATTGAGCACCATCATAATATTAGTAAGTAAGGTGAACCTAGTATTAACATAAGGTTATATAACCTGTACATTATACGAGTTACCCATCATATAATATAATTATATTATATTATATAAAGCATATGATAATAATATGAGAGTGTGTACTAATATAATTAATGGTGTAAGTCATACAGTATAACCTCAAATGATACGCATAGGGTAGTGTCCTAATTATATTAACACCTATTGTTGATTAGGGGTCCACTATATTTTCATACTAATTATCAATATTAAATTAGCAACGTATGATTCTCTATTATCTTATATATAATATATAAGATTACCTTAAGTTATTTTATGGTAATATAATAAATATGACCTCACTTATCATATAATAACTATTAACTAATATAATTCATAGCTCATGTTGTGAATTAATATTTCGGAAGCATACTATTATTAAGATTACCCATAATTATAATAACTATATACTTATGATATATGCATATAATTACATCATAGAGCTATTAATGACACTAGCTCAATTATACACTAAGGAGATAGATACGTCCCCACAAGTTTTGGACTGCAAGTTCTTAACGACCCTGCCTTCGGGAGAAATAATGACATCCGCTCACGTACTGCGTGTTGTGCTAGTCGGAATCGCAGAAAGAGAACTCTACTGCGATCTGATAATACTCGACATGCGGGATTACGATGTTATATTGGGGATGGATTTTCTGAGCAAATACGGTGCTTCTATCGAGAGCCGTAAGTGAAAGGTGATCTATTCGACCCGAGGCAGATACTATGTTTGAATTTATCGGAGAATCAGGGAAAAGAACCCGGAAATTCTTATCGACTCTCAAAACACGGAAGGGTTTGGACAAACAAGATGGTAATCCTAGCCTTCAGAGAATCAAACAGGAGATCCTAGAAGGAAAGGGTGATGGTTTTCGTATCGCCAAAGGGGAGTACTCTACCTTAGGGATCGTCTATGTATCCCTAATGATCCGGAGCTTCGAAAGGAGATACTGGCAGAGGCTCACGGAACCCCTTATTCGATACATCCAGGATCCACCAAGATGTATCAGGATCTGAAGGAGAGGTTCTGGTGGTCTGGTATGAAGAGGGATGTGGCTCAACATGTTAGCACTTGCAGGACTTGCCAGCAAGTAAAAGAAGAACACCAGCGACCCGGAGGAGTTCTGTAGCCACTTGCAATTCCGGGGTGGAAATGGGAAGACATCTCTATGGATTTCATTTCAGGGCTTCCCAGGACTACGAATGGATATGATGCAATATGGGTAATTGTGGACAGGCTGACAAAGTCTGCTCACTTCGTGGCGATCATGATGACTTATTCGATTGAGCAACTGGCTCAATTATATGTTAAGGAAGTAATTAGGCTTCATGGAGTTCCCAAGACCATCATCTCAGATAGGGATGGTCGCTTTACTTCGCATTTTTGGGAATGCGTTCAGAAGTCCCTCGGCACTAAATTGCTATTTAGCACCGCCTTTCACCCTCAGACTGACGGGCAAACTGAACGGGTGAATCAAATATTAGAAGATATGTTGAGAGCTTGTGCCCTGGATTTCAAGGGAAGTTGGTGTCGATATCTATTCTTGGAGGAATTTGCTTACAATAATAGCTACCAAGCTACTATCGGAATGTCACCTTATGAAGCCTTGTATGGGAGGAGATGTAGGTCTCCGATTTGTTGGTACGAGGGTGGTGAAAAGAAGGAGATGGGGCTCACAACGGATGTTATCGATGGCACCACCCGGGCTATACAGAATATTCGACAACGGATAGAGACTGCTCAGAGCCGGCAGAAGAGTTATGCCGACGTCCAGCGTAGACCACTGGAATTTAATGTTGGAGATTGGGTATTTCTTAAAGTGGCTCCTATGAAGGGAGTGACCAGATTTGGGAAGAAAGAAAAACTAAGCCCGCGCTATGTGGGGCCGTACCGGATTCTGAAAAGAGTCGGTAAGGTGGCATATGAGCTAGAGCTGCCTCCAGAGATGTCAGCTTTCCATAACGTATTCCATGTGTCTCTGCTGAAAAAGTGTATCCCAAATATGGACCAAGTGATCGAGCCACAGACCGTGCAAGTGCAGGAGGACCTAAGCTATGAGAACAGACCCATCCAGATTTTGGATAGGGAAGTCAAGAAGCTGAGGAGTAAGGAAGTACCCTTAGTCAAGGTCCTATGGCAAAGTCAACGGTTCGAAGAAGCTACCTGGGAGCGCGAGGACGAGATGAGGCGCAAGTACCCGGAGTTATTCTAAGTTCGAGGACGAACTTTCACGAGGTATGGGGGATTGTAACGACCCAAAAAATTCTCATAATATTTTCTTAAAATATTGAGCATGTCTAGATAATTTTCCGAGGGGTCTAGAAATATGTATATAAAATTTGGCCTAGAAATCCATATTTTCTCATTCAAATTAAGAAATTAAATACTAATGGGCCTTATATGGGCTTTTTAGTACCATAATTATTGGAGAATTTTAGGTAGAAATTTATATAAATATAAAGGGGTTTTAATGAGAAATATGAACATAATTATGGGGGAATTTTAGGGGATTTTAAGATTTTTGGAAAAAAATAATAGAAAATAAAAAGAGAAAATAAAATAAAAATAAGGTGCATGGGCCATGAACATAATTATGGGGGGAATTTTAGGGGATTTTCAGAATTTTGGGAAAAAAATAATAGAAAATAAAAAGGGAAAATAAAATAAAAATAAGGTGCATGGGCCAAGGATTGAACCTTGGACCTCTTGTACAACCATGTAGGCACTCACCAACTCATCTAGCAAGGGAATGTTATGAGGAAATGAAGTGGATATTGGTTAAGGCTTAGAAGAAGATGAAGGGTCATGGAGAGACTCTTCATTTACCTCCTTAATGAGTGATAAAGAGGGGGGTTTGGGAGTTTCATTCTTCCTTCCATCAATTGCATTTGCTCCCCTCCTCCCTCCTCATTCTAGCCGAAACCCCAAGGAGGAGTTCTCCCTTGGAAAAACTTCCACCAAGGCTTCATCTCCAAGATCTAAGGTCTTCACAAGGGTACAAGGGCTAAGGGTGGTCAAGAGGCAACAAGATTTCCATCCTTCTCTCAAATTCTAAGGGTATAACCAAGATCAACCAATGTAAGACTCCCTCACCTGTGGTATAATGGTTTTCTTCAAGATTTACATGATATGAAAGTTTTGTAAGTAATGTTTATGTTGGAATAACCAAAGGAAACCCATGAACCTAACCTTATAGGTTTCGGCCCCATGGGTTCTTGGTCTATAATGATGATAAAAATCTAAATCATGTTGTCTAATGTGCTCCAATGATGTTTACAGATTAAATACAATTTTTGAGAATTTTTGGGGTATCCTAGAGACCCTATAAGTTTCGGCCAACTTCAAGGACCCAAAGGTTAGGGTTGGGTTTTAAACTTCAAGTATATGTTTTATGTGTTATCATGATATAAAGGTGATGGAGGGTGATTATGTGAATTTTCACATGGCCTAGAGACTCTATAAGTTTCGGCCAAGATGGGTTAATGGGGTAAAAGTTAGGATTTATTTCAAGTAAGGGCCCTATGGTAAGATTGATTAGTGTTTTATGATTGATTGGGGATTTTAATGGAATTTTTCCATACCCCCATGGCCTTATAAGTTTCAGCCAGCCCAAGGAAAGTGGCCTCAAGGTTAGGGTTAACCCTAATCATGTGCCCCAATGACTTCCTATGGTCTTATAAATGATGTAAGGTTGTTCCTTTACCTTATGCTATATTACATGTTTATGGAATTGATAGAACTCCACCTTAGAAGTTTCGGCCAAGCCTTGTTATCTAGGGTTTGGGGTGGAGTTAGGGTTCAATGAATGATGGTTCATGTTTACCATAAAGTATTTATATGTATAGGATCAAGCATGTGGTAGAAATCATGTTAACCATAACCCTAATGTTAAGCACCATGTTTTATGTTTTATGTTTATGATTGGATTCCATGCTTAATAGGGTTTATTATGAATGTCCTACATCTTTATGCCATGTATTTGAATGGTAGGTAGAATGTTATGGAAATCCTACCTATGTATGCTTAAGATAGATATCATGCTTAGGCAAGAAATGCAATGTTTACCTTATGTATCATGATTATACAAGCTCTATGTAGTAGGATAAAATATCTATGAAAACATGTCATGTTCAATGCAATGCGTACCTTCAATGTTATGATCATGCAAGTACTAGGAATAGGAATGATGTGTAGGTATGCATGCCATGTTTATGTAGGAAGATGAATGCCATGTTTATGTAGGAAGACGAATGCCATGTCTATGTAGGAAGATGAATGCCATGTTTATGTAGGAAGATGAATGCCATGGTTTTTATGAATGATGATGTATGCCGTGTTATGAATTAAAGATGATGCTTATGTCTTTAAGGAATAAATATGATAAACGCACGGTCGATGGTCGACGGTACGACGGTCTTGAGGATCGGTAAATGGGCCGGTAGACGGGCCAAGCCGTAACAAGTAATGCTATGTTAAAGATGTCATGAATGTCTTATGAATAATGAAGCATGTAAAGTATTTTACTTTATGAATGGGCTTGTACCGGACCGAAGTATGGGTCCAAGGGATGGGCACCTTAAGAACGCCCCGGTTCTGGACTACCGACTATGCTGTCCACGGTTCTGGCACTACCGGAGCTGTGCAACAGGGATGGGCTCCTTAAGAACGCCTCGGTTTGGGGACTACCGACTATGCTATCCTTACCCTAGTAGGTCGGGGCTCGCTACCTCGGACTTGCTAGGAATGCGCGCTTATGATGTATGTATGTGGTACAAGCCGGGGACCCCAATGATGATATGATGATTATGTTTAAGCATTTAAAAGTATATTTTTAAAAGTTAAGCATCCTTATGTATATGCATTCCACTCATGCATTCATTTATGTTATGCATTATGCTATGATGATGAGATTTTATGCTTACACTTCATGTTAAGAAATATGCATGAGAATAAATGATCTATGCCATGATTATGTTAAGAAGATGTTTATATGCTATGATAGAAAGTATGATTATGTTTAGGCCATACAGGTTGTTTCACACCTTATGGACATGTTTATACCATGTATTATGCCATGTCAAGAATGTTTAGGATGTTATGTTTATACCATGAATTATGCCATGAATGTTTAGGATGTTATGTTTACCATGAATTATGCCATGCTAGGAACGTTGATTATGTTTATGCTTATGTCATATAGTATGCCATGTTTAGAACGTTATTATGTTATGTTCATGCCACGTATTATGCCATGCTTAGAATGTTTGCTATGTTTACGATTATGTCATGTCTTATGCCATGCTAGGAATGTTCACTTATGTTTATGTGCATGCCATGCTATGTATATGATAAGTGATTCAAGATGTTATATTCTAAGTAGAGCACCAAGTATGTTAATATTTCATGTGCTCATTATGAGATGATGAATGGTTTTTGTGAATAGGAAAGAGTCTTACTAAGCCTGTGTGCTTATAGTCTT
The DNA here is from genome assembly GCA_024364735.1 of Boesenbergia rotunda. Classification (NCBI taxonomy): domain Eukaryota; kingdom Viridiplantae; phylum Streptophyta; class Magnoliopsida; order Zingiberales; family Zingiberaceae; genus Boesenbergia; species Boesenbergia rotunda. The sequence continues at coordinate 389,283 of JAGFNQ010000438.1, read as the reverse complement.
ATTTCCTTTTACCGCAGATCATTCAAGTGGATAATGATGGAAGCAGTAGGAGGGCAAGAATGCATGTGTGTAGTAGTGACTTGACCCAGGAAACCCTATGTTTACCGTTTATGTTGGAACTTTACCTTGCTTACTTATATACTTGAATAATGACCTATGGAACCTTATGACATGAGGTTATGTATGACATGATATGATGCTTAAGTTCAAAGTGAACCTTATAATATGAGGTTACGTATGACATGATATGATGCTTAAGTTCAAAGTTAATATGCTAAGGTTCCTATGTCATTAAGTTAAGAATGTTGTAGGGCATGTATAAGTTAAAATTATTCCGCTGCCTTATGATGTCTACATGCCTTAAGTAGGTTACCGTAACGCCGCTTAGGAAAAAAAAAGCGGGCGTTACAAAACCAAAGAGGGTGGGGACGCTCTTTGGCCGGCCAAACCAAGCCGCCTCCTCGCGAATTAAACTCATTTAATTCGCCCAATAAGCCTTCAAAAGACTTAGCCATTTTAAGCTTCCGATGCGCCTCTGATAAATTTAGATTCGACTTATTTCTCTTGATCGGAAAATTCAATTTTCAACTCGTTTTAAATCCCTCGCATTACTCGTAGTGCGTGTGACTAAATAGGTTTTCGATTTATGTTGGCCGTCTATAATTCATCAATTATAGAACGATCATGAGTGGCACCTAGTAGTACATCATGATCCCCAATTAATCGAAAGATCAACGGTTGACCTCAGAAATAATTCTGAAACCCTTCAGCAGCTCTAATGAATCGTGCCTCATTCCCTTCACCATCTTATACCCACTTGGTTCAGGACACGGTCTATGTGTGTCAGTCCCCACTAGGCTGACTACATCACAGCTAGCCCAAGTTATGTCTTTCTCATCCAATAAATTCTAATTACTCTCATGTTTCCTAGAGATTCATACTCGGAACATGTTATGCTCTGGCCAGAGGCTTCGAGTAACAATCCAACGATAGACCTTGGGTATACATCTCCTCGCAAGGAGTGGTGAATCCTTTGTAGGCTGTTCAAACTTCTTCGGGCACTTCGGCTTATACCCAACCATGCATCCTGGGTCCACACCTCCTTAGAGATGCTTGCTTAAGATGTCAAAGTATAAGTCTCCATGACCAAGATGACTTGAACACCGCAAGTCAAAGGAACATCGCACTTAAGCTGCAGCAAGAACTTCATTGACATATCTATATGTAGATTACCATATGAAGTTTTACAGCCAGTCACTCCAATGAACTAGTTCCCTTAACTAGCATCCATGTTTATCTCCGGACATCCCAATGTCACCAGCCAGTGAGAATCAACTGATTAGAGAATAACCCATGCTAGTCTCAACAGAATTGATAGTGTCCGTATTTATCAATTCATCGACTAGGGACAATTTCAATACTTCACAATTGCACATGTAGAGATAATCACTAGTTGTGAATTTATCACAAATTCTCTCATGCTGTGAATTGTATTGCGGACATTCAGTAAATGAGTTCAAGATCTCAATCAAATACATGAACATGTATACTCAAATAGTGAATTTTCATTTATTAAAGTAAATGATTACAATCATAAGGCGATTGCCTTAGGACACTTCTCTCATATTACTAACACTAACTCCCTGATGGATGTCTCCAACAATTTGATCTTGGGGATGGCTAGAGGCTAATCTAGTTTGCCTTGGTGTTGGTGGTGCTTCTTGTACGGGTCCACTAGACACAAGTTCAGCCTCAGGATCCGGCTGATCAATGGGTTGTTTAGGTTCACCATCTTCAGACTCATTACCATCAACAACACTTGGAGTTTCATTCAAACTTAGTCTCCTATGTTCGAGTTGAACTCCTTCTACATTTTCTGATTGGTCAATCGATTTTGGAATTTCTTCAAAAACCACATCAGAAGACACTTCAACTAATCTAGTTTTCTTGTTGTAGACTCGATAGGCTTTGCTAACGAGGGAATACCCGACCAGTATCCCTTCATCAGCCTTTGCCGTGAACTTTCCAAGGTGGTCCTTGGTGTTTAGAATTACCACCTTACAACCAAACACCCTAAGGTGTTTAACCGTAGGTGGTTTTCCAAACCAAAGTTCATGGGGAGTCTTTCCTAAGAACCTATGGATGAGGACTCTGTTTTGCACATAGCAAGCTGTATTTACAGCTTCAGCCCACATGTAACTCAGGAGTGAGTACTCATTGAGCATGCTTCGTGCAGCTTCTTGAAGAACACGGTTCTTCCTCTCTACAACACCAGTTTGTTGTGGTGTTCTAGGAGTAGAGAACTCATGCTTATAACCTCTATCTTGACAAAATTCTAAAAACCTTTGGTTTTGATATTCACCTCCATGATCACTTCTAATTGTCTTAATGATTGATGATTTTTCATTTTCAACTCTTCTACAAAAAGAAATGAAAATATCTAAGGTTTGGTCCTTATATTTTAAAAAGTAAGTCCATGTATATCTAGTGAAATCATCAATGATCACAAAGCAATATCTACTTCCATTCAATGATATGATAGTACTACAATCAAATAGATCCATATGAAGTAAATCTAATGCATTGGAAGTACTTACATCGCTTTTACCTTTATGTGCAGATTTTGTTTGCTTATCCATTTGACATGCATCACAAAGTTTATCTTTCTGATACTTGATGCTTGGTAAGCCACGGACTAGTCCCTTGTTGGCCAACTTCCGGATGTTCTTCATGTTCACATGTGCTAGCCTCCGGTGCCAAAGGGTGGACTCTTCTTCATTTGACATGAAACACTTAGCAGAAACATTAGTAGCACTTTTAAATGAAACTTGATAAATATTGTCTACTCTTGCTCCTACTAGTACCGTGTTCAAGGTGTCATGTTGTCTAACTAGACATGACTTGGTTGGAAGTCAATTGTGTAACCCATGTCACACAATTGACTCACACTTAGGAGATTAAATTTCATCCACTTGACTAGAAGAACATTTGAAATTCTAAGACATTCGGATATTTAAATGTCTCCTATTCCTATGACCTTAAGACTACCATTGTTACCAAATGATACATTACCTCTACATTTCTTGTGAAGTGTGGTAAACAATGATCTATCCCCGATCATGTGTTTGGAGCATCCACTATCAACGAACCAAGTTGATAGATGCTCCCCCTCAATCATAACCTACACAATTCGAAAAATAGAAGTTTTAGGTACTCAAACCTTGGGACCTAAAGCATCAACTAAACATGACTTAGGCACCCATGCCTTGACAACCTTCTTTTGAGTCTTGGGTGTTCTAGATTGTCTCATGTCAGTCCTAGACATGAGAGACACAAATGAGGGTTCCTTAGGACGGTAACCAATACCGGCCCTATTGTAAACCGCTCTTTGGGCATTTAGGATCATATCTAGGGTCTTAGAGCTAGTTGAGAATTTCTCAAGAATATTCTTGAGCTTCTCAACTTCACTCTTCAATGATTGGTTTTCCTCTACTAGCAATTCATCATGTAAATCATTGACTTCCTCAACCTTAGAGGACTTCAACTTTTCAATTTCAAGTTTCAATGATTTAATTTCATCTTCTAGCAGTTCAACATGTAAATCATCAATGTTATCATCCCTAGAAGCTTTCAATTGATCAATTTCTAATTGCAATGCTTTAACCTTATTTTTGGACTTCTTAAGCATACTAGTTAAACATGCAATTGCTCTATAACACTTTTCAAGCTCGGGAGAAGTTACCTCTTCATCATCCGAAGATGATGAAGCCGCGTTTGAGGAGCTTGGAGATTCATCACTGCTCTCCTCACCAAGAGCCATGAGTGCCACTTGCCTTGTGCTCTTTTCCTCCTCTTCATCGGATGAGCTTGAGGATGACTCATCCCAAGTGGCCTTCAAAGCCTTCTTCTTCTTCTTGGATTTTTCTTCTTTCTTTTTGGATTTCTCCTCCTTCTTCTTTAGTTTTGGACATTCACTCTTGAAATGCCCTTTCCAACCACACTCAAAGCAAGAGGCATTAGTCTTATCAAGTTTGGATTCACTAGAGTTACCTATTCTCTTGAATCGTCGGTCCCTTCGTATCATCCTTCACACGAAGTTCGCCATTTCGGATGAAGAGGAGTCACTGCCATCTTCTTCGGAATAGGACTCGGATTCGGAAGAGGATGAAGATGAAGAGACTTTCTTCACCTTCTTCTTCTTGTTGGTTCGGTCCCCTGCAACTAAGGCAATCCCCTTCTCCTTGGGGCCTTTGTTAGCCATTTCATGCAATTCCATCTCACAAAACAAATCATCTAACATTACAATAGATAAATCCTTGGATACTTTGTAGGCATCCACCATGGATGACCACAAAGCATTTCTTGGAAAATTCTTTCAAGACATACCTCACAAGGTCGCGATTCTCGACCTTTTCATCAATTGAATGAAGCCCATTGTGGACTTCCTTGAACCAGCTATGGAGCTCAGTTACCGACTCATTCTCCTTCATGGAGAGGTTTTGGAGTTGATTGAGGAACAAATCCCTCTTGGCAATCCTTGAGTCCCAGGTGCCCTCGTGAAGCTCGATGAGTTTGTTCCACAAGTCCTTCGCACTTGTGAAAGGACCAACTTTGATGAGTTGATCTTTGTTCATGCCACATTGTAGAGTTACAACCGCCTTCGCGTCGGGTTTACTCTTTCGCGTTTGTTCGGAAGTCCACCGTGAAGACTCGAGTTCTTTGCCTTCGTCATCCATAGGAGGGATGAATCCCTCCTTCCCCACGAACCAAGTGTGGATATCCATCTTCAAATTGTTAGTGATATGAGAGAAGTGTCCTAAGGCAATCGCCTTATGATTGTAAACATTTATTTTAATAAATGATAATTCACTATTTGAGTATACATGTTTGTGTATTTGATTGGGATCTTAAACTCATCTACTGAATGTCTGCAATATAATTCATAGCATAAGAGAATTTGTGATGGGATCACAACTAGTGATTATCTCTACATGTGCAATTGTGAAGTATTGAAAGTATCCCTAGTCGATGAATTGATAAAAACGGACACTATCAATTCTGTTGAGACTAGCATGGGTTATTCTCTAATCAGCTGATTCTCACTGGCTGGTGACATTGGGATGTCCGGAGATAAACATGGATGCTAGTTAAGGGAACTAGTTCATTGGAGTGACTAGCTGTAAAACTTCATATGGTTATCTATACAGATATGTCAATGAAGTTCTTACTGCAGCTTAAGTGCGATGTTCCTTTGACTTGCGGTGTTCAAGTCATCTTGGTCATGGAGACTTATATTTTAACATCTTAAGCAAGCATCTCCAAGGAGGTGTGGACCCAGGATGATTGGGTATAAGCCGAAGTGCCCGAAGATGTTTGAACAGCCTACAAAGGATTCACCACTCCTTGCGAGGAGACGTATACCCAGGCCTATCGTCAGATTGTTACTCAAAGCCTCTGGCTAGACCATATCATGTTTAGAGTGTGAGTCTCTTAAATACATGAGAGTAATTAGAAATCCAAAGGACGAGAAAGACACTACTTGGGCTAGGTGTGACGTAGTCAGTCTAGTGGGGACTGACACAAACAGACCATGTCCTGAACCAAGTGGGTATAAGATGGTGAAGGGAATGAGCCACGATTCATTAGAGCTGCTGAAGGGTTTCAGAATTACTTCTGAGGTCAAACAGTTGATCTTTCGATTAATTGGGGGTCATGATGTACTACTAGGTGCCACTCATGATCGTTCTATAATTAGTTGATTATAGACGGCCAACATAAATCGAAAGCCTATTTAGTCACATGCACTACGAGTAATCCGAGGGATTTAAAACGAGTTGAAAATTGGATTTTCCGATCAAGAGAAATAAGTCGAATCTGAGTTAATCAGAGGCGCAACGGAAGCTAAAAATGGCTAAGTCTTTTGAAGGCTTATTGGGCGAATTAAATGAGTTTAATTCGCGAGGGATCGAGCTTGTATTGGCCGGCCAAAGAGAGTGTCCACCCTCTTGGTTTGGCCGACCACTACAAAGGGGATAAACCAATTTATTTGATTTAATTAATAAAATAAATCTAGCGCGATTTGTTTTATAAATTATGGATAAATAAATTGATATATAAAGAAATTTATATAAAGAGATTTATAAGTAAATTTATAGAAATTTATTCTTTTTATGGAAATTAAAATAAACCATGAAATGGTTTAATTTTAATTAATAAAATCAATTATGAATTGATTTTTCCATGATAAGAAAATTTTATACAAATTTTATTCCATAATTAAAAGAGAGAAGTATTTATTTTATTATAAAGTTAGTTATAATAAAACTTGGCTTAAATGGAATAATTAATAAGAGAATTTATAGGATAAATTTCTTATGAAAATTCCGTTAAGAGGGAGACTTGGCAAGGGAGAGGTTACTATATAAAGGAACCAAGGCTAGCCTTGAATTCCAATCAATTAGAGTAATCAAGAGATTAATTCTCTCCCTCTCTCTCTCTTATTCTCTTCCTCCCTTTCTCCTTCTCACCTAGGGTCGGCGCCCCTTAGCTTACCCTAGGGCTGGCGCCTCCTCTTCCTAGGGCCGGTGCACCTCCTTCTCAAGGGTTGCCGTGGGTTGCCATCACCAAGAAGAAGCCAAACAAGAAGAAGAAGAAGCGGATAGCGACTCCTCTCTTCCCGGAATTTTGATTCCGTTTCTTGTTGGTTAGTTTCCATTCTTTTCTCTTGTTCTTCTAGTTGTGCCTTTAGAGAATCTAGTAGTTCTCGTCGGCACAAAACTCGTGACTTTGCGAAGTCATCCCGAAGAGAACTCGGCGTGGACGCGAATAGAGGCGGAGCTTCCAAGGGACGCTACGGTTGGATCTCGTCCTTACTTCGAGTTACGCGAGGTACTAAGTAAATTAATTTTACTTTTCCGCAAAGTTTTAATTTATGATCATGTCAACACACCATAAGGTTGCACGCTAGATACGTGGTTAAAGTAATTTGAGAAATTATTTTATGCTAATTCTTCCGCTGCACGTAAAAATTTAAAATTTTACGAACCCGTATCCTTGTCAACATGCACCCGGTCCCAACAGTGGTATCAGAGTCGGTTAGTGTTCGACATAATCATATAATTGTTTTGCGGAAAACTTTGTCATGATCTCAATTTTGGAAAAAAATTTTAATTATGGAAACTTTCAAATTATAATAAAATTTTATATTTAGGAATTTCTAAGTTTGGAAATCCTCATGAAATTTCGCAAACTTTTGAAATTTTCTAGTTTCTGAAATTTTATAATAATTGTGAAAACTTCCCATCTTTGGAAACTTTCCAATTTTGGAAATTTTTCTATTTTAGAAAATTTTCAATTTTGGAAATATGTATGTTTTCTTTGTACCAGAAACTTACAATTATTCTGAAAACCTATTATGAAATCTCGCAATTTTGGGCACTTTCTTTTAAGAAAGTCTAGACAAATTTATGGACAATTAATTGACAATTAAATTTGAATTGGTTTTTAAATTGACAACAAAATTCTTTATTTTGGATTGAGCCTCGGGGAGCCGTCCAATTTAAAGTTAGTTGTTGTAATTTAATTTTCCAATTTTAAATGAGATTGTCATGTTTAATTTGGTTACACTTCCGAAGCGGACTAAATTGGATTTACGACAAATTACTTTTCTTTGGGTATCTGAGCCTCGGGGAGCCACCCTTAGAAAACGATTTGTTGTAATTAATTAAATCCATGAATAAAATATGATTTAAGAGGTGATGCTCTTACATATTGTTGTCTCCAAAATTAATTAGGAAAATGGTTTCCTATAGAGTTTTCTTAAATGAGATTTTCATGAAAATAATATGTGGTTGAATTAAGGGATTTGTCTCTTAATTTAATAAGATTTGACTTAGAGAAATCAAAGTCTTAAAACATATTATTTCCGAAATTGATTATGACAATTTAGGAAATTGTTTCCCAAAATAATTCCTTAAATAAAGTATGAAATTAGAATTAGGAAATCCGATTCCTAATTCAAATAATGAGGCTTGATAAATTAAGTCACATACATACTTTATTAAGGAAATCGTTAGTCATGACATGATTATATGTCATGAATGTGCTTAGAAAAGAAAGGATGAGACCCAAAATCTCTTACAAAATATTAAGGCCAACACCTTCCATTAATATGGTTAGAATCGGAGTTTTGTTTCTCGTTTGGGTTGATGGACACATCCATGCCCGGCTTGAACCTCAACATGTTCAAACCATGGAATTAGTTTATGATTAATATAGTTGGAGTCAGAGGTCAATCCTTAGTTTTGGTTGTTGGACACATCCAAGCCTGACAAAACGGTTGAATGAACTCCAACCATATTAAAACTATTTCTTGATTAATGGGTCAGCCTTAAGCTTGGAGCATCGATTTGTTGTGCCACAGCCAAGGTCGAAGTAAAGAGAGGTGCAGTTGGGTGCTATGTATAATGTTGCATACTTGTTAATGAGTTAACAACCCAATGATTTATGCAAACATTCAATTAGTTGATAGCATAAAGTGATAGTTACATATATGTGATATGTAATCGGTATAATTAGCTACCTTCATAGCTAAGAACAACTTGATGGCCACAGCAATAGTGGTTCTTATCTATGGTTGGATATCAACCTATTTGGAGATGTTCCTACGATCTCCCGAATTGATAAAAAGGGTTATTCAATTTGAAAAATAAATAGGATTTTATTAATGTATGTTGATACATTCTTTAATCATTCTTCTCACATAAGCTCAATTTTTATTTCTAGGTTAATCACTCGATCATGTCTTCTCTGAATTTGCGTTCCATCTTGGACACCAATAAACTGACCGGGCCTAACTTCATGGACTGGCTTCGAAACCTAAGGATTGTTCTCAAGGAAGAGAAGCTTGCTTATGTCCTTGAAGATCAACTTCCTAACCATCCTCCAGAGGGTGCAACTCTAGACCAGTTAATGGCCTATCAGAAACATGTGACCGATTCTGAACTTGCGAGTTGCATCATGCTAGCCTCTATGATACCTGAGCTGCAAAAGCAACATGAGCATATGGATGCTTATACCATCATCTTCCATCTTCATGAGTTGTTTGAAGAGCAGGCGAGATCCGAAAGGTTCGAAGTCTCCAGACTCCTCTTCACCACTAAGATGCAGGAAGGCACTTCTGCCTCGCAGTTTGTGTTAAAGATGTTGGGGTACATTGAGCGACTGAACACACTCGGTTTTGCAATGGATCATGAACTAAGTATTGACTTAATTCTGAGTTGTTTGCCCAAAAGTTATTCACAATTTATGATGAACTATCGGATGAACAAACTAGAGACTACCATTCCTGAGTTGCTCAACCTGCTGAAGACTGTAGAGCCTTCTGTAAAGCCGGATCAAAAGGCGGTACTGTTAGTTGGTTCCTCGAAGAAAGGTTCTAAGAGGAAGGCCAAAGAACAGAATAAAGGAAAGAAGAAAAAGGCCAAAAAGACTGAAAAGAAACCAAAAGGAAATTGCCATCATTGTGGCAAGGAGGGTCACTGGCGAAGAAACTGCAAGGTTATCTTGAGTCCTTGAAGAATAAGGCATCTGATGCCCCATCCTCTTCAGGTATCTTCGTTATTGAATGTCACTCTATTTCCTCAAATACCTGGGTACTTGATACTGGGTGTAGCTCACATATATGTAATGACATACAGGGGTAAGGAATAGAAGAAGACTCGTCAGGGGAGAAGCGGATTTGCGAGTTGGGAATGGAGCAAAGATTGCTGCTGTTGCCATCGGAACATATTTGCTAAAGCTCCCGACTGGACGTGTCTTAGAATTGGATAATTGTTATTTTGTTCCTTCGTTAATAAAGAACATTGTATCTATTTCATGTTTGAATGAAAAGGGTTATCATTTAACTTTTAGTAACAATTGTTGTTACATAACTTTAAATGGCGTTCTTTATGGGAATGGAATTTTGTGCAATGGTATCTACACGTTAGATTTATCCAGTGACGTTTTCAATATCGAAGTTAGCAACAAACGTGCTCGAATAGATAATCGAATAGACTCCTACACTTGGCATTGTCGTCTTGGCCATGTAAGTAAGAAACGCATGACCGAATTACACCGATGTGGAATTTTAGAATCATTTGAACCCGGTTCATTTGATACATACGAATCATGCTTAAAAGGCAAGATGACCAAATTACCCTTTTCCGGAAAAGGTAATCCAGTGGGAGAATTGCTTGGTCTAATACATACTGATGTATGTGGACCAATGTCAACTCTTGCACAAGGAGGCTATAGCTACTTCATCACCTTTATCGATGATCACTCACGATTCGGGTACGTGTTCTTAATGAAACACAAATCTGAAGCCTTTGAGAAATTCAAAGAGTTCAGAAATGAAGTAGAGAAACAGCTTGGCAAAAGTATTAAGATACATCGATCCGATCGGGGTGGTGAATACTTGAGTCAAGAGTTTAAGATTATCTTAGGGACAATGGGATATTGTCCCAATGGACTCCGCCATATACACCACAGCATAATGGTGTATCTAAAGGCGCAACCGAACCTTGATGGACATGGTTAGGTCGATGATGAATCATGCAACTCTTCCAAAATCCTTTTGAGGCTATGCACTTAAGACAGCTGTTTACTTGCTAAACAGAGTCCCGACCATGGTAGTCTCTACTACTCCATATGAGACATGGAACAGTAAGAAACCCCACTTAACTCACCTTAAGATATGGGGTTGTCCTGCTTATGTGAAGCGGATTGTATCAGACAAATTGGATGCTAAGTCTGATAAATGTCTATTTATTGGATACCCTAAGGAAACGAAGGGTTACCAATTCTATCATCCCTTGGAACAAAAGGTGTTTGTTTCAAGGCATGCTGTATTTCTGGAAAAAGAATTTCTTTTACAAGAAAACAGTGGGAGTGGCATTGAACTTGATGAAGTTCAAGAAACTCCAATAGACATTATAGAGACACCTAGTCTAGACCCACAACCAATAACTCATAATGATGAGCTATCAGTTGAACCTAAAACTACACCACCTCTTCGTAGATCTGATAGGACACGCAATATTCCAGAGAGATAGGGATTTCTCGTAAGTGAATCGAACGACGTGTTAATCATAAGCGATGGCGAACCTATCAGATATGAAGATGTTCTGAAAAGTTCAGAAAGGGACAAATGGCTTGAGGCCATGAAGTCGTAAATGGATTCCATGTACGAAAACCAAGTATGGGACTTGGTTAACCCACCTGAAGGGATTAAGCCCATAGGGTGCAAGTGGGTTTTCAAGAAGAAAACCGACATGGAAGGTAATGTAGTTACCTTTAAGGCTAGATTAGTGGCAAAGGGATATCGTCAGAAACAAGGAATTGATTATAACGAAACCTATTCGCCAGTAGCTATGCTTAAATCCATTCGGATGCTCCTAGCCATAGCAGCTCATTATGATTATGAGATATGGCAAATGGATGTGAAAACAGCTTTCCTGAATGGAAACCTGCTTGAGGATGTATACATGATACAACCTGAAGGTTTCACATCGGTTGACAAAACCAAAGTATGCAAGCTTCGACGATCCATATATGGACTGAAGCAAGCATCTAGGAGCTGGAACATCCGTTTTGATGAGACAATCAAAAGTTGATTTCTCACAAAATCCTGACGAACCTTGTGTGTACAAGAAGGTTAGTGGGAGTGCAGTCGTATTCCTAGTATTATATGTCGATGACATATTACTTATAGGAAAGATATATCAGTCTTACAGACAGTTAAAATTTGGTTGTCCAAAACTTCTCCATGAAAGACCTGGGAGAAGCAACCTATATCCTTGGGATTAGAATCTATAGAGATAGATCAAAACGATTGTTTGGTCTTTTGCAGTCTACATATATAGACCGAGTGCTAAAAAGGTTTAGCATGTCGGAATCCAAGAAAGGTTACCTTCCCATCAGGCATGGGATCAACCTTTCAAAGTCTATGTGTCCGCGCACAGAAGACGAGAGGATTTGCATGAATAAGATTCCTTATGCATCCGCGATAGGATCTATATGTATGCTATGTTATGTACAAGGCCCGATGTATCGTATGCTTTGAGCGTCACAAGCAGATACCAGTCGGATCCAGGAATGGATCATTGGGCGGCTATTAAACAATCCTTAAGTACTTAAGAAGAACTAAGGATGTGTTCCTAATATATGGAGAAGGAGATATGGTAATACGTGGGTATATAGATGCCAGTTTCCAGACAGATAAGGATGACTCCAAATCTCAGTCTGGATACGTATTTACTTTGAATGGAGGCGCAATAAGTTGGAAAAGTTCCAAACAAGACACCATAGCGGATTCTACCACGGAAGCGGAATATATCGCAGCTTCGGAAGCAGTGAAAGGAAGCAGTCTGGATCAAGAAGATTGTCTCCGAACTTGGAGTGGTTCCAACCATTGATGAAGCAGTGCCGGTTTACTGCGACAACAATGGAGCTATTACACAAGCAAAGGAACCAAGGTTCATCAGCGATCAAACACGTGCTTCGCCGCTATCATATGATCAGAAGATTATAAGTAGGAATGATATACAAATTGAGAAAATTCCCACTGAAAGGAATTTAGCGGATCCTTTAATAAGGCCTTCCTCAAAACAAGTTTGAGGGTCATGATAGAGCCTGTGGTATTGGATATCGTAGCGATTGGCATTAGGCAAGTGGGGAGTTTGTTAGTAATATAAGAGAAGTGTCTAAGGCAATCGCCTTATGATTGTAAACATTTATTTTAATAAATGATAATTCACTATTTGAGTATACATGTTTGTGTATTTGATTGGGATCTTAAACTCATCTACTGAATGTCCGCAATATAATTCACAGCATAAGAGAATT